>MU223779.1:467138-500415 GCA_018584345.1 Thuja plicata | reverse complement strand
CCCCACATGATAGAAAAATATGAGGATACTCATGTGAACTATTGCATTGACATAGACATGGAAAATTTTAGAATGCAAAAAGATGAACATAAAAATCAAGAAGCTGACCCTTTGAACAGAGAATTAATTTTGCAGGAAGATGGACTATGGAAAATGTACTTTGATGGTGCTTTCTCTAAAGAAGGATCTGGGGCAGGAATATTGTTGATATCTCCATCAAGTACAACTTTTAAATACTCATTTCTATTAGACTTTCAATGTACAAACAATACTGCAGAGTATGAGGCTTTATTCTTAGGACTTGAAATTGCTACCAAACATGGTATAAAATGTTTAAGGGTTTATGGTGACTCTGAGTTGGTGGTAGCACAAGTCAAATCTAAATATGCTATGAAGAATGATAAATTGAAAATGTACAAACATGCTATTTGGGATCAACTTGAGATGTTTGATGCTTTTAATATAATTTGGATAGAGAGGTCAAAAAATATTATGGCTGATTTTTTAGCAAATGTGGCTATGAAAAATGATGATTTGACCTTACATGGAGTATCAATACTTGAAGTTAAAATAAGACCAGTTGTTCTGGACAACATATACAACTGGCAGGTGTTCCAAGATGATCAAGATATTTTAAGGTTCATGCAAAGTTTAGATCACTATGAGAACCAAAGTATAGATTGTGGTTCCTTACTGGAACATGATGATGGAAAGGATTATATCTTTGGAAATGAAGTTGTCCAATTAAGTTCTAATCAGATTCCTAGGGGTTTGGTTGAACTTGAGGCATTGTTTATAACTTGGAAAACTAATACATCCAAGTTAAGCAATGCCAATGTTGAGGATCTAGAAGAAATAAACTTAGGATCTAAAAATAATCCTCAAATAGTTTATATTGGAAAAGGTTTGGATTCTCATGTAAGATTAAATCTGATCAAGCTACTGAGAAAATAAAAACATTTCTTTGCTTGGTCATATGATGACTTGAAAGCATATAAAGAAGACCTTTTTCAGCATGAAATTCCTTTGAAGTCAGATGTCAAGCCATTCAGGCAGAAACAAAGACCTATTAACCCCTTGTTGGCTCCCAAGATGCAGCAAGAATTGATGAAACTCAAAGATGCTGGGATAATCCAGCCCATTAGACATTCAACATGGGTATCAAATCTAGTGCTAGTTAGAAAGAAAAATGGTGACATCAGACTATGTGTTGATTTCAGGAACCTCAATATTTCTTCATTAAAAGATAACTATTCATTGCCAAATATGGAAGCAATGTTACATAAGGTGACTGGTTGTGAATTTTTGTCCATGATGGATGGTTTTTAGGTTACAACCAGGTTTTAGTTAAAGAAATAGAGCAGTATAAAACTGCATTTACTACTCCTTAGGGAGCATATGTGTATATCAGAATGCCTTTCAGATTAATAAATGCAGGAGAAAATTTTTAGAGAGCCATGGATGTTTCTTTCAAAGAATTCATAGATCTATTCATGGTTATTTATCAGGATGACTTGACTGCATATTCTAAGAAGGCTATTGATCATTGTGACCACTTGGGTAAGATTTTTAACAAAGCATTAGAATATTGTGTTTCATTGAATCCTAAGAAGTGTCACTTTGCAGTCAAAGAAGGGAAGTTGTTGGGACATATAGTGTCCAGGGAAGGGGTAAGGATAGACCCTGAGAGAGTGGAAGCAATTCAAAGAGTAATTGCTCCAAAAAATTTAAAAGGTGTTCAATCTTTGTTAGGAAAGATAAATTTTGTCAGAAGGTTTATAGTCAATTTTACAGAAATTGTTAAGCCCATTGTAAAATTGCTAAAGAAAGATGCTAAGTTTGTTTGGAATGAGGAAGCTCAGCAAGCATTTGAAAGAATTAAAGAGGCAGTGCAAGAGGCTCCAGTTTTGAAATCTCCAGATTACACTAAGCCTTTCTCTTTGTTTTCATTTGTCTCATTTCATACTATTGCTGCCATATTGCTTCAAAAGGATGAATAGGGATTTGAACATCCCATAGTTTTTTACAGTAGATCCTTGCAGGCTTCAGAACTTAACTATGAAATAATGGAAAAGCAGGCTTATGTATTGGTAAAGGCTGTAAAATATTTTAGGCCCTACTTGGTTTGTGCTAAGGTGCAGGCCTATGTTCCTCATTCAGCAGTAAAAGATATCCTTACACAGTCAGAGGTTACTGGTAAGAGATGTAAATGGATTACAAGAATTCAAGGATTCAATCTTGAAATCAATATCACCAAACTAATAAGAGGACAGGGCCTAGAAAAAATTATGATAGAAGAGAATCTAGATTTAGTACAGCTGAACCAGATAGAAATACATGACCAAGCTATTACTAGTATAGAAAGGCAACCATATTATGCTGATATTGTTTTCTTTCTCAAGAGTGCTAAGTGCCCTAATCATTTGTCTGAAAATCAAAAGAGGAGTTTAAAGTTACAAACTCAAAGGTATATTCTGATCCAAGGAGATTTGTTTTGGAAAAATAAGAATGGTATACTTTTGTTGTGCCTTGACAAACGCCAAGCTGAGAAGGTTTTGACTGAGATGCATGAAGGGGAATGTGGAGGTCACTTTTCTGCTAAGACCACCACCCATAAGATTTTGAGGTTAGGATATTATTGGCCTACCTTGTTCAAGGATACATATATTCATGTCAGGAAATGTCAGCCATGTCAGAGGTTTTTCAACAAATTAAAATTTGCAGGTGCTCTGTTGTTGAATCCAGTGAGCACTAAGGCTACTTTTGCTATGTGGGGGATTGATTTTATTGGATAATTTCAAGAGAAATCTAGTGCAAGACATAGCTAGATATTGGTGGCCACTGATTAATTTACTAAATGGATTGAGGCTATCCCTACCAGGAGAGCGACAAGAAAAGTAGTTACTGAGTTTCTCATGGATAACATTTTAACCAGGTTTAGTGTACCTAGTAAATTAGTGATGGATAATGCTATGAGTTTCAGATCAGAAGAAATGACAAGTTTCTATGAAAGATATGGGATAAAAATATCATACTCATCCCCATATCACCCACATGCTAATAGACAAGTTGATTCTAGCAACAAAAGCATATTGAAAATATTGAAAAGGACTTTGGAACAAAATAAGAAAACATGGAATACAAAGTTGAGATTAGCTCTTTGGGCTGATAGGATAACACTCAAGAAGGCAACTGGTAAGTCCCCTTTCAAATTGGTATATGGTTTACCAGCAAGGTTTCCAATGAACAATTTACTACCTATTTACCAATTCATACAAGAAGAACATTTAGATATCTCTGACCCAATGCAAGACAGAATGATATAGTTGATAGAATTAGATGAAACAAGGAGAAATAGTCAGAGAGAGAACATAAGGTTATAGCAAAAAATGAAGTATTTGTTTGACAAAAGGGCTACTAACAGAAAGTTTTAGGCTGGTGATTTGGTTCTCCAATGGAATGCAAGGGCAGAAGACAAAGGTAAACACAAGAAATTTGAGTCTTTATGGCTAGGACCTTATATTATTTCAGAACATTTTGGCAAAGATTCATATTTGTTGAAAAATATGGAGGGAGAAAGTTTTGAGTTGTCTGTGCATGGGCAATTTTTGAAGCCTTTGTTTAAGTAAAATTATTGCAGTGCACAAGTAAATATATATCATATGTGTAGTTTTTCCTTCCCCTGTTTGTAAGTTCTGTAAATATTTCCCTTCTATTTTCGGTGTTCTGCTCCATTTTTGTGGTGGCCTGCAACCAAAGATTCTATGGTTCTTTTTCATAAACCATGTTTAGCCAATCCTCATCAGAGCCACTATTGGTTGTATTTTAGGTTTTGGTTTCTTTCCCTCAGCCTTGTGGTTTTCCCTTTACATTGTCATTATTTAATTTAGAAGTCCCTCAGTCTTCATGCCTATCCCTATCAAAGTTTTTAAGTTTTTAAGTCTAAACCTGTGAGAATATCCAAAAAGCTTGAAACCCTAGCTCTTATTCAATGTTCAAATTTGAAAAGAAACCCTTAGGTCCTATTCACTTATGTTTTGCAGTTACCTTTTTCCTTCACTTAAGTCATGAGTTGCATTCTAATCACTTAGTCGCATAATTTAAATGGCATATTCCTTTTTACTCCCAGACTTAGCGATTAGCCTGTGTCGCGTAGTCTCATGCAACATTAGAATATTCCTTTATCATTCCCAGACTTCATGATTTACTTTGTATCACATGGTTGCGGGATCATTAAATAGGCCAGCAATATATGAAGGGGCCCATAGATAGGTCAGGGGTCACAAGAAATTTTCAGCAGTCAAGGATTTATCATGAGACATTGCGATCTTTTTGTGTTGTGCAATCGCTAAATGGGTTTGAGGTTAAGTATGATATGAAGGCTTTAGTCGCGTAGTCTCCAGAAAAAATGCCCATTAAGTTAAATCTTCTGAGACCTTGTGACTAACCTTTTAGGGTTGGGGATAAAGCACAGTCAGGTTGTCGCCAGATAACTCAGCTTTCAAATCATGATAAGACATGTGTCAAGAGGTAAGTGGACTTCAAAGAATGATCGCTTGATCACTTAAAGGTAAAATTTCATTCAGTGACTATGAGACTCACTAAGGGCTTCTTCTTGTTGCAAATTCTTAGAATATTTTAAGGGTATAAGTGATTTCTTGGCGATTAAGCGACAACCATCAGATGAAGTCATTAAAGATCCTACGGTAGTCACCAAATCTGAGAATAAAAGAGCCTAAGGAGAAAAGTCCTTGTGACTCAGTGGTTAAGGATATATCATGAGGTCGTCAGATAACCATTGCTGATAGTTAGTCACATAGTCTCAGAAAAGAATGTGGGTTAGTGATAACCATTGGCGACATTGATTTCCTCATTGTCGCATGATCGCCAAGTGATGAATGTGGTTACTAAGAGTAAGAAAAGTTGTGTAGTCACTATGTATCCAGAGAAATCATGGGTTAAGGATTGGGGTTAGCGATAGAGAAATTATATGCAGTCACGTGGTCGCTTGATACCAAATTTTATGAAAAGGCGACAGTATCAAATATGTTAGTATGAATCATTCATCGACCAATTAGAGGCTTAGATTTTGATTACTGTGGAGAAAAGGGTAGCTAAGATGTATGAAAATTGGCCAATCCCAGAAGGACATGTCAACTCATTTGAATTTTATAAGGTTTTGTCGAGGATTCAGTTTTATGAATTTGATTTTGTGTCATGATCAGAGAACTATGGCTAGGTTTTCAATCATGCTCACAGTATGTTGAATTAAAGACAGAATTGATGTTCTAAAAATCATGAGCTGTGTACTTCGAATGGTTACTATAAGGAGTTGATGGTGTATTTAGTTGCATTCACCTTTCTTTCAGAATTCCAAAACGTGAAGAGCTAAGTTGTCTGACAGAGTGAAAATTCAAAGAACTGCAGGGTTTTCTATTGTTTATCGCTCATTATTTTCAGAGAATTGTGCACAGGGCAGTCTGTGAATCTCAGTGATAGATTTGTTTCAATATTGGTAAAGAAAAGGAGATTCAAGTACTGTAAACATGAGTAGAGCGATCAGTGTAGCCTCAACTAGTGGTGGAAGTGAGAAGGTGGAAGACGAGGCCAAGGGAAAAGTAAATTATTTAGATGAATTCCTCAGACTGCTTCTTGGTTCGACTCAGAACAAAAGAGAAAATGAAAATGTGCTCATTGATGATTATCGAGATATACAAGATGTTGTCACTCTAGGAACAATAGGTTTTTCTCTTTTCAATTATTTTTATAAGAATTATAATAAAGCTATTCCAGTGTCAAACCCTTGGACCTATGGATTAGCCAGATTAATTGTTCCTGATGTTTACGTAGAGGTAGACTTGTTCCTAGACTTGGCCAGTCATTATGATGTTTTGTCCAAGACAATCAAAAGGAATGATGGCACTGCCCTATTGATATTGATTCATTCATGCAATCCTTTGGCTTATATAGCACCATGTCTACCAAAATTGACATGACAAAACAACAACAGAGATATACTTTGAAGCCTAGTATTGCTAGAGGCCAATTGCTGAAACATATGCTGAAAGAAGTGAGAAAGTATTTAGATCCTATGTCTGGTACCAGCCCATATTATTACAAGGATTTACACTTCTACATCAAGTATGTTTACTATGCCCTATGTAGAGTGCTAGGGATAGATGGTGATGCAGAGAATATCAGTGCAGGCATTTTGATGATGGTGTTGGACCTACAAGAGGTCCACTCCAATACTAGTTATGATTATATTCAACATATCATTGATGAAATGCATGAGGGTTTCATTGCAACTTAGAAGAAGATGAAAGACCCCAAGGAGAAGGAGCCCAAGTTCTTGCACTACTCCATTCTTATGCATCTCATGTTGCATTTCAATTTTGTAATCATGGATGTGGATAATTTAGCCCCTCAGAGGTTCTACCAGGAAGGACCAAATCCTATCCAATTTTGGGTGAGGGTTTGGAATTACATGTCTAGGGACTGTGATTATTGTGCTTTTCAAAATTGGATTGTATATCCAATAGTACAAAGTTTGGGGATCAGAAAAACAAGAATCCCATTGAATATTTTACAACTCCTTAGGCCATGTGACTACATAGATAGGTGGGATGGAAAGCATAATTGGGGTGATTTCTTCTTGGAAGAAAATTATACAATCATCAGGGTATATGGGTGTATTCACCCACCTCATCGCTTACCATATTATGTACCAGCAAGAGTGGCTACAATGGAATTTATATGGCAGCTATTGTTGACTGACAATGAGCATTTTGCGCCACACAAGAAGGGGACTTTGACCCCTAGGCAATTCAGAATTTTTAACTTTACAATTGGTAAAGGTGCTATTGATGTAGTGGGTCAATGCTTGGAAGGATGCAGAATGGGGGTAGCCCCTTATAGATATATTGACCTAGAAGGTTTTATGGTAGGGGTAAGAAAATTGTATACTCCTACAATCCCCAATACTAATGTTCACTCTGAATGCATAGAGGAAGATGCAACAAGAAACATCTTGGATGAAGATGATATTCAGACAAGAAGATAGAGGATTCAAGAGTTGTTAAATCTTGAGAGACAAATAAAGATAAATGGGATGGATTTTGCGGGTTTTTACCCTAATCTCCCATATTTTGACAGTATTAAATCCATGATAGACAACTATTATGTGCTCATAGAATAGCTTGATACTGTTCTTGACAAAAAAGGTGCCCAAGGACCTGATCATTCAGAGTCTGAATATAACAGTAGTAGTGATAGTGATTATGCATGTCCTAATAGGTATGCTCCACCACAGCAAGATATTGCTGAAGTGCCACAGCTACAAGGAACAGAGGGCCACATTATGGATTTGACAATAGTGACACAACCAGATGATGTGGAACCTACTGCAAAGAGGCAGAAATTAGAGATACCTCAGCCTTCAATTGAAGGGAAAAATAAGAAAAAGGATAAGGCTAAAGCCCTAGTACCTGGTAATAGGTTATATGATCATAACCTGAGGAAAGCAATTAAGGAGGGCAAGAAGCAACAACCTAATTTAGATGATGAGGTTGAATTTCCTCTTAATGCCTATGTTGATGAAAGACTAATTCATCAACAAGAATTTTTGAATGATGACAACTTTGTAAAAACTGAGGAGTTTAAAGACTTCCTGAGATGGTATAAGAAAGAGAAAATAAGAGCTCAATTGATAGCTAATGGCAGGGAGACCATAACAAATGAGGCATTAGTGGATCTGCAAACTTATGATCCTAAAAATGAGGACATCTCCCGAGAGGATGCTAGGAAATTGGTACTAGGCAGTGGAATACTATTGACTCAGGGCTGGGATTTAGCATCCGCCTTTATAATTGACCAAATAAGAAAACAACCAAACCTCAAGATGGGTAGTGAAGTTCAGATGGGTGATGTAATAAAAGGATTTGGGTATAGCCCAAAGTCTCATGCCTTTGAAATGTGGAGCCTATGCCCAAAAGATCAAAATCTCCAAGTGGTGAATATCTAAGAGAATATGGTGGGCAGTCAAATGGTGTGGACAATGCAAAATACAGGGAGTTTGGAGATATCCCAAATCATGACACACTAGGCTTACTTGAATGAAGACAAAACTAAACAATTGTTTGATAAGTGTAGCATATTGGTAGAAGAGACCAGTGCATTGGCAAAAGATAGAGAATCATGCCAAATACAAGTACACCAGCAGGATCAGGTGATAAAGAGATTGATGAAAGAATTGGAAGAGAAGCGAAAGGTGATGTATGTACCTATCCAACCATAGCCCATGAAAATTGAAGATAAAGCAAAGTCTGAAGAGGTGGTTGAGGAAAAGGCTGAGGAAGAGAAAGGAAATGTAATTTTTTTAAGAGCATTAAAGGGTGTGCTACAACATAGAATTGAAATTTTAAAAGATAAAACTGATGTTGTACTAAATGCCTACAACAAGTTGCCAGCTTTGCATGCAGATGTGATGGGGTATTTGGCTATCCTAAACCCCTATTTTACTAAGTGGTCTACTAGGTTGCAATTATTTGAGAAGATAGCATCTTTACAAGCCTTGAGATCAGATTTTCCAGAAATAGTGACAGAAGTTGAAGATGAGATCAAAAGAGTTGATATTGCTCTCTCATTTTTTAAAGGCAAATTGAATCAAATTGAGGTAAAATTAAGCCTCTTTTCTGATGGTTTTAATAGATTTATTCCTTCCTTAAGGGGATATGATGATCAAGTAAAGGCCTTAGATGCCTGGAGGGGTGAATTTGATAGCAAAATTCCTAGTGATGAGGCATTTATTTCAGGGATAGATGTGGATGTAGAAGGGTTCAATAAGATATTGGACGAAACTTTCAAGGCAGAAACTGATATCAACAAGTTTATAGTAGATGTCAAGAATATCACTGATGCAAGATTGGATAGGAAAAAGGTCTAGATAAACAGTACTCAAGACTTCAAGTGGTCATCAGATGATGAATTTTAAGCATGGGAATTGATGACTACACCCAAGAGAAAGAAGCCAGTAGTTGAAGAAGAAATCTTGGACGATGAGTAAGGGTGACTACTTGGCGCCTCACTATTGAAGATGAAGAGGACAGTTATTGCAAAAGGAGAATGTAGGTGAATCTAAAAGCATGGTCATCTAGAATCAACATAACTACTGCCATCTACTATGTATACTATCAGATTCAAGCCACTAGATTTGGAGAAGAACAAAGAATATCTGTTTTCATCTTTTTGACTTGGTCATTCCACCGCTTCTCTCTCTTTCTTTTTATCTCTTCTGGAGTTTTAGGGTTAGGTTTTCTGAGACCATCGAAAGCTTGTAGCATCCTTTTGAAAAGGATTCCAAGATGGTTGAAGACCTATATATAGAAGAGAGTTGTATTTTATAAAGATGATGGAATATATTGTAAAAAATCAGTCTTTCTAAATCTGTGTTTGTGTTCTTTCAAGCTTCAAAGTTTTTTCATGTATGAAAGAAGGATTACATCAATAAAATGCGGTGCAATTTTACTCTTCTTTATTATTGTCTCTTTATTTCCTATGTATGCTTTTTTATGCTCAAGATTGTAAGGCACTTTGAAGCATTTTGGTTACAAGGTGACTATTTAATTACTTACAAGTTTCTTTCATGCAAAGAACTAAGTTTTGTGAGTAATTTTAGGAAGCATATCAGTATTTAAAGATTTGATACAGTATTTTAGAGGTTATCACATAATTTGTAAGGCAACTTATCTTAATTTCATGTAGGTTGTAAGGAAGCTTATAGTGTTTTGTTTCTATGAGACTTCAAGCTTTTGACTCTGTAACCCAAATGATAGGCACTAATCTAGGTCTGAGTCTTATAATCTATCATCATCTAGGTTTTCAAAACATTCAAAATTATTTCAAACACACCTGTTACTAAAATATATGAGATGAACTCATCAAGGACTTATGTCAGCAAGACAGTGTCCACTTTGTTGATTCTTTAGAGAGTGAATCATTAGGTTATCCCTCCTAAAATAAAAAGGAAGAAGGGTGCAAATCCTTGTCTCACTGGTTTATGTTCTAAAAATTATAGCCTGGCTTGTAATAATCTGTTTCAAACTAATCATTGCAATCTCTAAAGTGTTTTATAAGTTGTTATAGTGAGGTTTTAGGTTCATAACCAGTGAATGAAACAATCCACCAAATAAATAGACTGAAATATCAGTAATCTTTAAAAGGTAAAACCTGCCTGAGTCTGTGGAGCTCAAAAATGAAGAAGGATATTATCCAGTCCTTAGAAATTAGCCTTTCTCTTTCCTAAAAGAGGTTGCAACTGAGTATACCAGATATACTATCATCATTAGGTAAGTGTTGCAAGAAAAAGTGCTAATAGGTGGTATGCTGAACTGTAGGTCAGATTGGTGCCCAATTTCTTAAAAAGTATCCTCCAAAAGTGACCTTGAAAATTTACATCTCTGTTAGAGACTATTGTTTGTATTAGACCATGGATTGTAACGACTTCCTTTTAGAATAAGTTTTCTATGTGTGAAGCATCATTTGTGCTCTTGCAAGGAACAAAATTGATGATTTTACTAAATCTGGCCACTATGACAAAAACACTATCATAACATTGTCTTGTTCTTGGTAAACCCATTACAAAATCTATTGAAACTGATTCCCATTGCCTAGAGGGAATTGGTAGAGGCTGGTATAGTCCTTCGTTACTAGATACACCTTTGGCTTGTTGAAAAATAGTACAAGATTCTACAAACTTCTTAACTTCATTTCCCATTCTTGGCAAAAATATCTTCTTTTTACTAGATCTTTAGTTTTATCTACCCCAAAATGACCTCCTAAGACACCACAGTTTTTTTTCTTTATAATATTTGTTCTCATGGAGCATCTAGGTATGCATAATTGAGCTCCTTTAAACAAGAGTCCATTATGAATTATAAAATCAAAAAAATCAGTATGATATTTGCCTATCATCTGAGTGCACACCTCAAAAGCTTCTTCAAAATCTAGATCATCTGCATATAGATGTTTTAGGGAGTCAATCCCCACACTCTTAAGTTGTACTTCTTTAGCCAATCCAACCCTTTTGCTTAGGGAATCAACCACTTTGTTTTCTACCCCCTTTTTGTGCTTTATATTGAATGTAAAAGCCTACAACTACTCCATTCATTTCATGTGTTTGACTCTAAGTTTTTCCTGATTGTTTAAGAAACTCAGTGCATGGTTATCAGAATAGACAATAAATTATTTTGGGAGTAAGTAATATCTGCATCTTTACAGGGCTTGTACCATTGCATAGAGTTCTAAATCATATGTGGAATATCTTTTCTTTGTATCATTTAATTTTTCAGAGAAGTGTTATAGCCTTACCTTCTTGGCTCAAGACTACACCTATTGCCAAGTTGCTTGCATTTGTTTCAATAGTAAATACCTTATTGAAGTCAAGAAACACTAGGGTTGGGTATTGGGCCACTCTATTCATGATATATTGGAATGCATATACAGTTTCTTTAGTCCATTCAAACCTGGTCTTTTTTCCACCCTTTATAGTGTCCAACATCGGAGCACGCACATGACTAAATTTTTTAATAAACTTCCTATAAAAAGTTGCAAGGCTATAAAAGCTTCTAACATCACCTTGGTTCTTTGGTGGAGGCCAGTTGAAAATTGCTTCAACCTTTTTCAGGATCCATTTTTAGGGTGCCTTGTGAGATGACAAACCCTGGGAAGACAAGTTCCTTCTTCATGAACATACACTTTTCCAAGTTAATCACCAACTTGTGCTGATGGAGTGATGTAGAGTGGGAAGTAGGAAGCCTCCAAAAGAAATCAATAGGGAAATATAACCTTTAATACCCAACTAAAAGAGGGAAAGTGATTCACACCTATCAAAAGTGTGGAAAAGGCTTGGTCCAAGGTTATCACAACCCAATACCCCAAGTGAAACCTATTCACTAGGTCCCACCAAGTCTAACATATCAACTACCAAGGTTGGAAATTAAGCACACCAACCCAAATTGTCAAAAATACCCCATGAAGTGACTCTAAGGACAAGGGGTGACCTATACTCAGAGGTGTGGTCTATTTAGGTCCCTAATGACAAGTTCCAATGGTTCTTTCCATCATTTGCAACTTATGAGACATAGTTGCTTCACAAATCCACTCCTAGGCTTGTATCCTTTTCTCGAAGGATTTTTTATCTTAAGTAAAATACTTCCACATAACTCCTTGAACAAATTAGGGATTCTAGAACCCTTTATGACCTAAGATATTAGACTTAAGTACCAAAACATGAAGGTGAAGTTAAAGTAGGAAAATACACAAAAGCACTTCTGCAATTAGGGCTAATTAGACATGCACTTACACATCAAGTGCTCCTTCCCTGCATCCAATTTCGGGTAAAAGCACAAAGTTGTGTCACGTTTCAGGACCACTTATTAGCACAGCTAAATTTGAGTATTTCTAAATAAAAATTAATTTTCATCAAACATATGGTCTAGCTAGATTCATTCTAGCTAAGCTCGATAAGTGGTTAAACTCTTCCAATTGGAAATGTCTATTAAATGCATGTTTTATACCAATTACCAAAGAAATAAAATTATTTCAGAAAATTGATTTTTCAATAACCCTTACTCTTTTTGATGATATTTTTTAAAAATATAAAAAATACCCTTTTGTAGAGCTCAGAGTCAAGATTGTTGTCATATAAAGTTTATAATATTTTGATTAGATCTAATATATTATAATTTCAAAATACAACAAGTAGGTATTTTAACATTCAAGAAGATGTTGCTTCAAATAATAAAAAAAATACTAAATCATATCAAAAAAAATTAAAATTAAAATTTAACACTAGAGGAGAGAGTCCTCTTCAAGAATATGTAATTTTTTTTCTGAATGGTGTAGATTTGATAGGGGAAATCTGGAGGGAGGTGAAAACTGTTGATTTCAGATAAGTTCAACTTTGAGCAATTATAACGGATAAAATATACATTGAAAACCAATATTTCTTATTTTTTGCACTAGCTATACATTTTATCTATAACATATTTTGAAATAAGGCGAAAAATATATTATTTGCATATACTTGTTTGGAGGGAACTAGACCCCATATTTTTAGTATTTTTCAGCAATAGCAAAATGGACTTCAAAAATTAAAAAACTATGTACATTCTTGTTCAAATTTTAAAAAAAAAATTAGAGACATAAACTTAATCCATTTTTACACATTTCTTTATTTTACATCATCCTCAAATTCTAAATATAAATGCCACCTTTTATGTCGTTAAAGTTGAACATTTTGCATGTTGTGGTCCTTTTCCTTTATAAAAATGTGACACGGGTTTCTAATTTTACCCTTTCCAAACCAATACTTGGATCATGTGAGGGCTGGTATAAAGGTCTTCTCCATTGATTTAGGGCTCTTGATGAATCCCCAAACAAAAGTTATGATGACTGTCCTAATTCTGTGAATGGTGTATACATAGTCATATACACCTATGGCATCATGGAAAACCCATCTCCCTGCACTTTGAAAAGCCTATCCTCCAAATTCTTTAAGAAAATAACTAAAACATGCTTTCCCCATAGGGTCATTGGATTCCCATGGTGGAAATGAGAAATACACTCAATACTTTGTGAAACCCTGATTTAGGGCCTAAAATCCAGGGCAGGAAGAATGAAAATTAGATAATTTTATATGGATATGGTATTAAACCATGAAAAAAAAATGTAGAAGAAGGATAACACATGGGGGTACCTTATTCTATCATCCTCTCCCTTATATGAATCTTTACCCAATTGTACAAACTGACCGTTGCTCGAGAATGTAGGAAAATGGTAGTTTCTTTATTAATTTTGCCAAAACTTTACATCAAGTAAGCCTACCACTTGTCTATGAGGGATTTGTAGGAACTCCTAATAGTTACATAAAATATTTGAACCAACTATCCATTTTGGAGTTGTTTTACAAACTTTGACAAAAAGTCGCCATGTTTGCTCAAAAGTTGCTTGACAACTTTTGAGCAATTTGTGCATATTTTTCAATTTTGCAAATTTGGTGACCAAAATTGGTCCCAACCTTATTTTTGTGATCCCTAATGGATCAAAACATGAAAAAAATAAAAAAAACCTATAAATTAGGTTTTGGACGCTCATTGACCAATAGTTGACCAATGGCTCATAGAATGTCAATCTTGGAACTATGGTCTTACAAAGGAGTCTAATGGGTAACCCATGGTTCTAACATGACTAGAGGCCACTTAGGACCTTGATGGAAACCATAAGTGCTATAGGAACACTTAGTTTATTTAGGGTGCTCCTGTACCATACTCCCCATGAGATTTGAACTTAAGCTCCCACTTAAGGTTAACTAGTCAATAGTGGTTCCATGTTGTTTGATCTGTTCCTCTGTCATCCAAGTAGCATCTATTGGAGGGATTCCTTTACATTTCACTAAGTACTACATGTACTTATTCTTCCTTGTTTGCTTCAGCACTTTGGATTCCAAAAAAATTTCTAACTCCATTGGTTTTCTTTGTGAGAGATTTGTCACATAGTCTCCATCGTCCTCATCATGTGGATCCTGCACATTAGTAACATCTACAACACACTTGAAAGGGGTGAGGTCTGCAACATTAAAAATAGGAGAAATCAATAAAGTAGGAGGAAAGGAAATTTCATATGCATTTTCACCCATCTTTTTGAGGATGGTGCATGGTCCAACTTTCTTCATGTTTATCTTTGAGTATTTTCCTTTAGGTAGTCTCTCCTTCCTTAGGTATGCCCATACCTTATCTCCAATCTTGAAATGAATCTCTCTCCTTCTCTTATCTGTTTGTGCTTTATATTTCATGGTGGACTATTGTAGTGACTCTTTCACTTCTGTCTGCACTTTAGAGATCAGTTTGGTCAATTCCTCACCTTGTGCACTAACTCTAAAATTAGAAGGTAACTCCACCAAGTCTAATGGACCTTTTGGATGAAGTCCATATACAGTTTGGAATGGTGTCTTTCCAGTAGACCTGTTCATTGAATCATTAAATGCAAACTCTTCTTGAGGTAAAATCATGTCCCAACTTTGGGTGTACTATTTTGTAAGGCATCTTAGGATATTCCCAAGAGATCTATTTACCACCTCTATTTTCCCATCTATTTTTGGGTGGTATGCTGAACTATAATTCAAATTGGTGCCCAATTTCTTGAAGAGTGTTCTCCAAAAGTGACCTTGAAACTTTACATCTCTATCAGAGACTATTGTTTGTGGTAGACCATGGATTCTAACCACTTCCTTAAAGAATAGGTGTGCTATATGTGAATCATCATTTGTGCTCTTTCTAGGAACAAAATGCACCATTTTACTAAATCTATCCATTGTGACAAAAACACTATCATAACCCTATTTTGTTCTTGGCAAACCCATTACAAAGTCCATTGAAATTTATTCCCATAGCCTAGATGGAATTGGTAGGGGTTGGTACAATCCTTGGTTAGTGGATAAACCTTTTTCTTGTTGGAAATTAATAGAATAATCTACAAAATTCTTGACTTCATTCCCCATTCTTGGCCCAAAAATAACTTCTTTTTACTAAATATGTGGTTTTATCTATCCCAAAATGACCTCCTAAGCCACCACATTAATTTTCCTTTATAATATTTGTTCTCATGGAACATATAGGTATGCATAATTGAGCTCCTTTAAACAAGAGTCCATTTTGAATTAGAAAATCAAAAAAATTAGTATGATATTTACCTATCATCTTAGTGCATACTTAAAAAAATTCTCCAAATTCTAGATCATCTGCAGATAGGTATTTTAGGGAATCAATCCCTACACTCCAAAGTTTTACTTTGTCAACCAATCCAACCCTTCTGCTTAGGGAATCAGACACTTTGTTTTCTACTCCCTTTTTGTGCTTTATATTGAAAGTATAAGTCTGCAACAGCTCCATCCATTTGATGTGTTTGACTCCAAGTTTTTCCTGATTGTTGAAGAAACTTAGTGCATGGTTATCAGTATAAACAATAAATTATTTTTTGAGAAATAGTGTCTCCATTTTTCAAGGCTTGTACCATTGCATATAATTCTAAATCATATGTAGAATATCTCTTCTTTGCATCATTTAAATTTTTTGAGAAAAATGCTATAGCCTTACCTTCTTGGCTCAAGACTGCACCTATTGCCAAGTTGCTTGCATTTGTTTCAATAGTAAATACCTTATTGAAGTCAGGGAGCACTAGGATTGAGTATTGGGATACTCTATTCTTGAGATATTGGAATGCATCTGAAACTTCTTTGGTCCATTCAAACCTAGTCTTTTTTCCACCCTTTATAGTGTCCAACATAGGAGCACACACATGACTGGAATTTTTAATAAACTTTCTATAAAAAGTTGCAAGACCATCAAATCTTCTAACATCACCTTGGTTCTTTGCTGGGGGCCAGTTGACAATTGCTTCAACCTTTTTTTGGATCCATTTTGAGGGTGCCTTGTGAGATGACAAACCCTAGGAAAAGAAGTTCCTTCTTCATGAACATACACTTTTCCAAGTTAATCACTAACTTGTGTTGATGGAATCTCCTCAAAAATTTCTCAACATGATCAAGATGTTCTTCTTTGCTATGACTATAAATTAGAATGTCATCCAAATATATGACTACAAACTTGCCAATAAAATCAATGAAGACCTCATTCATGAGTCTCATGAATGTACTAGGAGCATTGCTCAAACAAAATGGCATAACAATCCACTCAAACAAACCTTCAGTTGTTTTAAACGCTATCTTCCATTCATCACCTGGCTTTTTCCTGATTTGGTGATAGCCTGATTTTAAATCAATTTTTTTAAAGTAATAAGTAGTGCCTAATTGATCAAGCAAATCTTCCATTCCTGGCATGGGAAACCTATATCTTATAGTGATTTTGTTTAAGGCCCTGCTGTCAGTACATAACCTCCACTTGTCATCCTTTTTAGAGACTAAAACTGATGGGACAACAAATGGACTGAGACTTTTCTGAATCAGTCCCTTCTCCAATAGTTCACTAACTTGTCTTGCAATCTCTACATGTTGAACATGTGTCATCTTATATGGGGCCTTGTTAGGTAAGGAGGAACCAAGTATTAAGTCTATTTGGTGACTGATATCTCTTAAGGGAGGGAGGCTTGTGGATAAGTCACTAGTAGTGACATCACTATATTTTGTTAGCAAACTCTTGACTTTATCTGGTATGGGATCTTTATCAATAGACCTTATAATGTCTTTGGGCTTGGAGATTAGGACAAAGGCTTTAGTTTTAGGTTCCTTCAAAACTTTCAACATTTCCTTTTCACCCAAGGTGATGAAAGTAGGTTCTTTCTCTACTTTAGTATCAGGAAGGGGCTTCATGGTGAAAGTTTTTCCATCTTTGTTGATGGAGTAGGTGTTCCTCCTACAATGATGTGTTGCATCTACATCATACTGCTAAGGTCTATCTAGAAGGATGTGGGAGGCATCCTTTTCAACAACATAACAAAGTAGCTTATCCTTAAAGTCTTCTATAGAGAACTCTATCCATGTTTGTTCAATTACTAAGGTTTTTTGGCCTTTGGTCATCCAAGAGACATGATAAGGGAAGGGATGTGGCTTATTAGGAAGATTTATCTTTTGAACCATTTCACTAGATACTAAATTTTTAGTTGAACCATAATCTACAAGCAAATTACATACCTTTCCATGGCATTTGATCTTTGCTCTGAAAATATTCTTCCTTTGAGGAGGTTCTTGGCTTTGTGGTACTTGAAGGAAGACTTGTCTCATCATTAAACATGTTCCTTGCACTAAAACTAAGTCCCTTGTATTTTCATTCTCTTCTTTCTTTTCCTCTTCAATGAGTTGTGTTCTTCTTTCTCCTTGGTTTTGGTTGTTCCTCTTCTCAGGGAATCTCCCTACATGGTGTCCTAATTGATTGCATTAGTAACACCTTAGGCGTCCATTTCCTCTTCCTATGTTTTTTATGTCTATTGAAGGGTCTTCTTCCTCTATAGTTTCCTCTAAATTTTTAATCACTATTTTCTTTGTCTCCTTGGTCAGGGGTCCTGTTTCTATTGCCACTGTACTACCCTCTATTCCAAGAGGTCCCTCTTCCTCTAAAGTTATTTCCACTATCATTTCCCTTTCCCTTGTTAAAATCTTGTTTTCTTTTCCACTTCTCCTCTACTTTTAGTGCCATTTGATAACACTTGTTTACTGATGTAGGGAAATGTAGGCTAAGTTCCTCTTGAATGGATACCTTAAGACAATTTATGTATCTTTTGGTACATATGTCTCTTTGATCAAGGCTATCATCTTGTTCCATGAAGTAATCATACTTCTCCCATTCTTCACCCTCTCTATTTGGATGAAGTTCAACCAAGTTAGAGCTTCTCTCTTAAACTTGGATCTTTCCATCTTCACTCTCTTCTTCTCGAGGATGTCCTCACACTCAAATAATCTTGTCAAGGCCTCAATCCAATCCAAGGCCAAGTCTGCATTCATTTTCCCATTGAAAGTTGGTAAATCCAACTTCTCCTCCATGGTTCTTCTCTCCATATATTTGAAGGCATCTAGAAGGGGTCTCTAGTCTGTAGGAGTATTCACATCCTGATTAAGGGTGTCATCTTCCTCTTCACTCCCTTTTTCACCTCTAGAAGTGTCTTCTTTTCCCCTATCTACCTTGTTCTCCAACTCTTCAAGTCTTCTTGTCAATGCTGCATTTGCTACCCTCTGTTCTCTCACTATATTTTCCAATTCAATATTTGTGACCTTTGAAGGGATCTCTTCATCCTCAGGAGAAGACATAGCTCTGATACCACTTGATGCAGAGTGGGTAGTAGGAAGCCTCCAAAAGGACTCAATAGGAAAATATACCCTTTAATACCCAACTCAAAGAGGGAAAGTGCTTCACACCTATAAAAAGTGTGGAAAAGGCTTGGTCCAAAGTTATCACAACCCAATACCCCAAGGGAAATCTATTCACTAGGTCTCACCAAGTCTAATATACCAACTACTAAGGTTTGCTATTAAGCACTCTAACCCAAATTGTCAACAATACCCCATGAAGTGACTCTAAGGACTAGGGGTGACCTATTCTCAAAGGTGTGGCCTATTTAGGTCCCTAATGACAAGTTCCAATGGTTCTTTCCATCCTTTACAACTTATGAGACGTAGTTTCTTCACAAATCCACTCCTAGGCTTGTAGCCTTTTCTCGAAGGATTTTTTGATCTTAAGTAAAATTATTCCACGTGAATCCTTGAAAAAATTATGGATTCTAGTACCCTTTATGACCTAAGATATTAGACGCAAGCACCAAAACAAGAAGCTGAAGTTAAAGTAGGAAAATACACAAAAGTACTTTGGCAATTATGGCTAATTAGACATACACTAACACTACAAGTGCTCCTTCCCTGCATCCAATGTCCAAAAAAATACTTGGAACATGTGAGGGCTGCTATAAAGGTCTTCTCCACCAATTTAGGGCTCTTAATGAATTCCCAAACATAATTTATGATGACTGTCCTAATTCTGTGAATGGTGCATACATAGTCATATACACCTAGGGCATCATGGGAAACCCATCTCCCTACACTTTGACAAGCCTATCCTGTAAATTATTGAATAAAATAAGTAAAACATGCTTTCCACCTAGGGTCATTGGATTCCCATGGTGGAAATGAGAAATACACTCAATACTTTTTGAAACCCTGATTTAGGGCCTAAAATCTAGGGCAGGAAGAATGAAAATTAGATAAATTTCTATGAACGGGGTATTAGACCATGAAACCAAATGTAGAACAAGGCTAACACACGGGGCTACCTTATTCAGTCAGACTCTCCCTTAGATGAATCCATACCCGACTGTACAAACTGACTGTTGCTCGAGAATGCAGGAAAATGGTAGTTTCTTTATTGATTTTGCCAAAAAATTACATCAAGTAAGCCTACCACCAACCTATGAGGGCTTTTTTAGATGATATCAGTTTTGTTTACTAATCATGTTGTTGATATTCAAGTGTTGTCACTAATGTCAACATATATTTCTATGGAGAAGATAGACTGGCTACTTAACTGGAAGGAGTGTATGGACACTGTACGGATGATTCAGAATGATCGAAGTTAGATTTATGTAGAAGGATGTGTGCTGACCTTAGTCTTAAGGTCGATTGGCTCTATGTTACATACTGTGGATGTTACATTTGATTGAGTGAAGACTAGTTTTCTAGACTGTAACTCTGAATCTGGACAAAGCAGGTCTCTGTGTTTCGGGTATATCTTTCTAGCGAAGATATTTCAGAACTTGAGAGCTTACTGATGGACAACCAACATAGGGTAGAGTAATGGGTTGAGTTTTATTTCTATTTGGATATTGATGATGTCAGTTGTGGCATGTATTATGGAGAAGACCTATTTCCAGGCCGACTTCAGACATGTAGCGTGTGAAATTTATTGTGAGCATGAATTATGGATCTGAAAGTAGATGTGATGGATTGTAAATGATGTATAATTTTTTTAGATACTTTTTGTATCTTAGCAAGGGGATATGTAATTATTTGTATGATGGAAAGCCTTAATTGGCCGACCTAGTTAATTATTTATTAGGAAAGCTTAATTATTAATTATGTATTTAGAATTATCAAAGTAAGATTTATGCAGAAGGATATGTGTTGACCTTATTCCTAAGGTCTCTTGGCTCTATGTTACATACCATGGATGTTACAGTTGATTGAGTGAAGACTAGTTTTATGGACTATAACTTTGATTCTAGACAAAGCAGGTCTCTATGTTTCGGGTATATCTTTCTGGCAAAGATATTTCAGAACTTGTGAGCTTACTGATGGATAGCCAACATATGGTAGAGTAATTGGTTGAGTTCAATTTCTTTTTGGATATTTATGATGTTAGTTGTGGCGTGTATTCTGAAGAAGACCTATTTCTTGGCCGACTTCAGACATGTAGCATGTGAAATTTATTGTGAGCATGAATTACGGATCTGAAAGTATATGTGATGGATTCTAAATGATGTATACTTGTTTTAGATACTATTTGTATCTTAGCAAGGGGATATGTAATTATTTGTATGATGGAAAGCTTTAATTGGATGACCTAGTTAATTATGTATTAGGAAAGCTTAACTAGCCCACCTAATGAATTATTGTAAGAGGGTATATATGAATGATAATTTCTTGTGGAGAAACTTGAAAGAGAGAGATAAGGATAAAAGAGGTGTGGAAAATATGAAGCTTGTTGACGGCTCAATCCAAAGTAGAGTCGATACTTCATTAGAACTGACCAAGCAAAGGCAACTTTGCTATCAGATAGTTCACTGGAATGTGTATTTTCTTTATACACTTGATTCGGAATTTAAATCCTTGAGGGTGGCTTTAACCTTCTTTGGGTAGTGTGCCTTGGCAGTGAGCCTACTATTTTCTTTGACTCCTAATAGGGTCTGTCTCCCAGTAGGGACTATGTACTGTAATGTTTTAGCAAGCTCCTAATAGGGATAATATTGTTTAACATGGATACTATACTCTTAGTACAATATTTGTGGGTGTTAATTCCCACCGGAGTTTTAGCTTTAACAGGGTTTCCTCGACAACAAATATTGTGTTATGGTGTTGGCATTTACTATGTTATCATTTACATTTATAGATTTGATTTATAAAGTTTAAAGTTTAATAATCTATATTACAAATGATTCACCCCCCTCTTAGTTGTCTTGTGTACTGTTATTCCTAACAATTGGTATCAGAGCTATTGGTCCTCAAAAATAAATTTTAACAGCTTGAGGTGATCCTTAAGATGACTTACTATAGGAAGGACAGTCCAAAGCTTGATCCTGAAAACTTTGATAGTTGGCAGAACAAGACGAGAACACATTTGCTATGTCTCGGAATTGATTACTGGATGATAACAAAGAAGAAGGAAAAGGTAGCGATTGAGGATGAATTAGAGAAATCCATTGAAGATCAAAAGAAGCTATTCTCATGTAATATGGTTGCAAGGGAATCCTTAATCAATGCACTATCAGAAAGAGAATTTACTAAAGTAAAGGACTTGGACTCTGCACATGAAATTTGGACAAGACTAGAAGCACTATATGTTGGAGACAAGTTTACAAAGAAAGAAAAGTTACAGAACTAGAAGAAAAATATGGAATCACTAAAGATGAGAGAAGATGAGAACATCAGAGCATAAGGATAGAGAATTATTGAAGTGGTTACTAGTATTAGGAACTCTGGAGGAACTTACAGTGAGGAAGAAGTGATTGCAAAGATACTCAGATCATTGACACCTGCATACATAACCAAGGTTCCAGATATAGAGGAGATCATACCTTTGACACCAAAATTCACCAGAGAGAGCTAGCTACATTTGAAGCTATAGAATTTGGAGATACTTTTCCTAAGGTTGAGTCATCCTTCAAAGAAACTGTGCACAAAAGAAAAATAATCTTACCTGGAAATGCAAGCACGAGTAGTAGTGACCTAAGAGAAGAAATTGGAGCCTATGCTGATGAATGGGAACAAATACAGGAAGAAAAGGGAAGCTAGATGAAATCATAGCACTGATTTCTAGAAGAGAAAAGAGAGGCAAGGGTAAGTTTGATGGAAATTTACCTTTGAAATGTTTTTCATGTAACAAGATTAGTCATTTTGCATCTAGGTGTCCTACAAGAATTCCAAATCACAAACCTAAGTTTTTCAAGTCTACATTCTTAAACGATAAGGAATGTTATTATTGTAGTGAAGGTATATTTGATGATGAAATTGGATTTATTGCTATTAAGGATTATGAACCTATGCATGAAGAAAAAGCATTAGTATCCTGAGTTGAAAAGAAATCTGAATGGGTCATAGATAGTGGTTGTTCACATCATCTGAATGGAGATAAAAATAAGTTTGTGAGTTTGAAAAGACATGATGGTGGTGTTGTTATATTTGGTAACAATACTCCTAAACTTTTTATTGGAATTGGATCTATTTCCTTGGATGGAAAGACTAACAATGAAAATGTATTACTTGTTGATGGACTTAAGCACAATTTGTTGAGTGTTGGACTGCTAGTGGACAAGGGTTATCAAATGAACTTCATAAATGGAAAATGTTCTATCAAGAGTAAAATAGGAGACTTGATAGCATCAGGTACTAAATCCAGAGGTAATGTATTTGAATTGAACACATCTTAAGCTTCTTGTTTTATTGCAAAGGTTGATGACAGTTGGTTATGGCATAGAAGATTTTGTCATGTTAATTTTGATAACATTGTGAAGGAAAGGATGACAAAATAAGTAAGAGATCTTCCTAAAATTGTAAAGAAATCTAACACTATGTATAGAGAATGTATTATGGGGAAACAGACTAGAAGAACTTTCAAGAGAAAAGCTTATTCAGAGAAAGGGAATTCGGATCTGGTGCATACAGATCTGTGTGGTCCTACAAGAACAAGATCATACTATGGTGAAAGGTATTTTATACTTTTTGTTGATGAATTTTATAGAATGATGTGTGTTACATATTTGAGAGAGAAATCTCAAGCATTTGACAAGTTCAAGTTATTTAAAGAGAAATTTGAGAATGAATATAGTTTAAATATGAATTGTTTGAGATCAAACAGAGGAGGATACTTTACATAAAAACTATTTAATACATACTATGAAGAAAATGGAATACATAGATAGACTTCGACTCCTAGAAATCTACAACAAAATAGGATAGAAGAGAAAAGAAACATAACTATATTATATGCTACAAGGACTATGTTTCTGGAAGGAAATATGTCACATGTTCATTGGAGAGACGTAGTTGGCACTGCTGTGTACACATTAAATAGAATTCATATCAGAGAAGGTACAAATAAAACTCCCTATGAATTATCATTTGATCGTGCACCTACTATAAAATATTTTAGAATATTTGATAGTAAATGTTATATCAAGAGAGATGATGTGATAGGAAAGTTTGATGCTAGAAGTGATGAAGAAATCTTTCTTGGTTATTCCACTAAGAGTAAAGCATATAAATGTTTCAATCTGAGACAGATGAAATTGATTGAAAGAGCTAATGTGAGGATAGATGAAAAGTTTCAAATTCAGGAAATAATATATGATTGTGGTCAGATAACAGAAACAAGTGAAGTTGCTACTGAACCTGAAGGACCCTTGATGATCGAGAATGAGATTGAAGAAGAAGAATAGGATGAAGCTACTAAGACATTGAAGAGACCAAGGTATGTCAAGATAAACCATCATGAAGATCAAATTATTGGTGATACAAGAAAAGGCATGATGAATAGATCTAGAGTTAGAGATGAGATTTGTTTGATTTCTCAAGTTGAACCAAAGAATATTGATGAATCTTGTAAAGATGAAACTTGGAATAAATCCATGGAAGAACTAGAATAGATAAAAAAAACAATACTTGGGAATTGGTTCCAAGACCTAAGAAAAAAAATGTGATTGGCACTAAGTGATTTTTTCATAAACAAGATAGATGAGGAAGGTACAGTGGTAAGAAACAAGGCTAGACTAGTATATAAAGGCTACTCACAACAAGAAGGCATAGAATACAAAGAAACATTTGCATCTTTTGCTAGATTGGAAGCTGTGAGATGATTCCTTACTTATGCTACACATAAAGACTTTAAAGTGTATTAGATGGATGTGAAGTCATCATTCTTGAATGGTGATCTAGAGGAAGAAGTGTACATTGAGAAACCTGATGGTTTTCCTTTGATAGATGATGAAAACATGGTTTGCAGACTGAAGAAGGAACTATATGGACTGAAACAAGCACCAAGGGCATGGTATGCAAGACTAGATAAACATCTACTTCATCTTGGTTTCAAAAAAGGAAATGCAGAAAGTAATTTGTATTTAAGAAATAATGAAGATGGAATCTTAATTATAGAATTTTTTGTTGACGATATCATTTTTGGAGGTAATGATAAAATGAGTAAGAAGTTTGCTAAAGAAATGGAGAATGAGTTTGAAATGTCAATGATTGGTGAGATGAAATTTTTTCTTGGTTGACAAATTAATCAGAGTACGAATGGAATTTTTATATCTCAGACCAAGTATCTTAAGGAAGTGTTGAATAAATTTTGAATGGAAGATTGTAAATCTGTTGGTACACCCATGGTGATAGGGAAAAAATTGAATAAAAGTGATGAGACTCAAAGTGTTGGGAAGACTAAGTATAGAGCAATGATTGGTGGTCTACAATATCTAACACACACTAGACCAAATATTAACAATGTAGTTGGAATTGTGGCTAGATATTAGGCAGATCCTAAAGAGACACATTTTTCTACTATGAAAAGAATTTTTAGATATTTGAAAGGAGCAGTAGAATATAGATTATGGCATGAAAAATATGATGATTTTACAGTGCAAGATTTTACTGATTATGATTGGGCAGGTAATGTGGATGACAAGAAGAGTACAAGTGGTGGTTCATTTTTCCTTGGGAAAAGGCTGGTTTCTTGGTTGAGAAAGAAGTAGAACTGTATTGCTCAATCTACTATTGAGTCAGAGTATGTTGTTGCTGCAATAAACTGTACACAAGTCATTTGGATGAAACAAATGCTGAAGGACATTGGAATAATTTTCAAAGAACCAATCATTATCTATTGTGATAACACCAGCACAGTGAATATGTTAAAGAATCCTATAATGCATTCAAAGACTAAACATATTTCCATCAAGTATGATTTCTTGAGGGAGAAGGTAGCAGATAGAGAGATTAAACCAGGGTATATTAGCACCAAGGAACAGATAGTAGACATATTTACTAAAGCTTTGCCAAAATATGATTTTGAATATCTTAGAGGCATGCTTGGGGTGATGGCCCCTCCCAGTGAAGAGTAAAATGATGCAGATAAGCATCAGTCCAATGGATCTCAGAGCTATATCATTCTTTGGACTTGATGTATGGATCTACTCCTTAGGGGGAGTGATCGTAGGAGAATACTATGGAGTACATTTGGGTGATCTTGCACCTAGCTAATTAGACATGAAGATTTGAAAAAGATACATCTTACAGAAGAATACAGATGAGTTATGGAACCCTTTTCCATTGCTACCAAAGGGGGAGGAAATCTATGTGAAAATCCCTACTATTTTGGGGAGATTTATGTTGAGGATATTGAGAAGATTTTATTGAGAGAGAGTACTTTTGGGTTGATGCATATGGATTTTCCCATATGTTGCCATCAATGCCAAAGGGAGAGATTGTTGGATGATATCATTTTTGGTTACTGATCATGCTGTTGATATTCATGTTTTATCGCTGATGTCAACATATATTTCTATGGAGAAGACAGAGTGGCTACTTAACTGGAAGGAGTGTACGGACACTGTACGGATGATTTAGAATGATCAAAGTTAGATTTATGTAGAAGGATGTGTACTAACCTTATTCCTAAGGTGGCTTGGCTCTATGTTACATACTGTGGATGTTAGATTTTATTTAGTGAAGATTGGACTGTAACTGTGATTCTGGACAAAGCAAGTCTCTGTGTTTCGTGTATATCTTTCTAGCGAAGATATTATAGAACTTGCAAGCTTACTGATGGAAAGATGACATATGGTAGAGTAATTGGTTGAGTTCAATTTCTTTTTGGATATTGATGATGTCAGTTGTGGCGTGTATTCTAGAAAAGACCTATTTCCTAGCCGACTTTAGACATGTAGCGTGTGAAATTAATTGTGAGAATGAATTATGGATCTAAAAGTATATGTGATAGATTGTAAATGATGTTTACTTGTTTTAGATACCATGTGTATCTTAGCAAGGGGCTATGTAATTATTTGTATGATGGAAAGCCTTAATTGGCTGACCTAGTTAATTATGTATTAAGAAAGCTTTACTGGATGACCTAATGAATTATTGTAAGAGGGTATATATGAATGATAATTTCTTGTGGAGAAATGTGAAAGAGAGAGATAAGGATAAAAGAGGTGTGGAAGCTGTGAAGCTTGTTGACTGCTGGATCCAAATCAGAGTCGAGACTTCATTGGAACTAACCAAGCAAAGACACTTGCTATTAGATAGTTCACTGGAATGTATATTTTCTTTATACACTTGATTCAAATTGTAAATCCTTGAGGGTGGCTTTAACCTTCTTTGGGCAGTGAGCCTACTATTTTATTTGACTCCTAACAGGGTCTGTCTCCTAATAGGGACTGTGTAGTGTAATATTGTAACAAGCTCCTAACTGGGCTAATATCTTTTAACAGGGATACTATACTCTCAGTACATTATTTGTGGGTGTTAATTCCCATCAGGGTTTTACCTTTAACAGGGTTTCCTTGACAACAAATATTATGTTATGGTGTTGGAATTTAGTGTGTTATCATTTATATTTGTAGATTTGATTTATAAAGTTTAAAGTTTAATATTCTAATTTACAATTGATTCACCCCCCCTCTCAGTTGTCTTGTGGACTATTATTCCTAAAAGGATTTGTAGGCACTCCCAACAGTTACATAACATATTTGAACCAACTATCCATTTGGGATTTTTTTTACAAACTTTGACAAAAAGTTGTCATGTTTGCTCAAAAGTTGCTTAACAACTTTTGAGCAATTTGTGCATATTTTGCAATTTTGCGAATTTGGTGACCAAACTTGGTCCCAACCTTATTTTTATGATCCCTAGTGGATCCAAACATGAAAAAAATAATAAAAAGATATAGATTAGGTTTTGGATATGTTAGCATTTTTTCTTGTATCCTCCAAATCTAAAAGAGAATGTGCAAACCAGACTTGGGGATCTTTGTCCAGCAACACAAATCTACTTCTTCCAGCAAACTGAGGGGCAAGGAAAAGGATAATTGATGAGAATTTGATACTCCTATTTCAAGTTCCACACACTCGGGTGGGTGCACCTAAAACAAGTTATAATCTACATATATAAACACTCTCTCACTAAAATCCTTTATGCACATATGAAAAACAGTGGATAGTTCTCAGACTTATAAGATGTGCGAGTTCAACTCAATCAATATTAATTATGTAGGATCCCACTTACAGGATTTTCTAAGAACCAGGAAAATGGCCAATGTGACAAGGATCAAATCCTTCTTCTCTTCGAGTTCTAGACTTGGGTAGGCTAACCCATGGATTTATTCTTTAAAGAAACTAACATGTACCCTTACATTCACAGAATGCAAGACATAGACATTCAAGCTCTAATACAGAAATTTTAAAGTGATTTGAATAATTGATTTGATGAAGAAAACTACTAGAAAAATCAAGACTAGTGCCTTATCTATTGGGCAACAGAGTCAAACAGACATGCATTCCTAGAAAACCCTAAATCCAAACTCAAAGAACCCGAATGAAATGCCTTACAATCCATTCTTCTCATTTCAATATCTAGACATCAAATTCATCTATTGACCCTAAACTCTTAGAATTTGCATTCAAGATTTAATCTCTCCTTGAAACAAACTCAAAAAATAAGACCACAGCTACCTTGTAATTGGTGCATTAACATGCCTTACAGATTAATACACAAGAATTAACACCAAGCATACAAAGACATCAAATAGATATTTGAATAAGGATTCCATCATTCTTCATTGAAATTCATTTGGATCTGTACATTGCAAGACCATGAACACAAAAATAAGAATCCAAAGCCAGAATACTACCTAGCAGCATAAATTTTCAACATCATGTTACAATCCAGAGGAAAAACCAGATATAGGAGAAAGAAAAAACAAAATCAGTCACCGACACCTATTTGATCCTCAAAAATATCTGCAACTGCTTCCAACTGAACTGCAAGAATCTAATATGATTTTCCCTTAAATGGTCTACAAAATCATAATCTTCATACTGAGACCTTTCTAGTGATATATGATACTCCATATTTTGGATAAACTTTACCCTGTGAAACATTAATCAAACTTTGCCTTCCCGTGCATATTTCCTTTAACAATTTGAAATGTTTTCAATTTGAATTTAATTACTTTTTCAATAGTTGGACTATTGAAATGAGATGAAATTTAACTTTAATATTTCAATTTGCCCATATTTCATCTCATCCTGCCAAGTGTCAATCAGACTTAATGGCTTGTTGGTTAGATGTTGAGCACCTTCCCTTTAAGTCATTAAGTCCACCATATGATCTTTTTGAAATTGCAAGTTCTTTAACCATTTACCTTTTGAGATGAATTTATTTAAATATTTTATTTTAATCCCTTTTAACCAACTCTTGCCACTTGTCACTCAGGCTTAATGGCTTAATGGTTAGATGTTGAGCATCTTCCCTTTAAGCCATTAAGTCAATCCTAGGATTTTTTAGAACTTGCACATCTTTTAACTCCTTTGTTGAAATAAATTCAAATTAAAAAATCATTTAAATTTGCACATTTTAATAGATTGCACCAAGTGACACCCTCTAATTGGTCTACAGGTCCACTTGGCACCACGTGTCAATCTCTGGTTGGTACCTTTGAACTGCATTGGGTTGCGCCACTTGGCACCTGCTTTGTGCCATGTGGTGTCCTGTGATTCTCTCACCGGTCCACTGGGCACCACTTGTCTGAGGTGCCACATGGACCAATGGCTTAATGGCTTAATCATATCCTCCTTGCAACTTTCTCATTAAGCCATTAAGCCATCTGTTGATCTTTGCCACCTCAAGATTCAAGCACAAACCTGCAGGTCTATAAGCCAACACATCTGCCATGTCAGCCTTGCGGGTCCCACCAAAATTGTTGTTTTGTCCTCCTAGCACATTTCTCAATGTGCCCGCCACTTGCACGTGGAGAGCCTCTGGGATTTGTTCTTCATATTGGATATTGTGTGTTATTTCTTATAAACACTTATCTCTTCTATTTTCCCATCAATGTGGGATATTGTTTTGAAGATTTTTATAGCTTTTCTAGCTTCTTGCCCCAATATAATGGGGCCCGCTGACGCACTAACTCCTCGAAGCCTTCGCAGTCTCCAAGAGCATCTAGCCCTTAACTTCAAATTAGATACTAAGTGTTTTAATATTTAAATGCTCAGAAATACCCACACACAGGCAATGTGGGATAAATGTTTTAGGCCTTTTAAGCCTGCGTATGCTTCCCTTCCTTAGTGTTGGGGGCTTCTTGGAGTGGTGCTTTCTTCTGTGGTTGGGATCCTTTGTTTACTAAAAGCACAGTCATATTCAAAGTAGACCCAGCGTCCTTTTTTTCTTTGTTATGCATGGACTTTGTCTTCATACAATATTTTACTTCTTATTAGTTTATACTTACCTTTTAATGCATAATTTTCTCCATAATATGCATTATGCGCAGGGCTTCTCCACATTTTTAAAATAGTTCAAATGCTTTGTCTCTTCTTTATCCCACCCACAATAGCTTAGCTCACACCATGGATTGGCCTTTTTTTGGGTTCTGCGCAGGTCTCCTTGTGCCTTAGCACAGCGTAGGTGCTATGTAATAAGCTGCTTCTCTTCTTTGGAGTCCAGCGCAATAGTTTGAAATTAGTGCAAGTTCCCCTTTTCTTGCCATTCAGTATGTCCAGCACAGAGTGTTCATCTTCAATGCGTGGGATGTTACTCATGCCACATGGCATTTTAATTTACATTGTGTTTGAATGCCCATCCTTAGCACATACTTTGTTCTCAAAACTATGCTAGGCCTCTTGAATTCAAATTGCATAGGACTCCATGCCTTGCACAAGTCTTTCTCCAACACAATCTAGCGCAAACTTTTCCTCCTTAGCATATCAATCAACCTTAGAACTCTGAAACTAACCCTTTTAAATGGTTTACTCCTGGCATTTTCATTGGCACTGATGGTTTTAATGAAAATCTTCCTCCTCTACATTGCATAAGTTATATGTTTTTTTGTTTTAAACTTATGCTTTGGTAGTTCCCACATGTCTTTAACGCAACTTTCATTCATTGTTTGTTGTTTAATATGTTTTCTTCAACCCCCAAAATCAGTGTAGGCTCCTCCATTATGCTGCACTAGTCTCTCATTGATTTTTTAATGTTTGAAAACCCCCCACACTACTTGCATATGACTTGTTGTATGTATGACATTTGCATTGCTTAAAAGTTTTTAATAAACATGCTTCCATGTGCTGGCTGCTTTGGAAGATATCATAGCATTTAGTTCTACTGTTTATAGTCTCTAAGACTTGTAAATTCTCCTTTCAAATTACACATAGCTAGCTCTCCACTATGTTGTGTGGCCTTTTTAAACATGCATGCGTCCTCATTTGTTTCAGCGCAGCCCTTTGGTGTTCACTTGAGGCTTCTATTCATTGAACAAGTTGGGTTTCACTTTTAAATTGCTTTTCCATCCACATTTTTTGAATGTTACTTTTTCTAAGCTTTCCAAGGGGCATTTCTGATGTATTGATCTTAAAATCCATCATGGAAGCTTGACAGGTCTCAAGATACAATAGCAATTTCATTATATCTATCATCCGTGGATCTAATTTTCCCTTTGAACTCATTGTATAAATGTCCTTTTTATCAAGATTCAACTCCATAATCAATTTCCAGAGGTAAAAACTTGCCAGGTTGCTTCTCAAAATTGTCCTTGTTGAACCATGTTTCCTATTTTTTCAAGGAATAATCGTTTGAATTCATGAACTACATTAGATTTTGACATCTTTTTGAGCTTTTTTCCACCTATTTTTTCATTACCAATCCTTTACCTACAACTCCCTATCAAACCAAACACAATCAGAAAGAATGATGCACATGAACTGTTTGATCGAATGTCTCAAGTGGATGCCATTTTAGTGGTTTTTTATGAAGATTTTCCATCTAGTGAAAAATAGATTTGTCGTCAAGGTATAAAAACAATTGAGCATATGTGATTGGCAGATGCAAATAAAGATTCCACCATTGTTCACTGTTAAAACACTCTACATCAGTGTATCAATTGTTTGAACAAAAAGTCTCAAAGGGAAGTCATCGTGAGGAGGGGATGAAGTGCTTTCAGTTATAAACATCACCACCAAACATTGGGCTTTATAATCACATTTGACATTTCTGCAAAGTGATGTCATTTTTGGCAATTGGCCTCTAGAACTGGCCTTAAAAATTGACTAAATCAGGTAATTGTAATCAGTGGTGAAAAGAATAATCCCCCATTGATAAAAATTTGTGGAATATTATTCCCCCCCATGTAATATGGTGGGTTTGGAGAGAACGCAATGACAGAGTCTTCAGGAACATTGATCTTCCTCCAAAAGTGATTGCTGAGAAGATAAAGAGAAGTATTAAGGAAAACTTCAAGATGTCATCTGGCAGAATGCTAGATTTCAATGTTGGTGATATGGGTGTGAGGATGGCTAATCACAAACCTCATCCTAGAGAGAATGCCATCTGGCTTTCTCCTCCGTCGGGATGGATAAAAATTAATTTCGACGACGCTGTCAAGGGAAACCCTGGCCCAGCTGGTTGTGGGGGCCTCATCCATGATGACATGGAAAATTGCTTGGATGTGGTAGCTTTACCTATTGGGGTGCAAAATAACCACGTGGTAGAGGCCATGGCCCTTCTTCAGATGCTAAAACTTGTCAAGAAACACATGGCACAAAAGGTGTGGATCAAGGGTGACTCACTCAATATTTTAAAATGTATTAGTGACAAGACTAATCCATCATGGAAAATTAAGGAGATCATCGAGGAGGCTAGGATGTTAATTAATTCCTTCAATAAAGTTATTATTTCTCATGCCTATAGGTAAGCAAATGGTACAGTGGATGAGTTGGCCAATTTTGCAGTTAAAGCCAAGGACATCATGATTTGGCATGACTATAAAAATCTGACCTTCGATATCAAAGCCAAGTTGGCCTTCGACAGATCCTGAAGCAAAAGGGTTTATTGGGCATATCTTGAGAAGCTATGATGATTAGATAATTTTTAAAAAATCAGAGGAAAATGAGCACAGAAATTGGTGTCTTTCCCAAGAACTCTAATTATAGACATGAGCTAACCCTTGTGTTAGGGATTTTTCTTGTATGAATCACAGTGCTTGAAATAACTACTTGAACACCATGCTTCCTAATACTGATTCAGGGACAAGAAAATCCTAATTGCTAAGGAATGGATAAGGTCCTTCTTCATTTTTGAGCTCCACATATACTCAGGCAGGTTTTACCTTTTATGATAACTTGTTTACACAGTATGTTATAATGTGGACACTGATTTGCTATGTATCTCTTATGAAACCAACTGATAAATTACCTTGCAACTGACCAAGCATAATCAAATACAAGATATAACCATATAAACCATGAT
>MU223779.1:423049-450477 GCA_018584345.1 Thuja plicata | reverse complement strand
TTACCTCCAAATATAATGTCATCAAAAAATATGGCAACTAATAGTAATCCATCAGGTGTTTCTCTTGTGAACAAGTTGCAATCTGCTGCTCCTTTCTTGAATCCAATCTTGGTGAGATAACCATCTATTCTCTCATACCAAGCTCTTGGGGCCTGCTTAAGTCCATAGAGTACTTTCTTCAATTTGCATACCATGTCTGGTCTATCTGAAAGGTTAAATCCTTCAGGTTGTTCTATGTAGACTTCTTCTTTTAAGTCACCATTCAAAAAGGTTGATTTGACATCCATTTGATAAACTTTAAAGTATTTTAATGTTGCATATGCCAAAAACAATTTTATGGCTTCCAGTCTTCTCACAGGGGAAAATGTATCAGTGTATTCTATTCCTTCTCTCTGAGCATATCCTTTACATACTAATCTTTCTTTGTTTCTTATTACTGTACCTTCTTCATTCATTTTGTTTCTGAAAATCCACTTTGTTCCAATCACATTTTTATCACTTGGTCTAGGAACCAATTCCCATGTGTCATTCTTGATTATCTGATCTAGTTCTTCTTTCATTGCATTCTTCCAATCAGAATCATTACAGGCATCTTTGACACTTAACGGTTCAATCTATGAAAGTAAACATACCTCTTCATCCACTATTAGCTTCTTTGCTTTTGATCTGGTCAAAACACTGCTGCTCTGATATCCAATGATATCATTTTTAGAGTGGTATATGGATGTAAACTTAGGAACCTTAGGTGTGACTTCTTCCTCTATAATATGTGGTTCTTCATTGCATGAATCAAGGTCATTTCATGAGACATCAATGTAATCAAACATTTCTTCAATCATAGTGTCTTTGCTATTAGGTCTAGGTTCTTCTTTAATCAAAGGTTCATATTCATAGTACCTCTCTTGAATCATAAACTTCTCATCAATCTTAACATGCGTGCTTTCAATTATCTTCTTTAATCTAAAATTGAAACATATGTAAGCTTTGCTTTTTGTAGAGTAACCAAGAAAAGTACCTTCATCACTTCTAGCATCAAACTTACCAATACTGTCATCTCTCTTGATCTAGCACTTGCTGCCAAATATTATGAAGTATTTTACTATGGGTACATTACCAAACCAAAGTTCATAGGGTGTCTTGTCCATGCCTAGTCTCAATTGTGTTCTGTTGATAGTATACACTACTATGTTCACTGCATCTCTCCAATAGGTGTGCGCCACTTTTCCTTCAATCATCATGGTGCGTGCTGTATCAAGTATAATCCTGTTCCTCCTTTCTGCAATTCCATTTTGCTGAGGTGTTCTAGGGGAACTCAATTGCCTTTTTATTCCATGTTCTTCACAGTAGTCAGAAAACTGGTCAGAGGTGAATTCTCCTCCTCTATCTGATCTTAAGCATTTCAGTTTTAGTCCAGATTCATTCTCAACCTTAGCTTTGAATATTTTGAACTTCTCAAAGGCTTCTTATTTCTCCTTTAAGAATGCAACCCACATCATCCTAGAAAAGTCATCAACAAACAAAATAAAGTACCTTTCACCATAATATGATCTTGTTTGCGTAGGACCGCATAAATCTGTATGCACTAAGTCCAACTTGTTTTCAGCTGAGGTCTTCTTGCTTTTGAAGGAACTCCTTACATGTTTACCCATAACACATTCCCTACAAATTATGTTGACTAGTCTTGCAATGCTCGGTAGGTCTCTAATTGCCTTGACATTACTGATCTTTACTATATTGTCAAAATTGATATGACATAGTCTCTTGTGCCATAACCAACTGTCATCCAATTTTGCAATAAAATAACTTACATCTGAATTGAGCTGAAAAACATTACCTTTTTTTTTAGAGCCTGATGCAATCATGTCTCCATCCTTTTTGCTAATAATGCACTTGTTGTCCTTGAACTCCAGATGATAGCCTTTAGCAAGTAGTTGTCCAACACTTAGTAAATTATGATGCAAACCATCAGCATATAGAACATCATCTGTTTTGTTCATTCCATCCAAGGTGATGGATCCTCTGCGTATGATAGGTTTAGGAGTGTTATCTCCAAATCTAACCATACCACCTTTGTATTTGTCTAGATGAAAAAATGTGTCTTTTTCACCTGTCATGTGATGCGAGCATCCACTGTCAATGATCCAATCAGTTCTGACATCTGCTTTGGAAATTAAGGCTAATTCTTGTTCTTCTTGTTTATCTACAATGTCTATTTATTCAAGCAACCTTTCCGTGTCTCTAAGGGAAATGAATCCAATTTCATCTTCTCCTAAATCTTCATCAGTTACACCTTCTTCAACATGGTATCATTCCTTCCTATATTTAGGTTTGTAATCAAATCTGAACTTCTTGACTCTTGTGGGACACTTAGATGCAAAGTGACCAATTTTATTGCATGAAAAACATTTGAATGGGAGCTATCCTTCATACTTTCCTTTTCCTTTCTTTTCTCTCTTAGAAATCATGGCAATTATCTCTTCTAGCTCTTCATCAGTTTCTTCATTCTCATTATGACTAGAGATGTGTGAGGATTTCTTACCGTGGATTGAAGCTTTGAAGGTTGTTTCACTTTTAGGTTCAGTCTTCAATCTTGATATCTCAAATGCAGAGATTTTTCTGATTAGAGTCTCTCTCTTGAAGTCTTGTGAGAATTTCATAGTTTCCTCTATAATAATGATCTTACTTTCATAGTTTGATGTCAAAGTAGTTAACAACTTATCCATTATATCTTCTTCTGATATTTCACCACCATTGTTCCTGATTTTGGATATTGCTTCATTTATCCTTTGATTGTAAGCTCTAATGTTCTCTTTAAGTAACATCTAAAGACTATTGTATTTCTTCTTCCATCTCTTCCTATGTGCATTCTTTGCTTGAACATCTCCTTCAAACATGTCTTCTAAATACTTCCATATGGTATATTCTTTGTCAATCTTCTTGATTTTAGAAAATTCACTGTCTGATAGGGCACTGATTAGGAATTCTTTGGCAATTGCATTATTGGTAAATGTTTCCTTTTGTACATTAGTAGCATCATCCTTTGCAAGGTCTTTTAGAGATGGAATTACAACTTCTTGTGTAGCAATCTCAAAGATCTCAAATCCAACACATTGAAGATGTGTTATCATTTTTTTCTTCCAATCCAGATAGTTCTCTCCATCAAACTTAGGGCTCTCTTTTCTGAAGTATGCCATCTGATCTACCTTAAGCTATTAGGCTTTCTCTCCAAGGTACTTGGCTCTGATACGAATTGTTAGAATACTTCAGGGATAACTAAGAGGGGGGGGGGGGGGTAAATCAGTTATCAGCAACTTTATCTTTATCTTATACTTATTAATCTAGATTGATACAAAGTAAATGCACATTCAGATAACACATTACACAAAACATCAATTTGGTTATGGGAAAACCAAATGGTAAAAACCCCGATGGGAATTAGCACCCACAAAGAACTATAACTGTTTATAGTAATCCCTGTTAAAAGATCTTCCAACCCTATTAGGAGTTGTTCATTACAATGCAGTAGTATAGTGACTTGGTTAAGGGTCTGACCCTATTAGGAGTCTTTTAAAATAACCCTGTTAGGGGTGGTGGACTCACTGTCCAAGTGGTGAAGGCTACAACCTTCTGTTTATTTGATACACACTGTATCAACAAGGTGAGTTGTTGTTTGTGACACTGCTTGTCTGATCATTTCCTTTTGTGCACCGATGCTTTAACCTCTTGTAAAGCACTACAAAAATATTCTTTGTGTTATGAAATCTTCTATTTCAATGTCTATATTATCAACATATGATAAATATAGCTCTGCTTCTTTAACACTCTGCTATGCTTTTCTTATCTCTAGCTTTCGCAACTCTTATTATCACAAATGACCTTCTATAAGTACATACACCAAGTATGAGATCATGGGACCTATTAGACAACTCTTCATAACATCCTTGTCAGCTCTACTAAGCATGCACATATAATTACAACCATGCAAGTACAAACTAAATAGATGCGTCGCTTCACTAAGTCAGCTTCACCAATTTAACCATAACTTTGTTATCTTCTTGAAATACGTTTGGTGCCTTTAGATTAATATCAAAAACTCATAGCTAAACATGAATATACACATGCATATCCTGAAGATAGGTGCAAATCAATAAACACGTTACATATGTTGGCCTTAAACCGTTATTCCTCCAGAACTGTAACCGTCAATAACAAAATTACATATCTTTACTAAAACATCATATCTGGGTCTATGTGTATGAACATAGCATAATAAACATGTCAACAACATGTATCTATTCACACAAGTATTCATTTCATCATATGGATAAGTACATATAGAAGTACTGTTGTGTATTATATGTTGTCATCAATGACAAACATACAATCAATCAACTGTTCAGAATCAAATCTCCAACAACATCTTCAACTATAGATTCATTTTCAATGTCTTGATATTCATTGATCTCATCATCAGCATAACAATCAGCATATTCAACAACATAATCAAATTTGACATTACTTTTGTAACTAGATTCAACATAAGCAAAGTCTGATAAAACTCCTTTGCTTGGGGCTTCAAAATCATCATTTGACAAAACACCTGCCCCCTCATTAGTTTCCACATTTGACCACAAATAAATTATCTATGCAGCCCCAAAACTACAAAGACTAGTTTCCAATTTCTTAGGTGTGCAACTGGTGTATGAATCTATCTATGCCTTAAGAACATTGCAAATTTCTTTACTAACCATACTCACATCAACATGAAGAGCATCTGCTGCTTGTTGAATATATTTTCCACTTAGATTTTGTGTTGAAACACAATTTGAAACATGGTCAGTAAAATCAATAGGCATGAAGACATCTTGGCATTTGTATTTTCTTATTGATCCACACCTATCTAGTGCAGTTGGTACATCATGACAATAGTTTTTAGTTGATGGAAAACCCCTTGGGATGATTCCATATTTTATATTATTCTCAATATCTACTGATGTCATAAAAACATGATGCAGGGTCTTAGGCTTTTTATCCCTTAGCAAAAATCTCATATTTTTATCAAATGCCCCTAGATAAAAAACCAAACATAGAGCATCATTTGGTCTTAACTCCATTAGGGTCTGACCTAATACTTTTGAAAATCTAAAATTGAAAGGACAAACCAGCTCACCATTATTTATTTTTATTTCCATGAAAGTCTTTATCAATGCAACTGGATTAATCTTTTCACCAAACCGCTCCATAAAAGATGATCTTAAATCTTCCCATGAAGATATAGAACATTCCGACAAGAAAGAGAACCAACACCTTACATCCTCTGCCAAATATTGGACAAACAACCTCATAATGTTGTCCTCATATTCAATATCAAAATCCTCTATCAAGTTCATGAACTTTTTGCAATGCTTTTCAGCATTCTCCTCTTTCCCACCCTTGAATCTTGGCTTTTTTACTCTAATTTTGGATTGAAGAGAATTTGGGTAGCCACAAATGCCTTCAAAATTTAGAGCTATATATAACTTAATGTTGAAGGTCTATCTATTGTATTATTGTAACATCTTATTAGACATGGTTACACTTGAACATACACAAGGCTGGAAATGGTCAAAGTAAATTTCCACACTCCTTCATAAACATTTCAATTTGACCATATAGAGCTTGATCAAACTTCTCAGACAATTTGCATACTAGAGTAAAACAATGAAAGTTGAAGCTAACATCAACATAGTATGCAAAAAAAATTCTAGTATTCCTCTCTCTTAACTAGTACTGATATCACTTTATACGGAAACCATTTGTATATTCTTCTCACAAAAATATGAAGATTACCTAGACCAAAATTGCAGTGGCTGCTCTTTTTTCTTTTGACTGGAAATAAAGCAGATCTAGAGCATCTTTCACAGCTCCATTGGGTTATTTTCTCGCAGAGTCACCGCCTCCTTACAGAGGAAAATGTTTTACTTATTCTTGTATTTCTTTCCAGCCAACACAGAACTTCATCAGGATCTTCAAACATTGTTTATCAGAATTGCAAATTCTTCATATTTTATTTCTAAGCATGAACTAATCAAACAGAAAACTCAGAGTCACCACTCACACTCAGTGAGATGTTATAACAATTTTTTGAATCTGACTCTATACAAACAACCAGACTCTGAGATGATTCAGCAAAGCAAGGAAACAAACATCTTAAACTTGTTGTCCTTTATTCCATTCCCCAACAGAGTCGCCATTTTGTTAGCGCAACTTGGATGGGTAAACTCAACTGAAATTTGATTTAACTTTTAAAATAACACCAGGGATTTTCTGAATAGCACAATAAGACTACTTCATCTTTATCCCCAATAGAGTCGCCATTTTGTTAGCATTATTTCTTGTATCCTCCAATTCTAAAAGAGAATGTGCAAACCAGACTTGGGGATCTTCGTCCAGCAACACAAATGTACTTCTTCTAGCAAACTAAGGGGCAAGCAAAAGGCTAATTGATGAGGATTTGTTCCTCCTACTTTGAGTTCCACACACTTAGGTGGGTGCACCAAAAACAAGCTAGAAACTGCATATATAAACACTCTCTCACTAAAATGCTTTACGGAGTTATGAAAAATAAAGGATAGTTCTTAGAATTATAAGATGTGGGAGTTCAACTCAACTAATCTTATGTAGGATCCCACTTACATGATTTGCTAAGAACTAGGAAAATGGCCAATGTGACAAGGATTAAATCCTTCTCCTCTTCGATTTCTAGACTCAGGCAGGCTAACCCATGGATTTATTGTTTAAATAAACTAACATGTACCCTTACATTCATAGAATGCAAGACATAAACATTTAAACACTAATACAGAAATTTAAAAGTGATTTGAATAATTGATTTGATGAAGAAAACTACCAGAAAAATCAAAATCAGTGCCTTATCTATTGGGCCATAGAGTCAAATAGACATGCATTCCCAGAAAATCCTAACTGCAAACTCAAAGAACTCAAATGAAATGCCTTACAATCTGTTCTTCTCATTTTAATATTTGGACATCAAATTCATGTGCTGACCCTAAACTCTCAAAGTTTGCATTCAAGATTTAATCTGTCCTTGAAACAAACTCAAAAAACAAGACCACAACTACCTTGTAATTTGTGCATTAACATGCCTTATAGATTAATACACAAGAATTAACACCAAGCATACAAAGACATTAGACAAATATTTTACCAGGGATTCTATCATTCTTCACTGAAATTCATTTGGATCTGTACATTGCAAGACCATGAACACAAAAGTAAGAATCCAAAGCCAGAATACTGCCTAGTAGCATAAATTTTCAACATCCTATTACAATATGGAGAAAAAACCAGATATAGGAGAAAGAAAAAAACAAAATCAGTCACTGCCACCTCTCTGCTCCTCAAAAATATCTGCAACTACTTCCAGCTGAAATTGTAGGAATCTCATATGATTTGCCTTCAAATGGTCTACAAAATCATAATCCTCATTCTGAGACATTTCTGGTGATATATGATACTCCATATTTTGGATAAAACTTGGCCTCTGAAACATTAATGAAACTTTGCCTTCCCGTGCATATTTCCTTTTACAGTTTGAAATATTTTCAATTTGAATTTAATTACTTTTTCAATAGTTGGACTATTGAAATGAGATGAAATTTAACTTTAATATTTCAATTTTCCCAGATTTCATCTCATCCCGCCAAGTGTCAATCAGACTTAATGGCTTATTGGTTAGATGTTGACCATCTTCCCTTTAAGCCATTAAGTCCACCATAGGATCTTTTTGAACTTGCAAGTTCTTTAACCCTTTGCCTTTTGAGATGAATTTATTTAAATATTTCATTTTAATCCCTTTTAACCAGCTCTTGCCACTTGTCGCTCAGGCTTAATGGCTTAATGGTTAGATGTTGAGCATCTTCCCTTTAACCCATTAAGTCAATCCTAGGATTTTTTAGAACTTGCACACCTTTTAAATCCTTTGTTGAAATAAATTCAAATTAAAAAATATTTAAATCTACACATTTTACCAGATTGTGCCAAGTGGCACCCTCTAGTTGGTTTACAGGTCCACTTGGAACCACATGTCAATCTCTGATTGGTGTTTCTCAACTGCACTAGATTGTGCCACTTGATACCTGATTTGTGCCATGTGGCATCCTCTGATTCGCTCGTTGGTCCACTGGGCACCACTTGTTTGAGGTGCCACATGGACCAATGGATTAATGGCTTAATCATATACTCCTTGCAACTTTCTCATTAAGCCATTAAGCCATCCGTTGATCTTGGCCACCTCAAGATTCATGCCCAAACCTGGAGGTCTATAAGCCAACTCATTTTCCATGTTAGCCTTGTGGATCCTACCAAAATTGGTGTTTTGTCCTCCTGGCATGCTTCCCAATGCACCCGCCACCTACACATGGTTAGCCTCTGAGCTTTGTTCTTCATATTGGATACTGTATGTTATTTGTTATAAACACTTATCTCTTCTATTTTCCCATCAATGTGGGTTATTGTTTTGAATATTTTTAAATCTTTTCCAACTTCTTGCCTAAAATAATGGGGCCTACCAACGCACTAACTCCTCTAGGCCTTTGCATTCTCCAAGAGAATCTATCTCTTAACTTCAAATTAGATTCCAAGTGTTTTAATATTTAAATGCTCAGAAATATCCATGCACAGGCAATGTGGGATAAATGTTTTAATCCTTTTAAGCCTACGTATGCTTCCCTTCCTTAGTGTTGGGGGCTTCTTGGATTTGTGCTGGCTTCTGTGGTTGGGATCCTTTGTTTGCTAAAAACGCAGTCATCTTCAAATTAGACCCAGCATCCTTTTTGTCTTTGTTACACATGGAATTTATCTTCATACAATAGCTGACTTCTTATTAGTTTATACTTACCTTTTAATGCGTAATTTTCTCCACAATATGCATTATGCGCAGGGCTTCTCACATTTTTAAAATAATTCAAATGCTTTGTATCTTCTTTATCCCACCCACAATAGCTTAGCTCACACCATGGACTAGACTTTTGTTGGGTTTTGCATAGGTCTCCTTATGTCTTAGCATAGTGCAGGTGCTATGTAATAAGCTGCTTCTCTTCTTTGGTGTCCAGCGTAGCAGTTTGAAATTAGCGCAAGGTCCCCTTTTCTTTCCATTCACTATGTCTAGTGCAGAGTGTGCATCTTCAATGTGTGGGTTGTTACTCATGCCACATGGAATTTGAATTTGCATTGTGTTTAAATGCCCATCCTTAGCACAGACTTTGTTCTTAAAAATATGCTAGGCCTTTTGAATTCAAATTGCATAGGACTCCATGCCTTACGCAAGTCTTCCTGCAACACAATCCAGTGCAGACTTTTCCTCCTTAGCATATCATGCAACCTTAGAACTTTGAAACTAACCCTTTAAAGTGGTTTACTCCTGGCATTTTCATTGGCACTGATGGTTTTAATGAAAATATTCCTCCTCTACATTGTGTAGGTTATATGTTTTTTTTTAAACTTATGATTTGGCAGTTCCCACATGTCTTTAACACAGCTTTCATGCATTGCTTTTTGTTTAATATGTTTTCTTCAGCCCCCAAAATCAGTGTAGACTCCTCCACTATGTAGTGCTAGTCTCTTATTGATTTTTTAATGTTTGAAAACCCCCCACACTGCTTGTGTAGGAATTTCTATATGTAAGGAATTTGTATTGCTTAAAAGCTTTTAATAAACATGCTTCCATGCGCTGGCTACTTTGGAGGATATCATAGCATTTAGTTTTACTGTTTATAGTCTCTGAGACTTGTCAATTCTCCTTTCAAATTACATGTAGCTAGCTCTCCACTATGATATGTGGCCTTTTCAAACATGCATGCCTCCTCATTTGTTTTACAACAGCCCTTTGGTGTTTAGTGCAGGCTTCTATTCATTGTGCAGGCTGGGTTTCACTTTTAAATTGCTTTTCTTTCTGCATTTTTTGAATGTTACTTTTGCTAAGCTTTCCAAGGGGCATTTCTGATGTTTTATCTCAAACTCCATTGTTGTACCACTATAGGTCTCAAGATCAAATAGAAATTGCATTAGATCTATCATCCGTGGATGTAATTTTCCCTTTGAAATCATAATAGCAATGTCTTTTTTGTCGAGATTCAACTCCATAATCAATTTCCAGAGGTAAAAACTTGCCAGACTGCTTCTCAAAATTGTCCTTGTTGAACCATGATTCTCACATTTTTCCTATTTTTTCAAGGAATAATCATTTGAATTCATGAACTGTATTAGATTTTGGCATCTTTTCCAGCTTTTTTCCACCTATTTTATCATTACCAACTCTTTACCTATAGCTCCCTATCAAACCGAACACAATCAGCAAGAATGATACACTTGAAATGTTTGATCGAATGTCTCAATTGTATGGCACTTTAGTGGTTTTTTATGAAGCATTTTCCATCTGGTGCAAAATAGATTTGTCGTCAAGGTGTAAAAACCATTGAGCATATGAAATTGGCGGATGCAAATAAAGATTCCACCATTGTTCACTGTTAAAACACTCTACAGCAGCGTATCAATTGTTTGAACGAAAATTCTCAAAGAGAAGTCATCGTGAGGAGGGGACAAAATGATTTTAGTTATAAAAATCATCGTTAAACATTGGGCTTTATAATCACTTTTGACATTTATGCAAAGTTATCTCATTTTTGGCAATTGGCCTCTGGAACTGGCCTTAAAAACTGACTAAATTAGGTAATCGAAACACAGCACTGGGCACACATGTACCATGGTTAACACTCCTACATACTGCAAAATGACATCTGATGAAACCCAACCAGTCATAAGATTTTAATCACCCAAGTCACCTCTTCGAAACTATTCTGCAAATTACCCTATCAAATAACAATGAAACACATCTATTTTTGACTTTGAAAAGAAGTCAAATGACCTCCTGAGGACCCGAGCTTCTAGATATTGGAAGTATGCTATATGGAGAGTATGGATCCAGAAGGATGACTCATTTCGATAAACTATTCACATTTGGTAGACCCTAGAAAATAGCTACTTGGAACTTACATAAAAGAATGCGTGAGAAATAATGATTTTTGCAAATGAAAAGAGACTGAAAAAGTGTGCATACAAAACCCTCATGACCTGAGACCTTGCAAACTTGAAGTAAATTTTTTCTGCAATACAAGGCCATCATTTTCTTGATATGACTAAACTTAGTATTCAAATATAGGGGAGCATTCAATTTTCCATTCCATTCAACCGGGTGCAAAATTCTAAGACCTCAAAGTAGGTCACTTCATAATTTCAGAGTTTCACATTCTGAGAATCAGTATTAATTGCAAATGGAATGACTTTGGAAAAATGTGCAAATGAACTCATGGAGGTATGAAAATGGAAACATAGCTTCTCTCACATGCCTACAAAGCCTTAGACCCATCCTTATATCATGACACTCTATCAGGTAAAAGATGCAAGTATGCAAAGTAGGTCATTTACTATAATTAGAAAATATGCAGAATGCAAATTTAGGTGAACACCTCTAAACAATTGTCTCCAAAACTCATCAAAACTGAAATCAAAGAATTGGAACCCACTGTACTTGCTGATTGAAAGGTGTTGAAACCATTTCCCGAATGGTGTATCATGAAATTCATCAGGTGACCTTTTACAAGCACCCAAAACTAGGCCTTCTTCAAAAGATTTTTAGGGCATCAACTTACACTTAGGGAAATTTTTAGTGTAGTCAATCCAAAATGCATCCAGATTTTGGAGTTCCAACAGGAAACTCATTGACAAATAATTGACCAAGGACTCATAGAATGCCAATCTTGGAACTATGGTCTTACAAAGGAGTCCAATGGGTAACCCATGGTTCTAACATGACTAGAGGCCACTTAGGACCTTGATGGAAACCCTAAGTGCCATAGGAAGACTTAGTTCATTTAGGGTGATCCTGCACCATGCAGTCTCCTCAAAAACTATTCAACATGACCAAGATGTTCTTCTCTGCTATGACTGTAAATTATAATGTCATCCAAATATATGAATACAAACTTGCCAATAAAATCAATGAAGATCTCATTCATGATCCTCATGAATGTACTAGGAGCATCTCTCAAACCAAATGGCATAACAAGCCATTCAAACAGTCCTTTAGTTGTTTTAAAAGTTGTCTTTCATTCATCACCTGACTTTATCCTAATTTGGTGATAACCTAATTTTAAATCATTTTTTTGTGAAATAAGAAGCAGTGCCTAATTGATCAAGCAAATCTCCCATTCTTGGAATGGGAAACCTATATCTTATTGGGATTTTTTTTAAGGCCCTGCTATTTGTACATAACCTCCATTTTCCATCCTTTTTAGGGACTAAAATTGATGGGACAATACATGGACTAAGACTTACTTGAATCAGTCCCTTTTCTAACAATTCACTAACTTGCCTTACAATCTTTGCATGCTGAGAAAGTGTCATCTTGTATGGGGTCTTGTTAGGTAAGGAAGAACCAGGTTTTAGGTCTATTTGATGACTAACATCTCTTAAGAGTGGGAGGCTTGTGGGAAAGTCACTAGCAGTGACATCACTGTATTTTGTTAGCAATTTCTTGAATTCATCTAGTATAGGATCTTTATCATCAGACCTTATACTATCCTTGGGCTATGAGATTAGGACAAAGGCTTCAGTTTTAGGTTCCTTCAACACTTTCATCATTTCCTTTTCACCCAAGGTGATGACAATAGGTTCTTTCTCTACTTTAGTATCAGGCAGGGGCTTCATGGTGAAGGTTTTTCCATCCTTGGTGATAGATTAGGTGTTCTTCCTACAATGATGTGTGGAATCTACATCATATTTCCAAGGTCTGCCTAGACGAATGTGGGAGGCATCCATTTCCACAACATCATAGAGTACTTTTTCCTTAAAATCTGATATAGAGAACTCTATCCATGCTTGTTCAGTTACTAAGGTTTGTTGACCTTTTATTAGCCAAGAGACATGGTAGGGGAAGGGGTGTAGCTTCTTATGAAGATTTAATTTTTTAACCATTTCAAGAGATACCAAATTTTTAGTTGAACCAGAATATATAAGAAAATTACATACCTTTCCATGCATTTGATCTTTTTCCTAAAGATATTCTTCCTTTGAGGAGGTTCTTGGTTTTGTGGTACTTGAAGGAAGACTTGTCTCATCATAAAACATGCTCCTTCCTCTAGTTCTAGGTCCCTTGCATTTGTATTATCTTCTTGTTTTTCCTCTTGAATGAGTTGTGTTCTCCTTTCTCCTTGATTGTTGTTGTTCCTCTTCTCAGGGCATCTCCCTACATGGTGTCCCTATTGGTTGCAGTATTAACACCTTAAGGGTCCATTTCCCCTTCATGTATTTGTTCTCCCTCTATTGAAGAGTCTTCTTCCTCTATAGTTTCCTCTAAAGTTTGAATCACCTTGTTCCCTTTCTCCTTGGTTTTGTTCAGGGGTCTTGATGCTGCTGCCACTATATTGTCCTCTATTCCAAGAGGTTTCTCTTCCTCTAAAATTCTTTCCACCATCATTTTTATTTCCCTTGCTAAAATATTGTTTTCTTTTCTACTTCTCCTCTACCTTGTGTGCCATTTGATAACACTTGTTTACTGATGTAGGGCAGTGTAGGTTAAGTTCCTCTTGAATGGATACCTTAAGACCATTCATGTACCTAGCTAGCTTTTCTTCTTCATCCTCTGCTACATTAGTCTTCATGCATAGTTTTAGAAACTCCTCGGTGTATGAGCCTACATCCATGTCTTTTTGTTTTAATTTTTTCTTCCTTGTATGGAGTTGCACCCCATAATCTTCAGGCACATATGTCTCCTTGATCAATGCTATCATCTTGTTCCATGAAGTAATCATACTTCTCCCATTCTTCACCCTCTCTATTTGGATGAATTTCTACCAAGCTAGGGGTGCTCCCTTCAACTTGGATCTTTCCATCTTCACTCTCTACTTCTCAGGGATTTCCTCACACTCAAAGAAGCTTGTCAAGGCCTCAATCCAATCCAAGGCCAAATCTGCATTTATTTTCTCATTGAAAGTTGGTAAATCCAACTTCTCCTCCATGGTTCTTCTCCCCATAAACTTTAAGGCATCTAGGAGGGGTCTCTATTCTACAAGAATGTTTACATCCTGATTGATGAGACCATTTACTGTCTCTCTTATATTAATCTTTATACTCTATTTTTAAGTATTACCAAAACATTTGTGGACTTATAATTAGTAGAACTTATTTCAAAGTATAGTTAGAACCATTAAACCCATGGGTAGATAATTATGTCATGTTTTCCAATATTATATATATTGGATTACTTCATATAGAAATAAAAATGTGTGTTCTAATATTTGGATCAATTTGATTAAGTTTACTTGTATGAATATCTTTGCATGATAACTAACCTGCTAGGAAGTAGGATCCGCTTGAGAGTGGTCAACAAAATTTAAAGAGGATGTTGAAGACCAGCTGCAATGGGTAACCATCATGGCACCAAAAGACATGAATACTAAAAATGAAGAGCCATTGTTCCAAAAATGCAGGAATGTAGCACTGCTATATTCCCTCTGTACTTGCATCATGTTGACTTGGTCGCCCAGACTTCATTGCTTATGTCGTCAGTTGTTGCGTTTCCTTTTTCCTCTCTGGCATGATTTCAATCAGATCTTTCCTTTTGTGTTTTAAAATAAAATATCGATCCTCTATTTATAGGGATTGGACTGTTAGTTTGGAAGTTTGGAATTTTTGGGAATACATTGTTCTGTTGCATCTTGCACATCAAGTTCATTTTCAAGTTTTATGTATCGTTCTTATGTAATCAGTTCTTGAAATATAATGAAGTGACTTTTGGTTTATCTTCTATGTTAATATATTAGAAGAAGCTGACCAAGGGGGCCCACTTGGGAGGTGGATTAGAGTAGAGTAGAGTAGAGTAGATTTACTTTCAACATTCCCAACATTCTAGATAGAAGATTACAGTTTCTTCCTACAACATTGTACTTTGTCAATGTTCCTGTAGCACCTACAAGGATAGTTATAATGAATGATCTAGGTTGAAATAATAGGCTTAAGTAGAGTTTGTAATTTGTAGCATTCATTTCAGTAAGGTGTAAGTGTGTTTCCTTTCCTGAAGCTCTAGTGTAGATTTCTTTTATGTATTTTGTCTTCATGTAGGATAGGTAGAATGACTCTTTAAAGGACTTAGTGCACATATAGTGTCATACCATTTCAAGTATATGTCCTTGGGTTGAAAAGATAAATGAACCTCATGGTGGGAGAAGTAATCTTAGATTGAATGAACTATTCCTAAGAGAGGCTTTGGGCATGATTATTGAGCACATATTGTGAGATGATTCATTTTTGGCACCGCTGCCGGGGATGTTGTCAAGATAAGAGACTTTTTGAGTCATTTTATATTTCTAGGCTAGTTTTTTAATAGTGGTTTGTAGTCCAAAATTTCCTTCACCAGTGTGAATAATTCATTTTCATGCATCGAAGGGGAAGAAGAAGAGATAAATATGGCAGATTTCTTCTAGGAGAGTCTGTGAATTTGGACAAAGAAGTTGAAGAAGCTGAGTTACCTTTTGTTGATGCAAGTCCTGAGTTTCATGCAACATCTTCTTCTGGAGCAGAGCCTTTTGACATAAGTAGTCTTTGACCTTTCACTAAAATCTTGGCCAAATTTCTTGATAATTCTGACCCAAATGCACCTATTGTTAACAATCTTGTAGCTAATATTCCTTTCCAGCAGCAACTCTAGCTTCCAATACCTCTATTAATGGCACAACCTACCTTCCCATTTCCTTTACTGAGCCTTATAAACAATGCTAATCTCAAAAATATACCCACTGCCACACTCCCAAAGTTTTATGGCCTAATATCCAAAGATTCAGACACCTTTTTATTCAATTTCAACATCCTCTGTCATAGATTTGAATATAAAACCGATGCCCACAAACTCAAACTATTTCAAGCAACACTGAAAGAGTCAGCCTTATGATGGTTCATGGGATTAGGAGAAAATGCAATAGCCACATGTGATGAAATGTAGACTTTGTTTCTACAAAATTACAAAGAGTATTGTAAGGGGAGTGACCAAAGGAGAGATGAAATTTTTAGAATGTCACAAAAGGAGGAAAAACCCTTGGAGGACTATGTTTCACATTTCTTATACATAATGCAGAAGAATCCCCAACATGTTTTGGCAGAGGATTCATAGAAACTAGTCTTCTTAAGAGGAGTAAATGACAGCTGTCTAGAAGCACTAGACCTCATGGTTGGTGGGGAAATATCCCAATCTTCTTGGGATGACCTCAATAAAATATGTCTCAATTATTCCAGATCAACTGGGAAGAAAGGTAGAGCATATCGGTCCAAAGGCACCAAAGGGATTAGTTTGGGCATTTCCAAATTGGAGATATCTAACTTACTTGCGGATTTCAAGTAAGATATCATTAATGATGTTGTTACACATCTCGACACCATGACTACTAAGAAGAAACATGCAGATGTTGAATCACAGTTAGCTGAGTACTATCCTCATTTCTATAAACAAAAGAAAGACTGCGAATGTAAGTTGGTGGTGAACCTAGAAAATCAACATTTTCCTACAGAGTACATGAAGATAGAAGGAGACGATGAGAAAGTGTTCTTAATTTTTCAATGCTGACCATGGGATTCAAGACAAGGTATTCCTCAGGACCCATTACAATTTTCAAATCCTTACAATAATCAGTGGCAAAACCAAAGTTATCAGAATCCTTCCTAGTACTCTCAGCCAACCTGGAATAACCAGTGGCCTAACCAGCAAAATAACCAGTGGCCTAACCAGCAAAATAATTAGTGTCCTAACCAAAAAAATAACCAGTAGCCTAACCAGAAAAATAACCAGTGCCCTCAACCTCAGAATCAATGGAAACCACCACAAGGAAATTGGCAGAAAAATAACCAATAGAGGGGCCCTCCATAGTGGCCTAACCAAAATCCTACTTTTCCACAATTTCCACCTCCAGTCCCTCCTCCTACAATAATGCCACCTCCTATAGCTACTAGTCCTAATCCAAATCCAACCCAATTACCTGCTCAGTTGAAACCTAAACCTAATAGAAAGCAACAACATTAGCCAATGTATACCACTGATACACAGTAGTACCCTATCTACGCACTAGAGATATATGATATCCATTTGAGGTCTGGTACCACTCTACCTACACCCAAACATCCTATTATCATAGAAGTTGTAGACACTCCTACAGCATCAACACCTCTTCTGAAGGCTACACTGCAAAATACCACCCAATCAACTCAAAAATCCAGCAAAAATGATGTTAAAACCTTAGTTGATCCTCCTTTTCCACATAGGCTCACGATAGAACAACCTGTATCCCAAGAATAAATGTCATTTGATATTCTTGAGCATCTGAAAAATATGCACATCCAAATCCCTCTATTCCAAGCTATCAAAGATGTTCCTATCTATGGAAAAGCTATTATGGAAGCATGCCTTAAAAAGCTTGGAAGGGAAAAGGACCCTCAAATATTTCATGTGATAGGGAAACTTGCGGATATCATGTTGGGAAAGGTAGTTATGCCCAAGTATTCAGACCCTGGAAGTCCAGTAGTTGACTTGATAATTAATAGACAATCTGTTAAAAATTCTTTAGTTGATTTTGGGGCAGCCATAAATGTAATGACAAAAGATACAATGCATAGATTAAGTATAGAGGTCTTGAGAACAACTCCAATAGTGTTACAACTTGCTGATAGTTCAATAGTCACTCCAAAAGGTCTTATAGAGGATGTAGTAGTCACCTTGGACTCATGGGAATACCCTGCTGATTTTCTCATCTTATCATCTAGAGTAAACTTTAATAGCTATCTAGTCATCCTAGGGAGACCTTGTTTAGCCACCACTGATGCAAAAATTAGTTGCAAATCAGGAAGTATGAAAATTTCAAATGGTCAGGCAATAAAGAAGCTAGCATTTTATCCTCTTGCCTAGCCCCAGCCAGACTTGGGAGATCCTATTTGGCTAGAATTGGGGGATGAGGAAGAAGAGCTCAACTTTGTTGCCCAACTCATGATGATGCACAGACAATATTTTCTAAAAATTCAAGAGGAAGGTGATGTAATACAGAGTATTCTTACCAACGAGTGTATAGTAGAAAAGGATGTTTACAAAATTTCTATTTTACAACTTTGTACCTATGAGAGTTGTGTCTTTTCAGCAAGCCCTGAGATAATTAGCCAATTACTACCACATGAAGTAGCTACAATCCCAGTACCTGAAATGTCAATGGTAGAGCTAACATCTACTGTGGAAATTTCCCCTGGTCACAATCTCCATGTGACAAGTTGCCACCACCACAATTGGTATTGTTAACCAAAATCCTGTGTAAGCATGAGAAATCCTTTGCTTGGTATTACGAAGATATGCTAGGTCTGAACCCCAAACTCTACACCCATAGGATCTACATTAATGATGGCAGCTTACAACTTTGTCAGCCTCAAAGGAGGATAAACCTAGCCTTGCGAGAAATAGTCAAAACTGAATTGCAAAAGTTACTAGATGATGGTTTCATCTATCCAATCTCTGATAGCAAGTGGGTATCACATTTGGTCATTTTACCTAAGAAGGGATGGAAATGGTGAATATGTGTGGATTACAGAGAGTTGAATAATGCCACAAAGAAGGATCATTTCCTTTACCATTTATTGACCAGGTCCTAGACACTCTAGCTAGTAAGAAATACTTCTCCTTTCTGGATGGATACAATGATTATAATCAGATCAACATTGCTCCAAAATATCAGGAGAAGACCACATTCACATGCCCTTGGGGCACATATGCTTATTCTATATTACCATTTGGCTTATGCAATGCACCAGCTACTTTCCAGAGAGCTATAATCAACATCTTTTCTGACATATCACATGATTCTATGGAGATATATATGGACAACTTTACTACATCTTGTGTCACCTTTGAGGAAGCCTTGAAGAACTTGGAAAGAGTACTAATCAGATGTTAAGAACACAACTTGTCTCTCAACAGTGATAAATTCTTCATGATGATGCATGAAGGTGTAGTGCTAGGACATTTTATCTCTGAAGCTAGAATCAAGGTAGATCCTACAAAAATAGAGGTAATTCTCACACTACCTATCCCTTTAAAGAAAAAGGATGTTAGGTCTTTCCTAGGAAATGATGGCTACTATATACACTTAAAAATGGCTTCATTGATTAACTAATTAATAAAATATTTATTATTTAATTAATATTGACTTGATTAATTTATTAAATATTTATTATTTAATTAATGTTTATTCTTCTATTTATTTAAATAAATTATTCAATTTATTTGGTAAATTCTTATATTCTATTCTTCCTATCCTAAGTCTTCTAAATTAGTCTCATTAAAAGTGATTTAATTAAGTACACAATCACTAAATATCACTAAGTCCCCTAGTCCACCTCATGAACCTAGTCACCTAACACATCACCTTGGCTAAAATAATTAATTATTATTAATTAATAATTAATCATTATCCTCACCCACGCATGTCACATTCTTAAGGGCTATGTGGCCTCATAAGACTTGGTCTCATGGCCACATGTCTTCCCCTACACCAAGTCAAGAAGCAATCCCTATTCCTAAGGAGCTTCTCAAGCCACCTCAAAGAGTCCAAGATGACTCATGGGACACTTGTACCAAGAGTCCTCATGAAGAAAAATTCCTTCCTCTTTCCTCTCCATGGTCTTTGTCAATGTAGGAGGAACATCCTCCCTATTATTCCTCTCACATTCTAACTACATCCCTCTTTCTCTCAACCCCTTTAACCAAGTCAATAGTAGCCCTAGGATCTTCCACATTTCATTCTCCACCCTAGGATCGTGCCACCTAGGCTTAGGTCCTCCAATAACCTTTAAAAGGAGCCTCAATCCCCCTTTGTGATCTAATAGAAAACTAAGCACTCAAGCCATCAAGCATTCAAGTAGGAGCATTCAATGCATCAAGCATCCAAGCATTTCTACACAATTCCATCATCCATTTAGTTGCATTTTTGCATACATTCACTCAAATCTCCACACTTTGGTGACATCTTTAACAAAGGGCTTCATTGGAAATCTGAGAGCTCAACATCCAAGAAATCAAAACTAGGACAATGGAGACAAGCTGCAAAGGGTAGGTGAAGGTAAAGCTTTTTCTTTTACTTCATTTGATTATTTGTATTCTTCATTGGGTTGCATTTAGATAGATTTATTATCTTGTTATTGGTATTATTTTTTTTATCATAGTTGACATCTATTTTGCATACATTTTTGGCACCCATCGTGGGGCCTAACCCCACAAAATTGACATATTTTTCTAGTTTTTCCATGTGAAAAATTCTATAGGAATTCTTGTGCATCCTTCCCCGATTGATGCACATCCATTCATTACTACTGCACATTTTTTGAACCTGTGCATTCATCCCATCTCCCTGCGCATCCATCGACTATTTCTGCATATTTACAGTTCTTGCACATTTATCCTCTGTTTTTGCACATTTATCCTCTATTTCTCCACATCCATCCACTATTTCTGCACATTCATAATTTCACTTGTAGAACTCTATTTTCTCTTTGTTTGGTTTTAGCTAATCATCTTAACAGGTTTCTGTTTGTTTTGGTAGCTTTTGGGTTATTTTGTAGGTCGTTAATCTAAAGACCCCAAATTTCAAATTATTAACGGTTTTCTTGCAGGTTCCTAAGGGGTTTGCAAAATAAACCATAACCTTCATTTGGGATTTAAAATGAGACATGTTTTTTAGTTTCATGTGTCTTCTTTAGTTTAGCAACTGTCTATTGTGTCTTTCTATATAGCTTAATTGTAATCCTAGATTATAACAACGTATCCTCTCCCCTCGCCATTCATGGACCTTGAGTGTAAGAGAAATTGTTATAATCTTTAGAGGGCGGTCTTTGGTGGGAAAAGAGGTACTCACCCCAAGGAATGACCCAACCGGTAATAGGCTAAAGCCAAGCCCATCCAAACCGATATACAAAAAACACCATTGTGACTAGTCTCACAGTGGACAGGTGTGAATTCATTGTGGCTACCAAAATCTCCTCTAGTACCCTTGTGGTGCGTTAAAGTCCCTACATTATTAAGGTGAAAATATTTCTTTGAAATGATTGGGAGAGCCCCATTAATTGGGAAAATGAATTGATCACAACCACCTGAATAGATGTCCTTACTAAAATCTTATGTTTAGTAGCCAAAAACCTTCTATTTATTGGTTCAACAGGTAGCCCAACCTGTCAAGACACCCCACATTACTCACGGTTCATAGTAGAGATAGCAATTCTTTGGGAAGTAATGACCCATTGAATTTGGAACTTTGTGTGCCAAAGAATTGAGTGCACTGTAAGGAGGAGCCTATGCCTCCAAATTCCTAGGTTGTTTGCTTTGAATTGCATGGCTGGATTTTATTATTCAAGTGGGGATTCAGTAGATATCGTCCTTGCCAGCCTTAAGATTTGTAAGCGTGTCTGTGCATTCATACTGATTTATATTAGATCATTTCTGTCTTGCGTGTGTGTGTGTTTATGCATTTTTACTTTGCCAAAAACATTTGAGAACTATAAAAAAACCAAAAATAGAGAAAAAAATTCAAAAATTCAAAATGAAAACTATCAAAAAAAGTCCAAAAATCAGATCCTGTGCATTCATCCAGTTCTGCTGCGCATTTGTTCAACCTGCCTGCGCATTTATTCCTGTGCATTCATCATAATGAGTACTTGCATAGACCTTCAAGATTTCATAAGTACATTTTTAGATACCCATTTTTGTCCTCAGTGTGATTCTGGAAAAATATTTGATCTTATCAGACCTTTGATCTTTAGTTTGACCCTCTTCATCATTCTTCATTATCTTTCTTTCATCCAAAATTCACCAAAACATTCCTCAATCTTCAAAATATACATTTAAGTGTTGAAACATTACCCTGATTATCAGATTTTGGCTTTTGTGAGTTTTTATCATATCAGGATCTATCATCCTTAATCAAAAATTACCTAGGTCACTATCTCTTGGTTTTGCTTTGTCATATCATAGTGAGATCCATACCTCCTATAGAATTAGATTATCAAGTTACCATAACTACATCAACACTACCTTGATTATCAAATTTTGGCTTTTGTGATTTTTTATCATATCAGGATTTATCATCCTTCATCAAAACTTACCTAGGTCACTATCTCTTGGTTTTTCTTTGTCATATCATAGTGAAATCCATACCTCCTATAGACCTAGATTATCAAGTTACCCTATCTACTTCAACACTTTTGAATCTCTTTCTCACATCTTTTCTATCATCACATTCCATTTGTCTCATCAAAATCTTCATCCTAAGAATATCTTTCACCTTTTATGGTTCGAACTCGATCTCAGAAACTCAAGAAAACCCTTGATCTAGAATCTGTAGAAAACAATTATAATAATGAATCTATTTGAGAAACAAATCAATCCTATGGTGGAATAATTATCAAAATCAAGATCAAAATATTCATAGGGATCAAAATGATGAAGTGATGGAAGATGAAATTTTGCAAGCATCCCAAGATCCCATGTTCATAGAAACAATGCACTTAATTTTGAAGTGGGATAAAGAAGCATATTTCCTAAAATCAGCTCAATCAGGAGCTAAGCTTCCTCATAACTATGACGCATCAACCTTGAGGGATAATAAGGAAAAAAAATGATACATCATCTAACACACCATCATTACGATCATTTTTCCTTTTCTTTATGATGATGAGCCATCTGTATCTTCTTCGCGAAACAAAGCATTTAAGCTCAACAAACCTATCTTGGATCAAGAGAAATTTCATGACCATTCTATTTTTTATCAAGAGAATGAAGAGAAAGGTACAAATCTCAAGCAAGACCTAATATACAAACCTTTATCTAGCAAGTATTCTCCCATAGCCTTTACTCCTTTCATCCTTCATCCATCCCACAAAGCTTCACAACAATCCAAAATTCATCCATCAAAGACTGAGCCTAATGATGATACTTTCCACGTTGACTATTTCTACCCTCAAGGGCTACCTCTAAAAGAAACCCAAGCTAACTTACATCTTGATGCATATAGTTTCCATGCTTCAAAGTTCTTAGACCCTATGTTATCATGTACTTCAATGCCTATTCAAAAGGATTATCCATCATTCCTCTAGACATTCCCCACACATATCCAAACCTCTACCTTGTCCTTTGAAGTGGCTCCATGTCAAGAGAATAATCCAAAGAGAAAAGAAACAAATATCAATAAAAATTATGATCAAGATTCTATATAATCCCCTCCCATATTTGATGAAGGTCCCATATCCATAGAAGCCTGTGATGATCCCCTTGCACCCTTTCATTTCTTCCAAGAAGATATCCCTCCATCTCAAGAGCTACATACCTCTCAACTTCCCAAGCAAGATCAAGATATTCCTTCCACCATTTCCAATGAACATATTGAAAATCAAGATCAAAGCACCCTTTCTACACCATCTGAAGATCCTTGGCAAGATCAAAGTATCCCATCAACTCCTTGTCATACTCCTCCATATTTACCTCATGAAACCATCATTCCTCCAAATCCCTTGCATGTTAATAAATCCCTTCAAACCTCAATTGGTCCTATCAAAGTTTCTCCTATAAAATCTATTCATGAGCCTATTGGTATAACAATAAATCTTAAAGATGAGAACTTCGGAAATATAACTCACTCCAAAGATAGTGATATCCATTTCACACCTTATCTTCCTCCATTTAAACATAAGCACCAACCTTCACTATCCTCCAAATCCATTTTGGGTTCCTATGTCCCAAAGCTAAAGTCTTCATCCCTTCCATCCATATTGGGTCCATATATCCTTCCATCAACCACACCTACCATTTCTAGTTCACCGTCCACTTTCCATACCTTGTATCAAGATCAACAAAGGCACACATATTTGAAGAATGTCCAAACACCAATCCATATGAACCCTCCATATTATTCCTATTCACCCAAAATTCCCAAGTCTTTTGGAAGCAATTTGGATGTGCAACATAAAAATCAGAAATCCAAGAATCCACATGTGTATAAAGATCACCATGTCCCATCTAATCGACATGTGAATGAAAAGGAAAATAAAATATCCAAAAGGCCGCAAAGGTCCATCAAGCAAAAATAAAAATCAAAGAAAATGTGGGTTCCAAAATCCCTCATAGAAGAAATGCATTCAAAAGCATCACAAAAGAAAGAAAAATTAAAGACTATGTGGATTCCCAAGTCACTTTTGAAAGACTTTAAAAAAAAAAATTTAAAATGAGAAAAAGTGCCTTGGTGAAAACCTGGTAAGATAGGTGCCTTGGTAGCAAAAGTAAAGAGAAATAAATCCGTCCTATGGTGAAAACCACTTCTTGCGGTGCCTTGGACAAGTACCATGATGAAAGCCTGGCAAACAGGCATCATGCGTAATTCCTCCTTATTGCACTCTACACTTGGGGGCAAGTTCCATCCATGCTACTCTATCCATCATATCCTTCATGTACTCCCTCTTACACCTTTTATCTTGACAAAGTTGAGCCTATCCATGAACATCATGCATCTTGACATGCATTAGCCTTTCCATCAACCTATTCACTTATTTTCATTCATGGTAACCTATCATGATCTTTCTTATCACAAGCCTATAACTCCTATCTATAAGAAATCTTGTCATAATCATAATCCAAACCATACACTTGTACCCTTTATCATCCCATATCCTGATTGCACTATCATAGCTATATCTTATCCTATCAAATTGACCCCTTGGCCTTGATCAAAAATGAAAAAATAAAACAAGCTCTTAGAAGTCTCTTGACATGTCCATTATTTTGGACTACATGCTTTTTATGACATCAGGTCATTATCTCATATGCTATCCAACACTTCTCCATGAGCCTACATTGCTATATTATTTTTTCCCTAGCTGGGGTAATCTTGAGGAGACTGTCTTTGAGGGTTGCATTCACCCTCTTCATCCATTATTGTCTATTCACCTCATCCATCAAATTTCTCATCCATCTGCAATATTCCATACCTTGCTAGACATTGGGGGAAAACCAATGTTATCTTGCTTGAGAAATCAATCAATCAAAAAAAAATCAAACTATCAAAAAAATAATAATAATGAAAAAAAATCAAAAAAATCAAAAATCACAAGAAAATTGCAATAAAAGTATGTGGTGAAAACTTGGAAACAGGTTCCATTTGTGACAAGTTAGCTCCTCCCTCTATTAGGATTCTTCTAGTGCATCATCCCTTTTGTATATATCTCCATAATAAAGTGGCTATTCTGGTCACCCTCTGCCTTGTACATATCATAATAAATTGGGCAATCCATGATTCCTATCCATTGTATAAATCCCTAATAAAACCCCATCATAGCTTGGTCTACTATCTTGGTCTTCACCCTAGTCTAGTGTGTCTTTCTTCACCCATAATAAGTCAGTCCATCATGTAGCTAGGGGCATGTCCTCAACCTAGTTTGGGAAGTGGATCTATGATAGTCATGACTCTTAGAGGATAGAATGGAGTACTTTTCACCAGACCAGCAAACACAATCAACCGTTCTTACACAATGCTATTCTAAATCATGATTCATAAACTGTGACCTATCTTTCGAAATGTGACCAATTATCTATACATTTGCAACAACATCACATCGACCAAACTGATCAATACAACCAACACTATCTTTTGGCAAAGAAATGTATATTCATGATAGGCATGTTAGAATGATTTGTTATATGATTATGCATTCATATATGAATTTCATTGTTATCATGTTCCTATGTTATTCCATGAGTTTCACACTCCAAATATGTCATTGATTAGCATAGTCGAGATCGGACATGATATTTTATTTGATTACTGTTTGTGGGATATTTTCCAATGAAGTTGAAGGAATAAATAATTGGGGTGTTTGTGCATAAGTGCCTTCATCCATTGAATAAGTATTGACAACATACAAATCATGTTGTTATGTGAATACTATTTATGGTGATACGCCACACATGCCTCGACTCTGAATATTTGTTCCTCAATGAAGGGGGATATTCCTTGTCTATTATGCAAACAAAACTCAGGTCATCTCGGTTCCATTATACCTAGATACTTGTCAAGTTTGCTACATTAAAATCCATGCAAGAAGTGCTCAGGTCATTCTGGTTTAATTATACCATGATGCTTGCATCTTCTTGCAACATAACGAGCTCAATGATGAATATCAAATTCCAATATTTATGAAGTTTTAAGATGTTTCTGAAGTTGTGGAGATACTCATTTCACATATCATTTTGCATTGCATTTAATAGATCATAAAAGCTCCTTTTATAGGGTTTTGTAGGATATCTTTCTTAGATCACCTTTTCTCTTTGTCTATTCTTCCTGTGACCCCACATATGACATCTGTACATCATCCCCCAAAATATCTTGGTTTATCGTCTATCAGGTTCTCTCATCCAATGATCCATCCTATACCATCTTTTTCAAACAAGTACATTCTTCATCTTTGTTCCATTCATATCACATCAGATGCAAGTGTTGTCAACACAACATTGATCTTCAATTTTGGAAAGTTCACTATCAAGGATTACAGGTCCTTCACCCAGAACCCAAGGAATCAAGGTCAATTTTGAGTCTATATCATAGAAATATATCTTTTTCAATTAAGACTCTATTATCTTAGACATACTTAATTTTGATAAAATCCTAATTGGAACCTTTGTTTATCATTTGTTTGCAAAACCTTGATCACAATTCTATCTCAATCAACCCATTGATCTATCTGTCTAACCATCTATCAATCATCATCAATCAATCCATTTGCAATAAATGCGCAATCATTCTATTTCACCCCATTTTCACTCACATTTCTTACGATTCTTTTCGTGAGACTAATTGAAAAACTAAAACAAAACACAACACAATCAAAAACAATTTTGTCAATCAATCTCTCGAGGGGACATGCATAGGTCGTCTTCATCGGCATAATCAAGGGTAGGGGCAAAAAGATAGATTTTTCTTTGAAACAATGTGATCAACACATTCTTTCAAAGAGGGTCAAAATGTATACACTTAAAAGGGCTTCATTGATTAACTAATTTATAAAATATTTATTATTTTATTAGTATTGACTTGATGAGTTTATTAAAAATTTATAATTTAATTAATGTTTATTATTCTATTTATTTAAACAAATTATTCAATTTATTTGGAAAATTCCTATAGTCTATTCTTCCTATCCCAAGTCTTCTAAATTAGTCTCATTAAAAGTGATTTAATTAAATACACAATCACTAAATATGACTAAGTCCCCTAGTCCACCTCATGAACCTAGTCACCTGACACATCACCTTG
>MU223779.1:387698-422849 GCA_018584345.1 Thuja plicata | reverse complement strand
TCCAAGATGACTCATGGGACACTTGTACCAAGAGTCCTCATGAAGAAAAAGTCCTTCCTCTTTCCTCTCCATGGTCTTTGTGAGACACTTGACATGTGTCTTTCCCTTCCACCTTCTTCTCCTCTATCTCAATGTAGGAGGAACATCCTCCCTATTCTTCCTCTCATATTCTAACTACATCCCTTTTATCTCAACCCCTTTAACCAAGTCAATAGTAGCCCTAGGATCTTGCACCTTTCATTCTCCACCCTAGTATCATACCACCTAGGCTTAGGTCCTCCAAAAACCTATAAAAGGAGCCTCATTCCCCCTTTGTGATCTAATAGGAAATTAAGCACTCAAGCCATCAAGCATCCAAGCATTTCTACACCATTCCACCATCCATTCAGTTGCATTTTTGCATACATTCACTCAAATCTCCACACTTTGGTGACATCTTGAACAAAGGGCTTCATTGGAAATTTGAGAGCTCAACATCAAAGAAATCAAAGCTAGGAGGACAATGGAGACAAGATGCAAAGGGTAGGTGAAGGTAAAGCTTGTTCTTTTAGTTCATTTGATTATTTGTATTCTTCATTGGGTTGCATTTAGATAGATTTATTATCTTGTTAATAGTAGTATTTCATTTATCATAGTTGACATCTATTTTTCATATAGCTACTATAGGAGGTTTATCCAAAATATTATTCAAATAGCTAGTCCTTTGTATACTTTTCTTACCAAAGAGGCCAAATTTTCTTGGACAAAGGAATGTTATGAATCCTTCCCGCAGCTTAAGTCACTTTTGACAAATGCACACATACTTAGGGGCCCTGACTGGTCTTTTCCATTTCACATTCATACAGGTGCTTCAGACTACGCAATAGGTGTTGTCCTAGGACAAAAGTCTAGTAACCTAGAGAATGCAATTTACAACATTAGCAAGAGCCTCCATGGACTAGAGTTAAACTATATAGTGACTAAGAAAGAATTAATAGCAGTAGTTTATTCTCTGAACAAATTCTGCCATTACATAACTGGTTATCCCAATTTTGTTCATACTGACCATGCAACAATTAAATATCTCATGAACAAACCTGCCATCACAGGCAGGTTAGCAAGATGGCTCCTTCTTTTGTAGGAATTTGACATTACAATCATTGACAAGCCTGAGAAGGAAAATGTAGTAGTTGATTATCTATCTAGAATCCACCATGCTGAAGAAGATACTACTCTGATAGATGATGCATTTCTAGATGAGTATTTATTTCATATTGCTGTCCAAAGTCCCTGGTATGTTGACATAGATAATTACCTTGCAGCTAACAAAATGCCAACACATTTTACTTATAAGGATAGGAGACTGCTTGTAGAGAAAAGCTTCCATTTCTATTGGATTGATAATATGGTATTTTACACTGGACCAGACCAAGTAATGAGAAGATGTGTGCAGGAAGATGAGATATATGACATTCTATATGCATGTCATAATGAGCCATGTGGGGGATAATTTGTAGAAAAAAGGATAGCCCAGAAGATTTTAACAACTGGATATTACTGGCCTACACTTCACAAGGATACAACCAGCTACATAAGGAAATGTGACAAATGTCAGAGAATGGGCCGACCAACCAGATCAGATGAAATGCCCCTCAATCTACAGGTGATGGTAACTCCATTTGACAAATGGGGCATGGACTTCATTGGCCCAATAGACCCTCCATCCAATGGGAAGTCTTACATCCTGGTGTACACTGATTATCTGACCAAATAGGTCAAAGTAAAATCCATGAAGCATGCCCGAGATCATAAGGTTTCCGAGTTCTTGTACGATGAAATTTTCACTAGGTATGGAGTGCCAAGAGAACTTGTTACTGATCAAGGTACTCAATTCACTTCCAATCTGATAATAGAGCTCATGAAGGAATATATCAGACATCGGAAGTCAAGCCCCTATCATCCTTAGGTCAATGGACAGGTCAAAGTTACAAATAGGGAAATTGAAGCCATCTTAACAAAAATAGTTTATTTGCATCACCGAGATTGGAGCAGTAGACTATCTGAAGCCATCTGGGCATATAGAACAACCTAGAAAACAACAATAGGGTTCACTCCATTTGAGTTTTTATATGGAAAAGTAGCAATGCTACCGATTGAATTTGAACACAAAACTTTGCAGACAACACTGCAGTTAAATGTTGATCTTCTTGCAGCATAGAAAGAGCGATTGCTCCATCTCAATTCCTTGGATGAAATTTGCAAATATACTCTGTAGTGCACTAAAATAATCCAAAAGCAAAGGAAAAAGTGGCACAATTCACATATTAAGAGAAAACAATTTCAATTTGGTGATTGGGCATTACTCTATGATTCTAGATTAAAGGAAATACCAGGGAAGCTACAAACAAGATGGCTGGGGCCATATGAAATACACCATGTCTTCACTAATGGAGACATCCAGTTGATCACAATTGAACTAGTACACTTCAAGCTATTATTCAATGGACATCGACTAAAGTTGTATCACCAGCCTCAAACAAAAGAAGACTTCCTACAACAATTCACACAACAAGTTTCAAAAGAGAAACAGGTAACACTTTCTCCAGCAAAGGGTGAAAACCTTCTTCCTCTAGCTCTTCAATATAATTCCATTGAGCATGTACATAATAAAATATTTGTATTTACATGAATTTCATTTCTCCATTCACTTTCCAATTCTTCTTTCCAACTCATCTCATATCTTTATCTTCCACCCACCCACCTTCCACATCATCACCATTTTCCTTTCTTTGCTTCAAATAAGAGCCAATTACACTGATGCAAGCCACCACCACTATCATTCCACTCTCACCATCTTTTTATGGTGCATGTAATGATCGAATGACATGTACAAGATTTTCAATTTTTTTCCATTTTTAGCGCATAGATTTCGATGATTATATCTAGTACTGCAATAAATGTATAATTATGACATTAATCCAGTTCCATTCCTCATGCCAAGTATGCCAAGTTTGGAAGCTTGTCAATTTTTTGTAGAGGGGAGGGAAGTGTATTAATTCCTAAAATGTCATTTCTATTTACTCCTAAAAGATTTAATGTCACCTCAAATTTGTACTTTGCCTTTGTCTCATTAAATCATGTTGCTATATGGAACAACTGTCGTACCCTTATTCCTGAATTATCTCTAATTTTCAGACTTGATGTGACTTATAGTTAAATTATGTGGCAACCCATAGTAAGAGATATAATTTCTCTTGTTAAAACACATCACCATTGTTCATGTTAAGAATAACAGAGGAATTCAGAAGAAATTCTATAGTTTTAAAATGAATAGTCTGAAACTCAAGAAGGAATAAGGCATTTATCAACTACAGAGCAAACAAATTGAAAAATCAGCAAGCACGGATGGGAGGGCAGTTGCAGAGACATGAGCCAGTAGTACATGGTGTTTTAATTTCAGATGTTGAAGCGGTAAGGAGGTTTAATGCATGTGGCTGGTTAGGATATTTCTTAAAGTTAACAGAGTTTCATGAAGACTCAACAGCTGAATTTATAAACACATTTGAAGAAGGGCAAGAAACTATATGGGGATTGATAGTGGTTGCCACAGAAGAATGGATAGAAAAAGTTAATGGGTTACCAATGGTTGGGGAGCACTACCCCAATGTTCATGATGCCAGATCACCTATGGCCCCATTTACCCTACCAGGCGACCGTCATCTGGAGATTACCAAACAAGGGTGCAAAAGAATGTCTATCCCTCCTCCATACAATGAATTGACCACGCATATTATTAGGTATTTTACATGTGAAGGGAGATTTTCCAATTTTCACACACATCATTTTAAATTACTGAGTTATGTAAGGCATAATCTTCCAATGAATATCCCCAATTTTTTATACAATATGCTATGCATTAGTGCTAAGGAGACCCAAAAAGGAAATGTCAATTCTGTTACCCACAATGCCCTAATTAAATTTCTAATAGAAAGATCTCTTAGGGATGCCTCTCCTTTGGCATGGATAGAATTTTTTTAGCATAAAACCCTACAAACTTAGGATAACCCTAATGTGCAATCTGGTCATGATGATGCAATACCAACTAACCTAGCTGTTGAGCAAGATACCTAGGGGGCAGAAACTAAAAATTTGAAAGAAAGTATCCTTTAACTTCTCATGAGAAAATTGTACCCACTTCTACCTAAACCAAAGGAAAATGAAAATTAGAGGGAGAAACTTCCATTCTTGTAGCCAAGCCACAAACCCCTACAACCTCAAACAGGAAGAAAAGGAAGTTGATTAATGCAGCAGTTACTCCTACAGTAGAGAAATCGAAGAAGGTAATTAAGAAAAAGGTTGTGGAAATTGAAGAAACCCCTATGAAAAGAAGCCCTAGAATGAGAGGAAATATCTCTAGAGTATCCTTAGAGAGACAACCCACTTCCCCTAATAAATTTGATGAAGAGCCTCATGTATAAATTATTCTAGATGATTCCCCAAATCAGTCTGCAATTCTAGACTTTCCTCCAAATTCAAAAGATACATGTGAAGATGAACCCAATGTCTACCAAAATATCCCCCAAGAAATCCATCAAGATATCCCAAACAACAGCGAGGAGAATGCCTCAGTAACCCATCAATCAATGCACTCAGAGACTGCCCTAGTTCCATATAAAAGAACTTGGTTAACAAGTTTCTTAGAGCAGTGATGGAAGGAACATAGGAACCAAAGTAACTAGGTAGAAGATTGTGGCCCAATCACCTTACAGAAACTTCTCTTTGGATTACATAATAATTATGTTTTGACAACTTTATGGGGAGAAGAGAAAAATAAAATGAAGAAAGTAATAACAAAGCAAGGGGAAGAGATTGCAGAGTTAAAAGAGAAATTGGCAAGACAAAAACAAAAGATGGATCATGCCCTTAAGTTGGTTGATCAAATAATTACCTGTAGGCCACCCCTAGGGTTTATTTCATCTGTTTAAAAGAATAGTTCCTCTTGTTTGAACTAATGATGACTATTAAAGACATAGACTCTGAATTTAAATTAGCTCAATAATTTTATGGCCTATACCAAACCCTTCCCTTATGGCAGCAAAATTTACTTTGTGAACTATACATACATAACTTCATTATTCTAGCAGAGACTGATTGGAACCCTCTACTTTACATAGGGGATGTACACCTAAGGGCATTGATGTCCTAGATGCACAATGAGGTCAATTATGATAGACAGCTGGAAAATTACAAGGAATAGGAGAAAATAGAACCACTGCCATTGAGGGCAGAGAGAAGAAAACCAGATATACTCCTGAGAGATTGGCTTAATCTAAACTATGGAAAAATCAAAGAGGAAATAAGGGATAAAATTTTTGGGATTAGAATAGAGGTCTATGTAGAGTATGACAACATGTCTTAATTCATCTTTTAGAGAGCCCTAGCTGGTGCTAGAAGAAGATGGGGTAGGTTACCCGAAGCATTTAAGAAGTCAGAGCCACATAGTCCTATCAACCTCCAAGTAGCTATTCATATAGCACCAAAGTACATGCAGCTAGGTAGGTAAATTAGGCAGGAACTATGGTGTCCACTCACCTTGCAGCCACCAATGCTCCTTTGGCCCCTGTATGAAATCAACACTCACAGGCTTGACCGACTATAGGAGGATCACAGAGTGGATGTCAGAGAGAAGACAAGGTGGTTCTATCAGACTTTCAAGAGCCATAGGAAAGGGAGGACATAGGTTGGTGATTTATGAGTAACCACAAGAAGATGCAATGCTTGAGGACACACATTCAACTTATTAGGGGGCAAATGATGAGACCATTTACTATCTCTATTATATTAATCTTTATACTCTATTTTTAAGTATTACCAGAACATTTGTGGACTTATAATAAGTTGAACTTATGTCAAAGTATAGTTAGAACCATTAAACCCATGAATAGATAATTATGTCATATTTTCCGATATTATATATATTGCAGTACTTCATAGAGCAATCACAATGTGTGTTCTAATATTTGGATTGATTTGATTAAGTTTACTTGTATGAATATCTTTGCATGATAACTAACCTACCAGGAAGTAGGAGTCACTTGAGATTGGTCGACAACATTTAAAGAGGATGTTGAAGACTAGCTGCAATGGGTAACCATCATGGCACTAGAAGACACAACTACTACAAATGAGGAGCCACTGTTGCAGAAATGTAGGAATGTAGTGGTGCTATATTTCCTCTATGCTCCCATCATGTTGACTTGGTCACCCAAAATTCATTGCATATTTTTTGGGCTGTTGCATTTCCTTTTTCCTCTATAGCATGATTTCAGTCAGATCTTTACTTTTCTATTTTAGAATAAAATGTTGATTCTCTATTTATATGGATTGGAGTGTTAGTTTTGATGTTCGAAAGTTTTGGGAATACATTTTTCTATTGCATCTTGCACAACAAGTTCATTTTCCAGTTTCATGTATCATTCTTATATAATTAGTTCTTGAAATATAATGAAGTGACTTTTGGTTTATCTTCTATGTTAATAACTAGCAGAAGCCGACAAAGGAGTCCCACTTGGGAGGTGGATTAGAGTAGAGTAGAGTAGAGTAGATTTAATTTCATCATTCCCAACATTCTAGATAGAAGATTATAGTTTCTTCCTCCAGCATTGTACTTTGTGAATGTTCCTACAACACCTACAAGGATAGTTATAGTGAATTCTCTGGGTTGAAATAATAGGCTTAAGTAGAGTTTGCAATTTGTAGCATTCATTTCTGTAAGGTGTAAGTGTGTTTCCTTTCCTACAGCTCTAGTATAGATTCCTTTTATGTATTTTACCTTCTTGTAGCATAGGTAGAATGACTCTTTAAAGAACTTAGTGCACATACAGTATCATACCATATAAAGTATACGTCCCTGGGCTGACAAACTAAATGCACCTCATGGTGGGAGAAGTAATCCTTAGATTGAATGAACTATTCCTAAGAGAGGATTTGGGCATGATTACTAAGAACCTATTGTGAGGTGGTTCACTGATCAGGCATGTCATCTTCCTCTTCACTCCCTTCTTCACCACCATAAGTGTCTTCTTTTCCCCTCTCTACCTTATTTTACAACTCTTGAAGCCTCCTTGTCAAGGCTTCATTTTTTTCCCTATGTTCTCTCACCATCTTTACTATTTCAATATTTGTAACCCTTGAAGGGATCTCTTCATCCTTAGCAGAAGACATAGCTTTGATACCACTTGATGCAGAGTGGGCAATAGGAAGCCTCCAAAAAGACTCAAAAGGAAAAGATACCCTTGAATATCCAACTCAAAAGGGAAAAAGTTCTCCACAACTATCTCAAGTGTAGGAAGGACTTGGTCCAAGGTTATCACAATCCAATACCCCAAAAATTGACTCTAAGGACTAAGGGTGACCCACACTAATATATGTGGCCTATTTAGGTCCCTAAGACAAGGATTCCATGATCCTATTAAGTATATGCAACCCTTTCAACATAGTTTCTTAGGAAACCCTCCTAAAGGCTTGTAGCCTTTTCTTGAAGAATTTTTTCTCTTAAAAAAAATACTTTGACATAACCCCTTGAAAAAATTACGGATTCAGATGCCCTTTATGGCCTAAGATCTTAGACTTAAGCACCAAAACATGAAGGTGAAGGCAAGATAGGAAAACACACAAAAGTGCTTCTGTAATTAGGCATCATGGGTATTGGTGTACACATGGGTATGTACACCTAGGGCATCATGGAAATCCCATCTCCATACATTTTGACACACCTATCTTGCATATTCTTGAAGAACATAACTAAAACATGATTTCCACCAAGGGTCATTGAATTTCCATTGTGGAAATCAGAAATACACTCAATTCTTTGTGAAACCCTGATTTAGGGCCTACAAACCAGGCAGTGGAATTGAAAATTAAGTAACTTACAAAATATGGTTGATCAACACATTATACCAAGTGGAAATGGAATAATATTCCTAGGACCAACTTTTTTTGATAGACTTCCATGCAATTCTATTCGTGCCAATCCGCACTAACCAACTATCCACAGGATTTGAAGAGAAATAGTTGTTCTTTATTAATTTTCAATGCCAAATTACATCATCATCCTAAAACCCACCTAAAAGGTCTTATTTATTCATTCCCAATGGTTAAATCACATTTTTGAACCAACTAGGCTTTTGGGAATGAGTTTTACAAATATTGACAAAAGTTGTCAATGTTGCTCAAAAGTTGCTTGACAACTTTTTGAGTAATTCTGCAATATTTTGCAATTTTGCATAGTAGGTGACCAGACTTGGTCCAAAACATTATTTGGTGATCCCTAATCGATAAAAACATGAAAAATATGAGAATAACCTATATTTTAGGTTTTGGACAATAGTTGACCAATAGTTAACCAATGGCTCATAAAATGCCAATCTTGGAACTAGGTCTTACAAAAGATGTCCGATGAGTAACCTATGATTCTAACATGACTAGAGGCCACTAGGACCTTGATGGAAACCATAAGTGCCAAAGGAAACACTTAGTTCATTTAGGGTGCTCCTACACCAAGACATTTTTGGTGACATTTTTAAATCTAAAACTTTTGTTCAGTTTGAGCTTAAAGATCTTCAAGATATTATTCAATAGGAGGGATTTTCTAAGGAAAATAAATTTAAGGAAAAGATGATCCAGGTTGACTATCACAATATTTTCTCCAAGGAAGAATTCTTCTGAAGGAAAAGCTATAGGGATCTCTGGTTAAAATCTAGGGATAAAAATACTTGCTTCTTTCATATGACAACTCAGAAATATAAAGCCGCCAATAGAATTGACTACCTTTCCAGCAATCAGGGTAAGCCGGACAAGGAAGAGGAAATCAAGAAGGAAATGGTGACCTACTTCTTGACCCTCCTTTCGGAGGATACCTTTGTCTCTCTCTTTGGATTATCAAAATATGTTATTAGAAGCCATCCCTAATCTTATTGACAAGAATACTAATGATATGTATTATAGGATCCCTTCTAATAAAGAGATTAAAGATGCTATTTTTTTTCTTTTGAATGTGAAAAGAGGTTATTTTTTCAATATTTATATGCTATAGTGAAGAAGGATGTCATAGCAGTGGTTAAAGAATTCTTTGGGGCAGGATCCCTACTAAAAGAAGCTAATTCTACCGTCTTTATCCTTATTCCTAAGAAACCTGGTGGTGATTTGGTGGATAGTTTCAAACCTATCAGCCTATGCAACTCTTCTTATAAGATTATTTCCAAAGTCATAATGCTAATAATTCTTTTGATCCTTCCTATTATTATTTCCCCCCAGCAAAATGGCTTTGTGTTAGAGAGATAGATCTTGGACTCTATTATTGTTTTCCATGAAAATATCCATTCACTGGTGGCATCTCAGAATAAAGGTTTCCTTTGTAAATTTTACCTATCTAGAGCTTATGATAGGGTGGATTGGACCTTCCTATGAAAATTTCTTGTGGTGTTTGGTTTTAACAGGAAAACCATTCATCTTATTCACCAGCTGATTTCTATGCCCTCTATTTGTGTCATGGTGAATGGTTATTCTTCAAATTTATTCTCTCCCATAAGAGGTCTTCACCAAGGGGATCCTATTTCCCCCATTCTCTTTGCAAATCTAGAAGAATGCCCTAGAGAGTGTTTTCTAACTTTGTCCATCAAGGTTTACTACAAGGCCTTCACCCTTTCTTCAGTAATCAATCCTGCTCCCATGAACAATTTGTGGATGATACCATTCTCATGGGTACCTCATCTATAAAGGAAGCTAGAAATATGAAGTAGGCCCTCAATATTTACTCTAATGTTACTGGGAGAAAATCTCCTTATTTTTTGTCAACACTTCCCCTCTCAGACAATAGAAAATGGCAGCCATTCTGGGGTGTAATATTTCCCTCTTCCCCTCTAATTACTTGGGGCTTCTGTTGGGGTTGAAACATCTAGAATATTTTTGGAATAACACCATTGAAAGATTCAATTGTAAAATTTATGGATGGAAAGGTTCCCTCCCTAGTCAAGCTAGGAAGATCTCGCTACTTAAATCGACTTTCTAGAATCTCCAAGTGTATGCCCTCAGCCTTTTTTGTATTCCTTCCAAGTATGTAGATATCTTTGAGAAATTGCAGAAAAGGTTCTTGTGGTTAGTAACTGAGGAAAAAAATTGTCTTCATTTGGTGGCATTTGAGATTGTTTGTAGACCTATTAAATGTGGAGGTTTAGGCATTACAAGGATTAGAGATGTTAACCAAGAGTTATTAGCGAAATAGATCTGGAGAGTTTTTGATGAAGAAAAGGAATGGAATAGAATCATCAAATCTAAATATCTCTTCTCTACTCCTTTTTTAGTAAATTTGTTCACTTCACCTAATATTGTGCATGGTTCCATCATCTTGAACATCATTTTAAAGGCTAAATCTCTTGCTGAGAAGGGTGATTGTTGGAGGTTAGGAAATGACAATAGAATAAAGTTTTGGGAGGATCCTTGGCTCAAGGATATACCTCTTATCCAACTCCTTGATTTTTCCCAACTCACTGTTATCTATATTAGAAGGTCCGAAAGTATGGTCTTAGACTATTAGAGGGATAAAAATTGGATTAGACTCACTTGTATTTCCCCTGTGCTTAGAACTATTGGTTTGGATCTTGTCCCCTGGGCTGTTAATGAGCTATATGAATCTTAGATTATCTAGTCTCCTAATCCAAATGTTTGTTTCTTGGTTTCTTCTACTTACTCCCTCATCTTGAGCTAGGAGTATTCTCCCTTTTTTGTTGAGGTTTGGAATTCTTCTCTCATCCCTAAGATTAACATATTCTATTGGTTGTTTGTCTAGGATAAGGTTCTTACCACTGAAAACCTTGCAAAAAGAGGGTTTTTGCTTCCTAATAGATGTTACCTATGTATGCAAGAGGCTGAAACCTCTGCCCATTTTATTTTTCATTGTCCCTTCTCTAGGGAATTTTGTTCAATTGTGCTATAGAATTGGATTATATCATGGATTCTCCCAAATACCATTAAATATTTTGTGACCTAGTGGCTTCCACCATTTACTAATTGTTCGGGGAGACTTCTATGGAAATTTATTGTTCCTCATCTTATTTAGATGATATGGAAAGAAATGAACAATAGGATTTTTAGAGATGATCATTATAATCCTCTGGTTGTTGGATCTAAGATCATTAGAAATTTTATTGAGAATATTCATGCGGCTTGTGATATTTGTCTAGGTTTTATGGAAGGAAGGAAAGATAAGAGCATGCTAATTAGCTTGAATTTCTTTGAATCTCTAAAGCTATGGCTATCAAATGTGATGCTATTGTTTCGTTCTCCCCCTAGTTGGCTGACATAAGGATAACTTTGATGGTGCAACTAAAGGTAACCCAGGTTTGGCAAATTATAGTGGCATTGTTAGAAATACTCATGGAAGATGTATGTCTATTGTTTCCCTTCCCATTGTCACCCTAACTTGTCACATGGAAGAAGAAATGACCGCTCTCCATGTCTGCAAGATTGCAAAAAAACAAAATTGTACTAAACTATCACTTGAAGATGATTCAATGAATATTATTCATTGTATTAAAGACAATTATAAACCTTCAGGGAGTATATGTTACATCATTAATCAAATTAAGATGATTTTAAATTTCTTTGATGCAACCCATGTCTCCTACGCTTTCCTATAATTGAACATTGTGGAGGACAACTTGGCCAACTTGGGGGTCCGATGTGATGAGATCACCATATGGAAAGGTGAACATGGATTAAAATAGAGGTTTTAAATGGTCTAGAGTATGACCAGATCCACCAACATCCAGGTATAATTAGCATTAATGATGGTATAGAAAGATAATTTGTTAAAAGGCAACTTGAAGGTGTTTCACATGCTCGACGACTAGAAATGTAATTATTTCGAGTGTGGGAAATTTAATGCTTCATCTTTTTTAAAGCCTACTAAAGGTGTTCTGTTCATTATTTTTTTTGTGCTTTTTTTCTCATTCTAGGTTGTTCAAAGTGTGTTCATTATGGGAGTAAAGCTTAAGAGAGAGGAACCTAGTGTGTTCAAATGGAAGGAGGACAAGGTGTGGGAGAATCTCAAAAAAGGTGGTGTTACATATTTTATGGAGAGACTACATGGCTTTGATAAAGGTATTTAGAAGGAATTTGTCGATAACTGGGATAATGGTAAGGTCAATCTATGTGGTAAAAATATCTCAACCACGGAAAAACATGTTGTATATATTACTGGTCTTAATATGTCTAGATTAAAATACTATAGGTGTCATTTCATGGCTCAGAATGCTTCCCGTCTATATCCCAAAATCCCTATGGAAAAATCCCTCTTGGTGAAATAGAAAGGTGATTTCTATTTATGTAAGAATATGAAAATGATCTGGGCTAAACTTTTTAAGGATTTAATTCAATAATTTACCGTGGAAGGGTGTTACACTAGAGTCTACAACTTTCATTTTATGCTGGTCAATCACTTGAGATATCATAGGAAAATTTATTTCCCTTTTATGCTTCTGAATTCTTTGGGTTCAAGTATCATGGAGAATAGGAAAAGCCCCGAGAATCCCATTTTATATTATGGGTTAATTCTTCTAATCCATGACCATGCAAAATTTAAGTTTTAGGACTCTACTCTAGTGTCTAGAAAGGAAAAAGGCAAGAAAGGAAAAAGAATTCTTACGGATGAGAAAAGCCCTAAAAATAAGAATCTCAAAGAAAACCCTGAAGTTGATAAGGTAGAAGCGGCCCAAATTTGTTCTGAGGAGAATGGGATGGATACCCAGGATGAATCTAGAGGGTAGGAGAAGGACAAGGAAAAAAGTGAGTCATCTCACTGAGAAATATGGAATTGGACTCTAATGAGGAAGCTATGGAGGAGTCATAAAAAATGGAGAGTGAAGAAGATACTAGTGATAATTTTGGTGATATGGAAATGAAGGACCCGAATAAAAATAATACTGAGGAAGAAGAGAATAGTAAGGAGGAAATTGAGGAAAGTAAACATCATGTCAATCTGGGCCTTAATGTTGCAGAGGAGGTCCTTATGCCTAATGCTACTGAGAACCAGAGGAGTATGACTCTAGGTCATCATGCATCTAAAAACATGGAGCATAATGCTCTCACTTCCCCAGTTCTTCTGGAATATGAGGAATCAACACACATTGATGACACTCTGTCGCCAGCTCATTCTAGGAATGAAGAAAAAAATTTGAGTTTAAGAAAGGCAATATAGTTGAAGAGAAAGAGGAGTCTACAAAATACCAGGAGGACATAGAGGAGAAAAAAGTGGGCAAAGGCTCCATCCAGGTGGCTAAGGATCATGAAGATATGGATATACAGATGAATACCTATCTCTATGAAGAGATCAAAGATATTAACCTCAAGCACTCTGAGCTGGAGGAAAGAGTGGATAAACTTGCCCTAATTTTGGCCAAGAGCATGAGCCCTTCTATTGATGTCTTTGATACTAATGCTACTAGGGATGACAAGGTGCCAATGGAGAAACTAGAGCTTAGAATCAATGTTGTGGTTAATCTCCACTTAAAAACTACTTCCAGTCGTATTCAGGGAATTGAGTAAACTCTTAATAGAATCATGGAAAAAAACTTTGAAGGTATGAAAGTTACCACTGAGAACTTCCGTGTGCTCCTGGTGATGTTAAAAAGAAATACCAGTCCTATTATCAAAATTGATGACGATGGAGATAAAGGGGCTAGTAGATCTCAAGGATTAGAGGTAGTTTTAGAAAAATAAGATGGACAACACAAAAGAGATTTTGAAACTCAGGGAGTCTATTTAGAAAGATGAGTTGCTAAAGGATGAAACTATAGAATTCATGAAAAGTATGAATTAGTCTGGTGATTTTTCTACCTCGTTGTTGTTTTTGGGTCTTTTAGCTTTTTTTGCCAATAATTTGTGCTAGGGAGGTTCTATAATATCTTTCTCTTTGTCCCCCAACATTCTCTTTTTGAGCCATTCCTAATTTTCCTATCCTTTTTTTTTGTTGTAAAGAGTTATGGTTCCCTTCAAAAACCATTTTTACCATAATCAAAAACTTTTATTCCATGTTATAAAATTATTAGAAATGATTTCACAAACTTTACCACTCACCGATCTGTGATCTATGACCAGTTAATAAAGAACATAAGAGTTCTACCTGACTTACTATCTAGGACACAAAAAAATTATCACTGATCAACCAAACAAGTTGTGGTTAGAACCACTTTACAATGTAATCTGGTTGAAGATAATTTTGTGATGGATCCTCATGATTCTATTTGTATCTAAATTTCATTGGTACCGTCTTACCAATTGTATCATTACTTCACTTGTGTTATATTACCAATTATTATACTATTCTGACTTAGTTGACATCAATGACAACCAAATGAGTGATTCCTTATAATTCTACCACAATATCCAACAATCTATTAACACAATACCAAGATTATCCACATATTCTTCTCCTACTCTTGCATTATTTCCCATGATATATTCCATGGGCAGGGAGGTTGGCGGTGGTTGGGAGAATTTCTCATTGTGGACACCTCATGCTAAAATCTTGAGGTGATTTCTAATTCATATGTGTCGGGTGGAGGCAATGGGCCTTGGTCACCTGTTTGACATTGTAGCGTAGAAACTAGGGGTATGGTTCATCCTAAAGGTCTAGTTTCCCCAAAGGCCAATAGTTTCTCCTCAATCCCTTTATTCTCTTATTTCCTTTTCTTTTCATCAATGTCCCTTCTTCCTTTGTCTTCCTTTTTCTTAGATTATTCCTATTAGTTGTCCTTTTCTTGTTCTAGAGAATAATTTTGTCCTTCTTTAATCTCTTCCACCTCCCAAAGGGTATCTACATCTTGTTCTTGTACCGCCTCCTTGATCACTCTCTCTTTAGCCATGTGCAAGATTCCCTATTTTTTGATGTGGAAGAAATCATCGACATTATCTGTGAGATATCCAGTGGATCGTCTTGAGTGTTTTCTATTTCAGAGGAGGAGGTGGAAGGAATTTCCTGGACCTCGGCCACATTCTAAAGTTTTGGGCTTGAGCCCTTATCCAGGGAAGACCTAGTAGCCTTCTGCTTCATTCTTCTCTCACAGGGTGCTCCAGCAGAAACTATCTCTACTTCTTCTTCAATCTCCTCATCACATGAAAAACCAAATAGGGCATCCAGGGAGGGCGCTGTGATGTTTGGGGATTGAGAGCCCACTGTAGTGGATTTGATACCTATAACCACCTAGATTTGGTCTGCTCTGACCATAGACCCTATTTTCCCTAAGTGTGATCATACCCCCAATTATGTTTAGGAAACTCTTCAATCGCTTGACATAATTCATTCAAATCAAATTTAATCTCCTAAGTGATCTAATCACTAAATTTTATTAATCACCTAAGCCAATCAAATCAAATGAATTTAATTCAAATAAATTCAAATCAAACATGGCTAAGGTAATTAATTTAAAAGGAATTAAATAAATCCCTATTTATATCAAATCACTTGTAAAAAGCCTATCTTATAGCCTAAATTAATCTAATTAATTTTCTATAGTCCTAATTAATTATCTAAAGCAATCAAGAGCTTAAATAATTAATATTCCTAATTTTGAATGAATATATTTAATATAATTCATTTCATTAATATTCCCCTAAACTCCTAACCTAACCTACCTCAACCACCTTAACCCTGGGTTCAAACCCATCCCAACCTATTCACCCCATGCTAATTCTAATCCTAATCCTAATCCCACTCTAACCCACCTCCTAATGATGTCACATTCCTAGATATGTGATTAAGAACTCAACCCACTTGAGAAAGTCAGCTTTCTCAAGATTGACTCTACACCCTCTCCATGACTATTAAATGATTTCATTTAATGCATATTCCTCAAGCCCATGCTTTCTTAATGCCTTTGGCATTTATTCCTCTTACACCCCATTAATGAGTTTTGAAACTCCATTAATGACCCTTGTCCCCCCTCTCTCTCCTCATTTATTCTATAAATAGAAGGGGTTTTTGAACACAAATAAGCCTTCATTTTAGATTGAAAATGTATTGTTATTCTGCTAGGATTTAAATAGATTCATGTAATATTTAGTTTTCATATTAATGCATTGTTATAATCCTCATTTCTAGAACTAGAATGCATGTTATTTAGATATCTTTCTTGTTTTTAATAGAATCTTTCATGCTAGGTTATATATGTCACTAGAAAAGGCATAATCTAAGGGCTATTATGTTGTTTTTCACTCTTCCTAGTTAGAAAGAAATAGGTTGATTTTAGTAGATTTCCATGCTTTACTAACCCCTTTTTCACTAATGTACTGACATATTGAAGTGTTGTGTCATAGGTAATAGGTGCAATATTTCACACACATGTTTCCAGCGCCCACCGTGGGGCAAAATTATAGATTTTGCCTCATTTTAACTTCATTTTTCACTAATCTATCTTCCCAATTTTTAGTTCCAGAGTCATTTCTGGTAGCAGAAGCTCACATCTGGGATACACCCTTGCACCGTAGTAATTGAGGCTTGCATATGGGATTTCTGGGGTTGTTTTTAGCATAGGCACAAATCTGGGCAACATTTTTTTGCATTTTGTAATAGAGGCTCACATCTGGTATATGGTATCGCATCTTGTGTTTCTAGGATCACATCTGGTTAAAAATCTTGCATACTTCATTTCCTAACCTCTAACAGTTTGATCACTTTGGTTTTTGTTTTTTAAAAGCAGCCTAACTCATGTTTGTAGATCGCTGTTGGAGACTCTCTTGGGAGTTGAACAAAGAATACTAACTTGTGGTTTTTCAGGTTGCCCAACCCCCATCTTGACTTCTCTTCTCATGATTTTCACACTAGTTACATTTTCTAATCTTCTACTAAACTAACTAGAAGAATATGCTCTTTTCCTTTTAAGGAAAGCCAGAAACTCACAAATTAGTTTATGAGTTGAAAGGAATTTGGAGAGAATTGAACAAGGCAAACAAAACTAAATTTCTTTTGGATCAGTAAATGAAAAAATTAAAGCACTGAATTTGTGGGATAAATGAACAAATACATCATTTAATTCTTTTTGGGATAGAAATTGAACAACACAAAGCACTTAACATTGTGGATTAATTGAACAAGAAAAGCTTCATTATTTAATTCGGGATAGTAACTGAACAAGCAAGTCATTTAACATTGTGGATAAACTGAACAAACACAAACTTTTCTTACTCATGCTTTCTTTAGTTTAAAAATCATTGATTGATGTGTTTTGGGAGAAAATGGTGGGGACTATTTATCCTAGGCTTGCCAATCCTTTGTATGCATATTTAACAGTAGACGACCTGCCAGTTGAGGAAAGAATCTCTCAGGATTGACCCAAGTGAGGACAAGTCTTACACCAACCCTTCCAACTCACTATAAATAATTTCTTCCTCGTAGGCCAAACCCTTAGAAGACAAAGTCAGTTTTGTTCTCATAATTTTGACATCATTCCTTGAACATGCTTGGGTATGTGTAGAGCAGAGCTGCTTGAATCTTTCTTGAGAGACTACACATATTTGAGTACTCATAGGGCTATACGCCTCAATTTTTCCTTGTGCAATTATATGGGAGATGGTTTTGAATGGATTGCCCCAACATAAAAAAAAAACTTTATAGAAAAAATACCTGATTCATCCCTGAAAGGGTGATAATCCTTGTGCAAGGAAAAAATTAATTTCCCTAAGACACTCGTCATATTGTTCCCTCACTTGCGTTTGGAGTCGGCTAATACAACATCATGACTAGAGACATTGCGTGATTGGTGATGGCTGTATTCTCATTAGCATTTGAGTGTGTACCTAAGTCAACAAGCAAGGATTTTCATCCTCCACCAAGAAAATAGGGCATAAGGATATGTTTGTTCACCCTTTAAACAATGCAACAATGCTTAATGTAACTAAAAGACATTAAAAAGATAACACCTTCAAACAAACAACAAATTTCAATCTTGGGTCTACACATGTGCTTTTCTCCCACTGATAGGTCTCAGAATGCAATCTGCAATTAGACAAACTTCACACACTTTCAAGACAAATTTTTTAAAATGACAAAATCTTACAGAGACACCAGAAAATTGCATCCCAAATTTCCTAGCTTGTATTTGGTATCCTGGCTCGCATCTAGTATCCTGGCTCATATCTGGTCAACACATCATCGCATCTAAGGTTCCAGATTGAATCTAGGGTCATCAATAGCTCGTATAATATATTTTCTAGCTCGCATCTAGGACAGTGGGCACTTGCAGAATAGTTTCTCAGGAAAACCCAGTTGATTTGGATACCCTTTTGGCTCTTTAGTCTGTCCTTGTTGTCTTTTTTGGTCTCCCTATTTCTATGTCGAAACACTTTTTTAGACGTCTACCTTGTATGTCTTGTCAGTTTCTCACAATATATCTCAATATGTGTGGTCTATCTGCTTTTTACAATAACTTGATTCTCAGCTCACTACCAGGGCATTCTAACCCTCTGACGCTAGAATCATTTACTTCCACCAAAATACAAATGATACTTCCACCTAGAAACACTCACTTGAACGATTTGAGATACTACATGACACTATCGGGAAACTTTGATGAAGTTGAGATACAGATACATGGTTAACACAAGATGAAACAAGTACATATCTAAAGGATCAAAAGTACCTCCTAAATCACCACACTTTCAAGGAGAAACATCTCACAGTTCCCTACTTGATCTAAACTCTCAAGAAATGGATAGGTCCACTTGTGGATGGAGTGAGGCTTTTGACGAATATGACAATAGAAAAAACCACAAGCATGAAGATATCGATGAAGAAGAAGAACCCACATTTGAATGTCCTCTATTTGAATTAGGTAGTGAGGAAGACATCACTGAAGAAGAGTAAGATAAACTCAAATAAAGAAAGAGGTTCCACAGGATAATGGAAAAAATGATTGACAAAGATAAAGAGAAATACTTTCTCCATCTAGCATCCATTGGCATAAAGTTACCCAAGGATTATGATGTGGAACAACTAAAGGAAAAGGAGATACCGACTCCTATTTCTATTCTTGCCAAACAACTTACCTTAATGAAAATGGAGCTTGTGACTCTCAAGCAAGAGAAGGCTAAACCCAAAACAAAATACTCTATGGACTCCATTTGTCCATTTCCTTTCGACAAGAGTATCATTATGGTTCCATTCCCTCCCAATGTGGCACGGCCAAAATATGACAAGTATACAAGAGAGACTAATCCACATGACCATGTTAGAGAATTTTGTGCTCTTAGCATAGAATACATGCATGAACCTACCTACCTCATGCAGATTTTTACTGGAAGTCTAGGAGGAAACACCATGGAATGGTTCTCAAAACTCACACCTAAGGTAAAAAATTTTGAGGAGTTAATTTAATAGTTTATCCAAAATTACTCCTATAATATCCAGCATGATGTGACTATGATGGACCTAGGCAACACTAAACAGAAGAATGGTGAATCCTTTACCCACTTTCTACAAAGGTGGAGGAAAATCTTTGCATGGTATTCAAGAGCCATTCCTGAATCCAAGAAAAAGGAAATCTTTGTCAATAACTTGGTACCATAATTTAACTACGCATTGCAAATGAAAGATTCCCCTAGCTTTGATAGGATGATCAAAAACACCCTCTGTATTGAAGAAGTTATGGTCAAAAAGGGGGATATCACTCTTCAAAGTGAAAACAATTCTAACAACTCCAAATCCAAACCTAAATGGTGCAAGCAAAAAAAAAATGTTGTCAACAATGGCGTAGTAGACGCATCCAATGTTGGTCCTCAACCTAAGTTGTTCAATCTGACTAACAACATGCAAGCAAGCAAAGATGCTAAGGTAACAACCCCCATACCCTAAGAAAATAATGATAATAACAAGGGTCGGCCATAGACTTCAAAACCTCAAAGAACATTCACTCCTTTGGGAGAGCCTCTTGAGACTATTTTAAAGACACTAGTAGACAACAAAGTTCTCACAATCCTAGCTTCCTAACCATGGGAACTAGTAGTCAAACCAAGGTGGTGGGATGATACTTCTTACTATGTCTTTTACAAAAACATAGGACACAAGACTAACAACTGTCTTAAGCTTAAACATGTTATCCAAGACCTTATTGAAGGAGGAAAGATCAAAGTGGAGGGACACACTACCAATGAAGAACATACCGCATTCAACAAACCATTCCCTAACTATGAGAAAGGGGAAGCTTCTAAAGGGAAAGGTAATGAAGTAAACTACACCTATTCCAATAATGATAACGTGATCAATATGCTATACATTAAAAGAAAATCAATTAATGTGGTCACAATAAAAGGTGTTTCTTTCCAATCGAATGCGGTAACTCAGAGCCAAGAAAAAGTCATGATCAAAGGACCCAATTCTACCCCAAAACTAGCATCAACTTCCAAGGTTCCTATTGTTACTATTCCTATACCAGCAGCAAAACACATGGTTACTATTCCTATAGCAAAGTATGACTTGGTGGACCAATTGCAACGAACCTCTGCCAAAATTTCCATTTTTAAGTTGCTTAAAATATCCACAGTGCATAGGGAAATCCTGGAACAAGCCCTACATGCCGCAAATGTACCAAAGGACCTTGATATAGACAAATTAAAAGTGATGGTTAATCACATCTCCATGCCACATTACCTCTCCTTTTCTGAAAAGGATGATAAATCATTGACACATCCACATAATCAACCCCTTCATATTGAAGTCCTCATTCATAAATCTCATGTTAGACATGTGTTGATAGATGGAGGTGCATGATTGAATATTTGTAGCCTTAATCTAATCAGGAAACTGGGTCTCTCAGAATAGACCATTGACTCTAGAAGAAAAATAACTATAAAAGCTTATGATGAGGAAGAAAGATCCTCGAAAGGTCTTATTGTTCTACCCATTAGAGTCAGGCTAATTGAAAGAAATGTCATCTGTCAAGTTCTGGACCTACCCCTAGCTTACAAAATCCTATTGGGGAGACCTTGGATCCATGAGATACAAGTTGCGGCATCTAATTACTACCAGTGTATCAAGTTCCCACATAATGGGGTGGAAGTGACAATTCATGCAGATGCTAACTATACTTGCAACAATATCAAGGCAGGTAGTATGATTCCACATAGCAAAGAAGCTATGGATGAGATTTCTCCTAAGAATACCAAAGACATGGTGATGAAGAGCTTTGGAAAAACCTTAAAACTTGAAGAAACAGGTATGGGAGAATACAAGCTAGACATGACTCCATCACTGATAGAATTACCAATATCACCAAGATCCTATGGAAGACCCTCCTCGACATTCACACCTACTGCATCTAAGGAGATGGAAATCCACAAAGAAAATAGCATGGTAAAGGCATCCACATCTTCTTTAGATAATACAGAAGAACAATCAGTCTTGGACTAGCTTTACAAAGGAGAACCAAAGGAAGCTGAGGTCAAACATGTGGAAATATTCCCAGAATAGTATGGTAAAGGTTATGATCTCCTCAAGAAAATGGGATACAAAGGAAAAGGACCTCTAAGCGACACAAGAAGAGGACTTATTGAACTAGTACACATGGACTTTAGGAATACCAAAGACAAAATAGGACTAGGTTTTAATAATGGATCTAACAAACCTACTTCAAAAGATAGTCTGATCTCTGACAAAGGGAGTGATGAAACAGAAGAGATAGAACTAGAACCATGGTCCTACAAAAGATTATTACATGTTGGCATAGAGAATCCCAGCTATCAAGGAGAGTGCTATGTATCAAGCTTTGAATTACCACAAGATCTTCACATCCCATTGTTACCACAACCTCCTATTCAAGAGGTAGGAGGCACAACAACAGATGATCTAGAGATACCATTGATAGCAATAGTTACTGAAGACACACCTCGACAACAAGATTCACATCCTAACTAGGGGAAGTTAGTCACAATCACACATGCCCTTTATTTACCACACTTTAATCCATAGGTGGCTAATCGAGTACATCAGATAACTATTGCAGAATTCTTAAACAGGTTTGATGACGAAGTAACAAACTCTCATGATTATGAATGGGATGAGCTCTCTGTCACCATAGAGGACATTGAAATAGATGTAATTTACATGTTTGTGGTTCCATTAGCACCCAATGAACATTATAACACTACTCCCAACAATAGTGATATTCCTAAAGTAGAGGAAGAGTTCCTTCCCCAATCATTGATGGAGAGACTGGTGTTCTCATAAGTCTAGAAGAACTTTAGAGGCGACAAGCAAGAAGTATCCTTTTACGGAGAGATGATGATGGATGTTCCACTGACGATTCATTAGATTTTGGTCTGCATATAACTAACAACAACCCTTTTAATGATGATCTAACTCTTATTGATCTAAACATTGAAGAACTTAACTTAACATGACATGTCATGTCAGTTAATAGTCTTGAAACTAACGTGATGTTGTCCTTCCCATAGTCTGACTCCTTGTCTTTGATAAATCCAGACCTGATTGATTGGACTAGTACAGATCCTACTCCTATCCTTGAATTTCCCAATGAGTACACCTTGGCTTGCTATCTAAATTCTTTTGAACCCTACCCTTCTTCCACCAATGCAAGGAGCGTGAGCATGTCACAAGAGGATATCAAGTTTCTCAGTCAAAAATTGAAAAAGAAAAAGAAAAAGGGAACTGATGGTGAAAACCACGTTGTGGCAATGTCAGATCCTAAAATAGTAAAAACAAAAGATGTATCTAATGGTGAAAACCTCTCAGAGGTGCCAAAGGGTGAGATTCTTGATATCCTCCCTGATCACTTTCAAGAAAGGTCTTCATTTCTGATAGAACCAACACAGCTAGTTAATTTGGACATAGCTGAAGTTCCTCAAATAGTCCACCTAGCACAATCTTTGTTAGAAGAGGAAAAGATGCAGTTCACCAAGTTCCTAAAAGAGAAAAAGATCAAATTTGCATGGTCATATACGGATATGCCTAGGCTGGACCCTGAATTAATAATGCACCACTTGTCTATAGCTCCCAGGGTAAAACCCATGAAACAAAAAACTAAGAAAGATTCATCCTCATGTTGCATTACTAGTAAAAGCGGAGCTAGGAAAACTATTAAAAGTTGGATTCATCAGAGTCATTGCCTACACAGGATGGATCTCCAATGTGGTCCCAGTGTCTAAATCCAATAAATCTATCAAGATCTGTATAGACTTCAAAGACTTAAACAAGGCATGTCCTAAGGATGACTTCCCCCTTCCTAATATTGATATGATCATAGACCTCACAGTAGGCTACCAAATGTATTCATTAATGGATGACTTCTTAGGCTACAATCAGATAAGAATTGCCCCTGAGGATTAAGAGAAAACTTCATTTACATGTGCATGGGGAACCTTTTGCTAGAACGTCATGCCATTTGGGTTAAAGAATGCTGGTGCTACATATCAAAGAGAAATGAGTACTATATTCTATGATATGATGGATAAAAACATGGAGGATTATGTGGATGACACCTTAGCTAAATCCAAAGAAAGGAGCACTGATATTGATGATTTAAGGAAGAAATTGGATCGAATGGAGAAATTTCAACTGAGGCTCAATCCAAATAAGTGGGCCTTTGGGGTCCTATCAGGAAAAATCTTAGGGTTTATTGTCTTAGCAAAAATGAATTGAGGTAGATCCTACAAAATTCAAGGCTATACTAGAGATGACTCATCCACGCAACATTAGTCAAATGAGGATGTTACAAGGGAGACTTCAATCAATCAAGAGGTTCATGTCACAACTTGCTGACAGAGTACAACCCTTTAGCAAAATAATACATAAAGGGGTCACCTTCAAATGGGATGAACAATATGAAGCCAAATTTAGAGAATTAAAAGAGTACCTAGCTACTCCTCCTATTCTTATGGCACCTATTCATGGAAAGCCATTACTCTTATACATTTAAGATATACCTACATCACTAGGAATATTTCTCGCACAAGAGGATGAAACTAAGAAAGAAAGAGCTATCTACTACATCAGTAGAACACTAGTCTCTTATTATCTCAATTACAAAATTATTGAGAAAGCATGCTTAGCAATCAATTTCGTATCACAAAAATTGAGACACTACATTCTATCACATACAGTAAGGTTCATTGCTAAGATCGATCCTCTGAAGTACCTTTTAAGAAAAATGGCATTAACTGGACGTCTGGCAAAGTGGATCCTCATTCTATGTGAATTTGACATTGAATATGTGGACCGAAGAGCTATTAAAGGATAAGTCCTCGTAGATAAACTATCTGATTCCCCACTTCAAGATGATGAACCTTTAAGGATTGAATTCTGTGATGAGACCATTATGCATCTAACTGAGTACCCATGGAAGATTTACTTTGATGGTTCTTTCATGCAACAAGGCTCTGGAGTAGGGGTTCTATTCATAACTCCTCAAGGCTACAAGATACCCAAGTCTTACAAGTTGATGTTTCCATGCATGAACAACATTTCTAAATATGAGGCATTGGTAAATGGTCTTAATCTTGCCATGGAGTGGAAGATTTTAGAGTTACACGTGTATGGTGACTCCTAGCTAATTATCAATCAAGTAAATGGAGATTATCAGATGAAAGATGAGAAGTTGACACCCTACAAACAACTGGTTGATGACCTAAAGAAGTACTTTGTCTTCATCACATTCCAATAGATACCCAGAATAGAGAACAAAGCTGCAGATGCTATGGCTACATTGGAATCCATGTTACAACTAGAGGAACATCAATTCTACTATGACTTCTTGGTGGAAGAACTATCCTATCCTACCTTTGATACCCCTGAATATCAAGTAATCTATGCTTTGAATACCCCCGACCAATCTCGGTATGCTAATATCATTGCTTACCTAATTGACCAAACTATTCCCAACAATCTATCTAGAAATGAGAAAAGAGCCTTGATAGAACTTGAATAGTTGGATCACGTGTTAAAATAAGTCCATGAAGGTGTATGTGGATCCCATTCAAATGAATTTTCACTAGCAAAGAAACTACTTAGAGTAGGATATTAGTAGCCTACCATGGAAAAAGATAATATTCAGTTTTCCAAAACATGTCATAAATGCCAGACACATGGAAATCTCATCCATGCTCCTGCTAGAGAACTTATACCTTTCATTACACATTGGCCATTTCAGCAATGGGCCTTTGACTTGGTTGGACAAATATATCCCATTTCTTCAAATGGATACAAGTTCATCATTACGGCCACTGAATATTTCAAAAAGTGGGTCGAGGTCATGCTGCTAATCAAAGCCATGGGAAAATAGGTGGCTATGTTCATTCTAAACTACATTATCTATAGATATGGGATACCCTCTTCAATTTTAACAGACAATGAGGGCCAATTTAAAAATCAAGACATTGATGACCTTTGCGAATAGTTCCACATTACTCAACACTTCTCCTCAATCTATTACCCTCAAGATAATGGACAAGCTGAGGCATCTAATAAGAATATTCTCAAGATCCTACATAGAACTGTAAGTAAGTCTAGAAGAGACTGGCATTTACAACTAAATCTAGCACTATGGGCCTATAGAAAAAGCATCAAAACACCAAACAGAGCCACACCATTTTCCCTAGTCTATGGCGCTGAAGTAGTACTACCTATTGAGGTTGAAATCCCATCTTTATGGATATCCTTACACAGTCTTGTAATTGATGAGTAGTACTGCATAGATAGGGTGAATTCTTTAGACCTACTTGATGAGCACACACAACAGACATTCGATCATCTAAAGGTGTACCAAGAATGCATGTCCAAGAGGTACAATAAAAAGTGTTTCTTAACACTATCTTTGGACACATCTATGTTTTTTTTCTAACACCCCAAAATTGGCATCTTGCAACCCTAACCAATTTTGTTGCATTTGTCACTCTTCTAGATCAACAAAGTCCTATTGTACTAGGAAATTCTAAGTTTTTGACTGACTCTACTTGACCGAAGTGTCAAATGTAGAAAATCCTAAATTTGCATTAATCATACATTATATTTAATTCTTAAATACCAATTGGCTAAAAATACCTTATGATTGAATTAATTTAATTAATAAAGTCCTAGCACTTTAATTAAATTAAATTCACCCTCTTTAGCTAAGACACATGAAAAAGGGATTAAATAATATTTAATTATTAAATAAATATCCTCATTTCTATAATTGAATTTAATTATTCAGATAATTGAGAAAAAGAAATTATGAGGTCATATTTATTTAATTAATTGAATATTCTCTCAAAAATCTTATCTCTGTTCAAAAATAGAATCTTTGAATTAATTGTGCTTTAAAGAGAAAGAAAACAATTAAAATCAAATAAAACAGAATTAAATCAAAGAAAGAAAACAGTTAAAGCAAAGGTAAAACAATTTATTGTTTTCTTTCAAATAAAGCTTTCTAATTTAAACTAGCTTTTCTATATGTTTTATTTCAAAGAGGAAACTTTCTATTCTGATCATCTCTGAGTCTATAAAAGAACTCCCATTCCTCATTCAAAACACCACTCACTTTTGCATTGTTAGAATACTGAATTATTGTCACATTTCTTGATAATCTCATATAGAATAATATCATTTTGCAATAGACTAGTTTCAATTTCTAGAATAATTTCATTGCAATCATGTCTTAGATTATCTTACATCTTTCAATTCTTAGAATAACTGTACATTACATTACATTCATGGAGAAAAATCCTTCATTCCTAGATTGGTCTATGGTTGTGAGACTCTCATTCTGAGAGCAATTTTGAAAACCCCGTTTGGATAGAAGGCAATAGGTCGAATCATGCAGGCAGATAGGATGAATAATCTCATATTCAGTCTTGTGTGTATCTGATGAAGAAGGACTATGTTGAAGTGTATGGTGAATTAACAACGACAAATTTACCAGATACATTTCTAGTGCCCAGCGTGGGGTAGAACATCTATTTCTGTCATCACATTTGAATTAGTTTTGAAAATATTGGATCATGTTTGTACTCTAATTTTGTAGGTAAAACAACGCATTTCATCTTTGTTTTAGCGTGTGTTAGGGATTTTTCTTGTATGAATCACAGTGCTTGAAATGACTACTCAAACACTATGCCTTCTAATATTGATTCAAATACAAGGAAAGCCTAATTTCTAAGGATTGGATAAGATCCTTCTTCATTTTTGAGCTCCACAAATACTCAGGTAGGTTTTACCTCTTTATAATTACTGATTACACAGTATATATTAATGTGGACACTGATTTGCTATTAGGAGTTATTGAGCCAACTTATGAAACATTCTGCATATGACTAGACATATCCAAATGCAAAACTTAATTAGACAAACCATAGTTGCAAATATAGCATAAACCAATGATACAAGAACTTTCATTCTTCTTCCTTTTGATTTTAGGAGGGATAACCTAATGATTCACTCTTTAAGGAATCACTAAAATGGACACTGTCCTACTAACATGAGTCCTTACTGAGTTTAGTTAGTTTGTTCTTAGTAACTGAAGTATTTTGATTGAAATAATTTTGAATGGTTTTGAAAACTTGAATAATGATAGATTATCAGACTAAGACCTAGATCAGTGCCTATCCTTTAGGTTATAGAGTCAATAAGCTTAAAGTCTCACAGAAACAAAATATTGTAAGCTGCCTTACAACCTACATGCAATTTAGATAAATTGCCTTACAAATTATCTAGTTACCTCTAAAATATTGTATCAAATCCTTCATTACTATTATGCTTCCTAAAACCACTCACAAAACTTAGTTCTTTACTTGAAAGAAACTTGTAAGTAATTTAAATAGTTACCTTATAACCAAAATGCTTCAGAATGCCTTGCAAACTTAAACATAAAAAACCATACATAGGAAATAAAGAGACAACAATAGAAAAGAGTAAAATTGCACCATATTTTATTGATATGATCTTGCTTTCATACATGAAAAAGCTTTGAAGCTTGAAAATACAGACACAAATTGAGAAAGTCTGACTTTGCAATATATTTCATCCTCTTTCAAATTACAACCTTTTAACTATTTATAGGTCTTTAACCATCTTGGAATCCTTTTCTTTAGGATGCAACAAGCATCGGTTGGTCTCACAAACCTAACCCTAAAACTACAGAAAAGACAAAAGAAGAGAAAGAAGAAGCGGTGGAAAGATGAAGTCAAGAGATGAAAGCAGATATTCTTTGTTCTCTACTTTATTTGGCGCCTTCACTTTGACAATATTCATGGTAGTTGGTAACATTTATGTTGAGCTTAGATGACCATGCTTATATGCTCACCTACTTTCCTTTAGCAATAACTGCCTTCATTGTCCTCAATAGTGAGGTGGCAAGTGTTCACCTTTATTCGTCATCCAAGATTTCTTCCTCTATCGCAGGTTTCTTTTTCTTGGGCCTAGTGATTAGTTCCCATGTTGTCACTTCATCATCTATTGGCCATTTGAAGTCTTAAGTGGCCTACACTTGTGCCTTTTGCCTCTCTCATCTAACATCAATGATATTCTTAACATCCAAAAGAAACTTATTGATGTCAGTTTTTGCCTTGAATGCCTCATCTAATATCTTATTAAAACCCTCAATGTCCAAATCTGATCCCAAAATAAATGCCTCATTATTAGGCATTTTTCTGTCAAACTCATTCCTCCAGGCATCTAAAGCCTTTACCTGATCATCTTCTCCTTTTAGGGAGGGAACAAATCTATTAAAATCTGCAGCAAAGAGGCTCAATTTAACCTCTATTTCATTCAATTTGCCTTTGAAAAATGAGAGAGCAACATTGACCTTTTTGATCTCATCTTCCACCTCTGTTACTATCTCTGGAAAATATGATCTTAGGGTTTGCAAAGATGCAAGCTTTTCAAACAATTGCACCCTGGTAGACCATTTGGTAAAATAGGGGTTTAATATAGCAAGATACCCCATAACCTCAGCATGCAAAGTTGGCAATTTGTTACACGCATTAAGGACAACATCAGTCTTATCTTTCAAGACTTCAATTCTATGTTGGAGAATACCCTAATTCCTTTAATAGCTTTGCAATCACCTGATCTTACTGATGTATCTTGATGTGGCACAATTCTCTATCTTTCACCAATGCACTAGTCTCCTCTATCAACATTCTACACTTGTCAAACAACTATTTTGTCTTTTCCTCATTCAAGTGTGCCCAATGTGTCATGATCTGGGATATTTCCAAATCCCTTGTATTATATACAGACTAGACCATTTGATTTCCCACCATGTTTTCTTGAATGTTTACTAGCTGAGGCTTTTGGTCCTTAGGACAAAGGTTCCACATTGTAAAGGCTTGAGATTTTGGGCTATACCCAAATCCTTTAATCATATCCCCTATTTGCATCTCACTTGAGATCTTCAAATCTGGCTGCTTTCGTATTTGATCAATTATGAAGGCAGAAGCCAAATCCCAACCCTCAGCAAGCAATATGCCACTATCCAATACCATTTTTCTGGCTTCATCAGGTGAGATGTCCTCACTGTCTGGGTCATATGATTGTAGAGAAACTATGGCCTCATTTGTTACTATTTCCTCCCCATCAACAGTTAACTGAGCTCTAATTTGCTCCTTTTTATACCACCTTAGGAAGTCTTTAAACTCCTCAGTCTTGATGAAATTATCATCATTTAGAAACTATTGTTGATGTATCATTCTTTCATCAACACAAGCCTTAAGGGGTAATTCAACCTTCTGTTCCATATTAGGTAGCTTTTTCTTTCCCTCCTGAATCAATTTTCTTAGGTTATGGTCATATAACCTATTTCCAGGCACTAGGTCACTTTCTTTATCTTTTTTATTCTCTTGCCTTTCAACTGAAGGCTCGCCTTTTTCAATCTTTTGCCTTTTAGCTAAAGGCTCTTCTACATCATCAGGTTGAGTGGCCTCTGTCAAGTCAACAATCTGGCCTTCATCTCCTTGCAACTGTGGTATCTCAGCAACATCCTGCTGAGGTTGAACATATCTAGTAGGACGGGCATAATCACTATCACTACTACTATCATACTCAGATTCTGAATGATCTAGCCCTTAGGCACCTTTCTTATCAAGAACAATCTCTAGTTGTTCAGTAAGCACAAAAAAATTATCAATCATGGCTTTTATTCTGTCAAAATATGGCAAATTACGGTAAAAACCTCCAAAAGCCAACCCATTTCTTTTGATTTGTCTTTCAAGGTTTAGCAACTCTTGAATCCTTGTTCTCCTTGTCTTGATCTCATCTTCATCAAGAATATTCCTTGTTGCATCCTCCTCAATACACTCACAATGGACATTTGTATTAAGAATTGTGGGAGTATATAATTTCCTGACTCCTGCCATGAAACCTTTAGGAACAATGTATCTATATGAGGCTGTCCCCATTCTGCAACTTTCTAACCACTGGCTGACTGAATCAATGGAACCTTTGCCAATAGTAAAATTTGAAATTCTAAACTATCTAGGGGTTATGGTCCCCTTCCTATGTGATGCAAAGTGCTCATTTTATATTAACAACAACTACCATATAAATTCCATGGTAGCAACTCTTGCAGGCACATGGTAAGGCAAGACATGAGGTGGATGTATGCATCCATATACCCTTAGTATGGTATAGTTCTCTTCTAAGAAGAAATCTCCCCAATTATGGTCTCCCTCCCATTTATCCAAGTATTCATTAGGCCTTAACAGTTGCATAACCTTAATTGGGACCCTTGTCCTACTGATGCCCAGGCTCTGTACTATTTGGTACACAATCCAATTTTGAAATGCACAGTAATCACAATCCCTAGATATATATTTCCAAAACTTTATCCAGAACTGGGTAGGATTAGGTCCATCTTGATAAAACCTCTGAGAGGTCAAATTACTTACATCCATGATCACAAAATTATAATGCAACAGGAGATGCATGAGGATGGAGTAGTGCAAGAACTTGGGCTCTTTCTCCTTAGGATTTACCATTTTCTTCTTAGTTTCTATGAATCCCTCGTGCATCTTGTCAATGATATATTGTATATAATCATAGCTGGTACTAGAATGCACCTCCTGCAAATCTAGCACCATCATCAATATCCTGGCATTGATCTTATCTGCTTCCCCATCTATCCCTAGCACTCTACATAGGGCATAGGCAATGTATTTAATGAAGAAATGCAGGTCCTTAAAGTAATAAGGGCTTGTCCCAAACATAGGACCAAGATGGTTTCTCACTTCCTTGAACATGTTCTTCGGTAACATTGCCATAGCTTAAAATTGTATCTTGCTTCATGCTTAGCGAAATCAATTCTGGTGGACATAGTGCTATACAAACCAAAAGCTTGCATAAATGAATTTATGTTTAGGATGAGCAAGGCAGTGCCATCATTCCTCTTAATCATCTTAGACAAGACATCATAATGACTGGCAAGGCCTAAGAACAAATCTAGATCTATGTAGACATCAGGAACTATCAATTTAGCCAAACCACAGGCCCAAGGGTTTGATACTGGGATAGGTTTATCATAATTCTTTAAAAATTAGTTAAAAAGGGAAAAACCTATCATCCCTGGAGTCTCAGCATCCCTGATATCACACTAGTCATCTTTAAGTAGATTAGCATTTTCCCTCCTGTTCTAAGTTGAACCTGGCAGTAATCTAAGGAATTCATCTGAGTAATTCCATTTCCCTTTGGACTCTTCATCTGCATCTTCACTTCTCCTGCTGGTAGAAGGCACATTGACTACTTTTCTCATGTTTGATGTGTTTTAATCCCTTCTTATTTACTGATATTGTAACAAATCTATTTCCAAGACTCACTTTACTCCTGTATGCACAATTGTTAGAAATTCAAAGCCTCTTGATCAACTGAATACCCTACAACTTCTCTAGTTTCTTCTCTCTTCTTAGAATACCTAGCACTTCTTAGCTCTAAAGTTCTGAAAGAAAGGTAAGTTAAAATGAATCCTCGATCAACTCTTTATGGCAATTGTTTAAAGTACATGACTCATCATTTTTAAAATCATCAATTCATGTCTTCAATTCAGCATGCTGTGAATTAATTGAAAACCTAGCTATAGCCCTTGAGTGTGACATGAAATCAAATTCATATATGTGCAAAAATTTATAAAATTCAAATGTGATGGCATATTTCACTGTGATTGGCTCTTTGTCATACATCTCAGCTACCCCTTTTTGACACAGTAATCAATATCCAAGCTTGTCATTGGACGCTCAATGATTCATGTTGTCATGTCAAACGCTACTTCCTTTTCTTATGATTTCATATTAAGCGACTACGCGACTGTGTATGATCTTCTTATCGCTAACCCAAGTCTTTAACCCCTGGCTTCTGGACACTTAGCGACTATGTAACTTTCCCCATCTTAGTTAACCACAGTTTACTTCTGGTGATCACGTGACTGTATGAATCAAAGTCGCTGGATGAAAAGTCTAACTCATGTTTTACTTAGAGACTCCATGAATAACTGTTACTCTTAACTTTCATGGTTATCTCCATATCACTGAATGCTTTTTTTTCTTTACAAGACCCCACGACTACCTTTATTCGCTTAATCGCTGAATACCAATGTTAAGTGACTTATCTTTCAGAGACAATGCGACAAACCCTTATCTCTTAGTCGTGAGTACCTTTTCCTCTGGGAACTTTTGTTTAGAGACTTCGCGACCACTGTAGGATCTCTGAATCATTGCATCAGATGGATTTCGTTAAATTGCTGAGTAATATATCATACCTTTAAATTTTCTGGAGACTACGCGACAACAAGGGATTTTATACTTAGTCTCTTAGTTGTTGAATAGTCTTTTTCCATTTGGAGACCACGCGATATGCTTATTTAGTCAACTCACCTTTGGACACATGTCTCATTCATTACTCATCTCTACATTGTTGAATGGAAAGCTGACTCAGCATCTCAATTTGGTGACAACCCGACTGTGTTTCATTTGAAACTGCATATAGTTAGTCGCGAAGTCTCAGTCATTTTCACTTAACCGCCATTCTATCTGGAGACTACGTGACTGACTTTGTACTGCTTACTTATTTTCAAGCCAATCTAACGATTACGTGACATGAAGAGTTCCACCAAGTCTCTTAAAGATAAAAGAATATTCCAATTCATTTAGAGACATCCCGACATAAGCTAATCACCAAGTCTCTAGGAAAAAAGGAATATGCCATCCGAATCACACGACTAGGTGACCAAGATTTTCAACACATGACTTAAGTGAACTCCCAAAAAGTAACACAAAAATAGAAGTGAGATAAACATCTAAGGGTTTTTAAACTTTGCCTAATAAACAAGACCTAGGTTTTCAAGGCTTTGCAATTTTACATGGGTTCTGACCTGAAAACCTGAAGATTTCAACAAGGAAATGATAAATAAACTGAGAGACTTCTGTTTTTAGGAAATAAAAAAGTATGAGGACCATAAAAAAATTTCCAAGAGACTAGAACTGGGAATACAACCAATAGTGGCTCTAATGAGGATTGACTAAACATAGTTTATGGCAAAGAACCACAGAATCTCTGGTTGTAGACTTCATAAAAAAATGGAGCAGAACACTAAAAATAGAAAGGGAAATATTCAACGAATTTTACAAATAGAGAAAGGAAAGATTTACATATGATACATACTCACTTGTGCATTGCTTTGATTTTTACTCAAAGAAAGGCTTCAAAAATTGCCCATGCATAGGAAACTCAAAACTTTCTCCCTCCATATTTTTCAATAAATATGAGTCTTTGCCAAAATTGTCTGAAATAATATAAGGTCCTAGCCACAAAGATTCAAATTTTTTGTGCTTACCTTTGTCCTCTGCCCTTGCATTCCATTGGAGAACTAAGTCACTAGCCTGAAACTTTCTGTCAGTAGCCCTTTTGTCAAACAAATACTTCATTTTTTTCTATAATTTTATGTTTTCTCTCTAACTATTTCTCCTTGTGTCATCTAATTATATCAACTATATTATCCTATCTTGCATATTGTCAGAGACATCTAAATGTTCTTCTTGTATGAATTGGCAAACAGGTAATAGATTGTTAATTGGAAATCTTTCTTGTAGACCATATACTAACTCTAAAGGAGACTTACCAGTTGCCTTCTTGAGTGTTATCCTATCTTCCCAAAGGGCTAATTTCAATTTTGTGTGCCATGTTCTCTTATTTTGTTCCAGAGTCCTCTTCAATATCTTCAATATGCTTTTATTTCTAGACTCAGCTTGTCCATTAGCCTGTGGATGATATGGGGACGAGTATGATATTTTAATCCCATACTTTTCATAGAAACTTGTCATTTCTTCTGATCTGAAACTCATAGCATTGTCCATTACTAATTTACTAGGCACACCAAACCTAGTTAAAATATTATCCATGAGAAACTTAGTAAACACCTTGCTTTTTTCTCTCCTTGTAGGGATATCTTTAATCCATTTAGTGAAGTAATCAGTGGCAACTAATATCCAACCATGCCCTACACTAGACTTCTCCTAAAATTCACCAATAAAGTCAATCCCCCACATAGCAAAAGGAGCCTCAGTACTTACTGGATTCAGCAACAAAGCACCTGCAAATTTTAATTTATTGGAAAACCTTTGACATGGTTCACATTTATTGACATGTATATAAGTATCTTTGAACAAAGTAGGCCAATAATACCCTGATCTCAAAATCTTATGGGCGGTGGTTTTAGAAAAAAAGTGAACTCCACATTCTCCTTCATGCATCTCAGTCAGAACTTTCTCAGCTTGGTATTTGTCAAGGCACAACAATAGTACACTATTCTTATCTTTCCAAAACAAATCACCCTGGATCAAAATATACCTGTTAGGGATTTTTCTTGCATGAACTATACTGCTTGAAATGTCTATTTGAATCTTGTTACCTCTAAAACCTGTTTCACAGTTCAGAGACAAGAAAAGCCTAATTGCTAAGGATTAAACAACATCCTTCTTCGTTTTTGAGCTCCACAGATGCTCAGGCAGGTTTTACCTTATAAGATGACTGATAACACAGTATTTGTTAATGTGGACACTGATTTGTCATGTATCTTTACTGAACCAACTAATAAAATACCTTGTAAATGATCAAGCATAATCATATACAAGACATGACCATATAAACCA
>MU223779.1:362343-382712 GCA_018584345.1 Thuja plicata | reverse complement strand
CTTTGAAAGCCATCATCCTCCTTAGAAGTAGTAGCTTTTGTTTTAGAAACTGTAATATTCTCTGGCCCAGTATGAGAATATTTTGAAGACTGTAAAAAATCTATCTTTTTCTTCATTTCAATTGTTGCAGCTTCCATTTGTTCCTTTTCTAACATTTTTTCCATGGTTTCTTTTTTAATTCTCAATTTTTCTAAGTCAATTTCTAACTTGGACATTTGTTCTATCAAAGGCTTTTGAAATTTAGGTTCTTGATCTCTATGTTCACTCATCTTTTGTTTACACTTATTCATTTGTAAAGTAGAAACTTTATGAGTGAATGGAATTTCTTGGTCCTTTTGAGACCTCTTTGTGTCTTTCATAGTTTGATGTTTTGAAGATATTTTTCTATTGTTATCAAGATCCTTATGATCATTATTTTTCTTTCTCAATTCTCTCTCCTTTTTCATTTGTTGAACTAGGGTGAGCTGTTTTAAAATGAACTTCTCTTCATTTGCTAGCATATTAGAAGGAGCATCTTCTAAATCTAAACTACGTGTAGTAATCTCCTCTCTCTCATTTGAAGTAGAAGTGGCTGTGGGTGTTTCTAATACTCTTTCAGCAGCCTCCTCATATTTTGAAGTATTTCCATCATGAGAATGTTGATTGGTATTCATATCTCTCCTAACATTAGCGTCTTTACCTCTTAAAGGGGTTTCATCCATAATAACTTGATTTCTCTTTTTCCTCCAAGACATTCCCATTCTTGAGGATGATGGGAGTCCCTCATGTAATACCCTTTCAGGATCAGTTCTCACCCTTGACCTAGTATTCATTCTGAAAGACATTTATTACTCTTGCACTAATCTCAGAGATTTTCCTTTTAGAGTCACCACCCAATAACTTGGGATGAATACTTATCAAAGGGTAATTTATAAATAACCACTGATATGATATGTAAACAAGTTAACTAGACTTTAACATCTCTATTCCCCAGCAAAATCGCCAATTTGTTAGGGATTTTTCTTGTATGAATCATAGTGCTTGAAATGACTACTCGAACACTATGCCTTCTAATATTGATTCAGATACAAGGAAAGCCTAATTGCTAAGGATTGGATAAGATCCTTCTTCATTTTTTAGCTCCACAAATACTCAGAAAGGTTTTACCTCTTTATGATTACTGATTACATAGTATATATTAATGTGGACACTGATTTGCTATTAGGAGTTATTGAGCCAACTTATGAAACATTCTGCATATGACCAGACATATCCAAATGCAAAACTTAATTAGACAAACCATAGTTGCAAATATAGCATAAAAAATTGATACAAGAACTTTCATTCTTCTTCCTTTTGATTTTAGGAGGGATAACCTAATGATTCACTCTTTAAGGAATCACTAAAATGGACACTGTCCTGCTGACATGAGTCCTTACTAAGTTCAGTTTGTTTGTTCTTAGTAACAGAAGTATTTTTATTGAAATAATTTTGAATGGTTTTGAAAACATGGATGATGATAGATTATCATACTAAGACCTAAATCAATGCCTATCCTTTGGGTTATAGAGTCAATAAGCTTAATGACTCACAGAAACAAAATACTGTAAGTTGCCTTACAACCTACATGCAATTTAGATAACTTACCTTACAAATTATCTAGTTACCTCTAAAATACTATATCAAATCCTTGAATACTATTATGCTTCCTAAAACCACACACAAAAATTAGTTCTTTACTTGAAAGAAACTTGTAAGTAATTTAAATAGTTACCTTATAACCAAAATGCTTCAGAATGCCTTGCAAACTTAAACATAAAAAAACATACACAGGAAATAAAGAGACAACAATAGAAAAGAGTAAAATTACACCGTATTTTATTGATATGATCCTACTTTCATACATGAAAAAGCTTTGAAGCTTGAAAATATAGACACAAATTGAGAAAGTCTGACTTTGCAATATATTTCATCCTCTTTCAAACTACAACCTTTTAACTATTTATAGGTCTTTAACCATCTTGGAATCCTTTTCTTTAGGATGCAACAAGCTTTGGATGGTCTCAGAAACCTAATCCTAAAACTACAAAAAAGACAAAAGAGGAGAAAGAAGAAATGGTGGAAAGACAAAGTCAAGAGATGAAAGCTGATATTATTTTTTCTCTACTTTATCTGGCGCCTTCACTTTGACAATATTCATGGTAGCTAACATTTATGTTGAGCTCAAATGACCATGCTTATATGCTCACCTACTTTCCATTAGCAATAACTGCCTTCATTATCCTCAATAGTGAGGTGGCAAGTGTTCACCTTTATTCGTCATCCAAGATTTCTTCCTCTACCATGGGTTTATTTTTCTTGGGCCTAGTGATTAGTTCCCATGTTGTAACTTCATCATCTGTTGACCATTTCATGTCTTGAGTGGCCTACACTTGTGCCTTTTGCCTCTCCCATCTAACATCAGTGATATTCTTAACATCCAAAAGAAACTTATTGATGTCAGTTTCTGCCTTGAATGCCTCATCTAATATCTTATTAAAACCCTTAATGTCCAAATCTAATCCCAATATAAATGCCTCATTATTAGGCATTTTTCTGTCAAACTCATTCCTCTAGGCATCTAAAGCCTTTACCTGATCATCTTCTCCTCTTAGGGAGGGAACAAATCTATTAAAATCTGTAGCGAAGAGGCTCAATTTAACCTCTATTTGATTCAATTTTCCTTTGAAAAATGAGAGAGCAATATTGACCTTTTTGATCTCATCTTCCACCTCTGTTACTAGCTCTGGAAAATCTAATCTTATGGTTTGCAAAGATGCAAGCTTTTCAAACAATTTCACCCTGGTAGACCATTTGGTAAAATAGGGGTTTAATATAGCAAGATACCCCATGACCTCAACATGCAAAGTTGGCAATTTGTTATAGGCATTAAGGACAACATCAGTCTTATCCTTCAAGACTTCAATTTTGTGTTGGAGATGCCCTTAAATGCATTTAAGGCAATTTCATTTTTATTTTGTCCTATATCCTCCTTCTCAACCACTTCTTCTAATTTTTCCTTATCTTCAATTTGCAAAGGCTGTGGTTGTACAAGCACATACATCACCTTAGGCTTTTCTTCTAATTCCTTTAATAGCTTTGCAATCACCTGATCTTGCTGATGTATCTTGATGTTGCACAATTCTTTGTCTTTGGCCAATTCAATAGTCTCCTCTATCAACAGGCTACACTTCTTAGAAAACTATTTTGTCTTGTCCTCATTCAAGTGTGCCCAATGTGTCATGACCTGGGATATTTCCAAATCCCCTGTATTCTGTACAGACTAGACCATTTAATTGCCCACCATGTTTTCTTGAATGTTTACCAGCTGAGGCTTCTGGTCCTTAGGACAAAGGTTCCACATTGCAAAGGCTTGAGATTTTGGGCTATACCCAAATCCTTTAATCATATCCCCTATTTTCATCTCACTTGACATCTTCAAGTCTGGCTGCTTTTGTATTTGATCAATTATGAAGGCAAAAGCAAAGTCCCAACGCTCGACAAGCAATATCCCACTGTCCAATACCATTTTTCTGGCTTCATAAGGTGAGATGTCCTCACTGTCTGGGTCATATGATTGTAGGGCCACTAGGGCCTCATTTGTTACTATTTCCTCCATATCAACAGTTAACTGAGCTCTAATTTGCTCCTTTTTATACCACCTTAGGAAGTCTTTAAACTCCTTAGTCATGATGAAATTATCATCATTTAGAAATTGTTGTTGATGTATCATTCTTTCATCAACACAAGCCTTAAGGGGTAATTCAACCTTCTCCTCCATATCAAGTTTCTTTTCCTTGCCCTCCCTAATCAATTTTGTTAGGTTATGGTCATATAACCTATTTCCAGGGACTAGGGCACTTGCTTTATCTTTTTTATTCTCTTTCCTTTCAACTGAAGGCTGGCCTATTTCAATCTTTCTCCTTTTAGCTAAAGGCTCCTCTACATCATCAGGTTGAGTGGCCTCTGTCAAGTCAACAATGTGGCCTTCAGCTCCTTGCAACTGTGGTATCTTAGCAACATCCTACTAAGGTTGAACATATCTAGTAGGACGGGCATAGTCACTATCACTACTACTATCATACTCAGATTCTGAATGATCTATCCCTTGGGCACCTTTCTTACCAAGAATAGTCTCCAGTTGTTCAGTAAGCACATAAAAATTATCAATCATGGCTTTTGTTCTGTCAAAATATGGCATATTAGTGTAAAAACCTCCAAAAGCCAACCCATTTCTTTTGATTTGTCTTTCAAGGTTCAACAACTCCTGAATCCTTATTCTCCTTGTCTTGATCTCATCTTCATCAAGAATATTCCTTGTTGCATCCTCCTTAATACACTCACAATGGACATTTGTATTAGGAATTGTGGGAGTATTTAATTTCCTGACTCCTGCCATGAAACCTTCAGGATCAATGTATCTATATGAGGCTGTCCCCATTCTGCAACTTTCTAACCACTGGCTGAATGAATCAATGGCACCTTTGCCAATAGTAAAATCTGAAATTTTGAACTATCTAGGGGTTGTGGTCCCCTTCCTGTGTGATGCAAAGTGCTCATTGTTTCTTAACAACAACTGCCATATAAATTCTATGGCAGCAACTCTTGCAGGCACATGGTAAGGAAAGACATGAGGTGGATGTATGCATCCATATACCCTTATTATGGTATAGTTCTCTTCTAAGAAGAAATCTCCCCAATTATGGTCTCCCTCCCATTTATCCAAGTATTCATTAGGCCTTAACAGTTGCATAGCCTTAATTGGGACCCTTGTCCTGCTGATGCCCAGGATCTATACTATTGGGTACACAATCAAATTTTGAAATGCACAGTAATCACAATACCTAGATGTATAATTCCAAATCTTTATCCAGAACTAGATAGGATTAGGTTTGTCTTGATAAAACCTCCGAGGGGTCAAATTCCTTACATCCATGATCACAAAATTATAATGCAATAGGAGATGCATGAGGATGGAGTAGTGTAAGAACTTGGGCTCTTTCTCCTTAGGATCCACCATTTTCTTATTAGTTGCTATGAATCCCTCGTGCATCTTGTCAATGATATATTTTATATAATCATAGTTGGTGCTAGAATGCACCTCCTGCAAATCTAGCACCATCATCAATATCCTGGCATTGATCTTATCTTCTTCCCCATCTATCCCTAGCACTCTACATAGGGCATAGGCATTGTATTTAATGTAGAAATCCATGTCCTTAAATTAATAAGGGCTTGTCCCAGACATAGGACCAAGATGGTTTCTCACTTCCTTGAACATGTGCTTCTATAACGTTGCCCTAGCAATACCAGGCTTCAAATTGTACCTTGCTTCATGCTTAGTGATATCAATTCTAGTGGACATAGTGCTATACAAACCAAAAGCTTGCATAAATGAATTTATGTTTAGGATGAGCAGGGCAGTGCCATCATTCCTCTTAATCATCTTAGACAAGACATCATAATGACTAGTGAGGCCTAAGAACAAATCTACATCTATGTAGACATCAGGAACTATCAATTTAGCCAAACCATAGGCCCAAGGGTTTGATACTGGGATAGGTTTATCAGAATTCTTTAAAAAGTAGTTAAAAAGGGAAAAACATGTCCTCCCTAGAGTCTCAGTATCCCTGATATCACAGTAGTCATCTTTAAGCAGATTAGCATTTTCCCTCTTGTTCTGAGTTGAACCTGGCAGTAATCTAAGGAATTCATCTGAGTAATTCCATTTCTCTTCAGACTCTTCATCTGCATCTTCACTTCTCCCGCTGGTAGAAGCCACACTGACTACTTTGCTCATGTTTACTGTGTTTGAATCCCTTCTTCTTTACCGATATTGAAACAAATCTATTTCCAAGACTCACTTTACTCTTGTATGCACAATTCTTAGAAATTCAAAGCCTCTTGATCAACTGAATACCCTGCAACTTCTCTAGTTTCTTCTCTCTTCTCAAAATACCTAGCACTTCTTAGCTCTGAAATTTTGAAAGCAAGGTAAGTTAAAATGAATCCTTGATCAACTCTTTATGGCAATTGTTCGAAGTACACGGCTCATCATTTTGAAAATCATCAATTCATGTCTTTAATTCAGCATGCTATGAATTAATTGAAAACCTACCTGTAGCCCTTGAGTGTGACAGGAAATCAAATTCATATATGTGCAAAACTTTATAAAATTTGAATGTGATGACATGTTTCACTGTGATTGGCTCTCTGTCATACATCTCAACTACCCCTTTTTGACATAGTAATCAATATCCAAGCTTGTCATTGGACGCTGAATGATTCATGTTGTCATGTCAGACACTACCGCCTTTTCTTATGATTTCATATTAACTGACTACGCGACTGTGTATGATCTCATTGTCGCTGACCCAAGTCTTTAACCCCTAATTCTTCTACAGACTTAGTGACTATGTATCTTTTCCCGTCTTAGTTAACCATAGTTTACTTCTGGCAATCACGCGATTGTGTGAATCAAAGTCGCTGGATGAAAATTCTAACTCATGTTTTACTTGGAGACTCCGCGACTAACCGTTACTCTTAACTTTCATAGTTATCTCCATGTCGCTGAATGCTTGTTTTTCTTTATGAGACCCCACGACTACCTTTATTCGCTTAATCACTGAATACCAATGTTAAGTGACTTATCTTTCAGAGACAACGTGACAAACCCTTATCTCTTAATCGCGAGTACCTTTTCCTCTAGGACCTTTTATTTAGAGACTTTGCGACCACCGTAGGATCTCTAAATTATTGCATCTGACAGCTTCCATTAAATTTCTGAGTAATATATCATACCTTTAAATTTTTTGGAGACTACGCGATAACAAGGGCTTTTATACTTAGTCTCTTAGTCGCTGAATAGTCTTTTTTCCATTTGGAGACCACGCGACATGCTTATTTAGTCAACTCTCCTTTGGACACATGTCTCATTCATTACTCATCTCTACATTGCTGAATGGAAAGTTGACTCAGCATCTCAATCCAGCGACAACCCGACTGTGTTTCATTTCAAACTGCATATGGTTAGTCGTGAAGTCTCAGTCATTTTCACTTAACCGCCATTCTTTCTGGAGACTACGTGATTGACTTTATACTGGTTACTTATCTGCGAGCCAATCTAGTGATTACATGACATGAAGAGTTCTACCAAGTCTCTTAAAGCTAAAAGAATATTCCAATTCATTTAGGGACATCTTGACATAAGCTAATCACCAAGTCTCGAGGAAAAAAGGAATATGCCATCCAGATCACGCGACTAGGCGACCAAACTTTTCAACACATGACTTAAGTGAACTCCCAAAAAGTAACACCAAAATAGAAGTGAGATAAATGTATAAGGGTTTTTAAATTTTTTCTAATAAACAAGACCTAGGTTTTTGAGGCTTTGCAATTTTACATGGGTTCTGACTTGAAAATCTAAAGATTTCAACAAGGAAATGACAAATAAACTGAGAGACTTCTATTTTTAGGCAAGAAACAAGTACGAGGACCATAAAAAATTTGCCAAGAGACTAGAACTGGGAATACAACCAATAGCGTGGAGCAAGTTCAAAAATTTCTTCTATCTTCTGTCTATTATTCTCTTAGTATTTTTGAAGCTCTCATTTTGAGCCAAATTTGACTGCACCATTGCGTCCAGAGCATCCTTTCGGTTGAAAATGACTGTAAACATGCCTATACTTGTCAAAAGTTGAATCTGTGGCAAAAATATTTTTCCCAAGGAGGTCGTACAACTCGTTGCATGAAAATTGAGGTAGATTTCAGATTTTTTTGCATGTAGCCTGAGAAAATCTAAAAAAAACAAAAAAATCAGATTTTTTCATTATGTTAAATTTGACGGCCATCAAACCATCATTCCCCATGACCTTCTATGACAGCCACAAAACCATAAAATTTAAACTTTCAAGTTGATGACATCAGCAAGGTTTGAAAATTTTTTAGCCTTCACCATTGAGCTTTTTGAATTTACAGTCTAACTTTAAACAATCATATCTTGCTCATTTTAGGTCCAAATTGAGCACAATTTTTTTTGATTTTGGGTAGAATTGTCTGACTATTTCTGGGTTTTTATTAGTTTCTAAATTTAGTCATATATTTATCATAAATTTTAGGTTTTCATCACTGTGCCTGCCTAATCCTGCGTTTTGCAACTTCCAGAGCCTCGTACGGGCTCATACGATAACATTTTTTAGTGCAATTTTTTTTGAAAGTGTGTTAGTTTTTATCTACTTTCTGAATATGCAATCAAAATTATGATTTTCTAATTTTTTTAATGCTGACAAGTTTTGGGCTTTGTTTTTCTTTGATTATCTTATTTATTACAGCCTAACAGTGGTTTGCAGGATGTTGAGATAAAGAAAAATCCATCATAAAACTTCTAACGCATTTATTACATGATGTTTAAATGAAGAAAGGCATTACAAACTACTAATGGGTTTATTGTAGGACGTTTGTCGAAGACCTTGCATGTTTTCACAACTTCTTATATCTATTTTTGGTAGTTAAAACACACTTTGGTTGGTGCTTAAAATGAATCATTGTCTTGCATGATTGAAGTGTTTTTTAGATTGTAATCCTAAGAACTACATGAGAAATTCATGTGATTCTTCTAGAGTGGCTACCTCCTAAGAGCTTTAGCAGAGCTGGTGAGAGTGGATGCCCAACCGGTAACAGGTTAAAGCCAAGCCCTTCCGAACCAGTACAAAAAAAATGCTATTGTGATTAGTGTCACAATAGACAGGTGTGAATTCGTTGTAGCAACCAAAATTTCCTCTAGTACCCTAGTGGTGCGTTAAAGTCCTGACATCGTTAAGGTGAAAGCCTTGCTTTGAACGGATTGGGAGAGCCCCCTTTATTGGGAAAATGACTTGATCACAACCACCTAAATGGATGTCCTTACTACAAACTATTGTTCTAGTTTCCAAAAAACCCTCTATCTATTGGCACGGAAGGTCAGAGACTGACTAAGATGCCCCACATTTTTATGTCTTTTAGTAGAGATAACAACCCTTTGGGAAGCAATTCCTTTGGGGTTCGAAGCTTGGTATGCCTGAGAAGTGAGTGCATATGTAAGGAGGAGCCCGTGCTTCCAAGCTTCTAGGTTATCTGCTAAGAGTAAGTGTAGCTGAACTTCAATTCAAGTGGGGATTCAACAGATACTATCTTGGCTATCCCAGGATTTGTGATGTTCTTGTTCTGGTACTTCAAATATTCTGTTTAATGTGTTTTGCGTGGGTGTATCATTTGAACAATTGAAACTATCGTCAAAACACACAAACTGTCAATCTTGAACATATCCAAAATAATCTGTAACTTGAACTATCTGTCAGAAAATAGCATGATGTCATCTTGGAAAATGCAAACTGGTCTCAATAGTCTGATTCTATAAATGTCCTTTTTTCAACATTTGCATAGTTCCGCGCAACATTTCCTAATCTTCGCGTGCTTTACAACAAATCTTCATGCTATATGACATTTGGCATCAGTACCATTATCTATCATCTTTTTTCTGTCAACTGTTGTCATTCTTCGTGCGAATATTGCAAAGTTTCACGTGGGTTGGTGAGAAACTTCACATGACAGAGCATTTCTTCATGTGAAACTGGAGTCTTTTGTCCAAAATAGTGAGCTAAAATCTATCAGTCAGGTGTACTTCTATCAAATCTGGTCTTTGATATGGGTCTATTTTTCTACCATCCATCTTCACACTATCTAAAACTTAGTTTCTTGGGTTGAGAATTACGTGATTATTTCTTAAACTTGTCTCATCTCATGTCTTTTTGATCTCTTTCATCTATGTTGTCATGTCTTGCGTCGCAATAGTCATCTCTTGGTTGTTCTAGCCTTATCTCCGATGATTTGCACCAAGGATACTTCACCTTTATGCATGTTCTATGAAATTACTTTGAGACAGTTTCAAGTTTGGTCCTAGTTCACATTCCTTGTTTAAACTTTGTCTATGACTGTCACAACTCAAAGTGGCAAAACATTTCCTTCAATCAATCAAGATGAATCTATACTTTCCACACCATTAACGGCTACACCTATTGAGGAATCATCTCAATCTCCTTCCCCGGTACATCGACCTTATAATAAATGGTCATTTCTAGTGGATCTTAGTAGGGTTTGAAATCCTTTGTTCCAAGAAGACCCAAATTTAGAAAACACTCAATCTTTTCATACCGAGTCTTTACACCTTGAATCCTTGCATTTTGGCAAGATGGCAGATCATGACCAATTAGGTGGTGAGGTTAGCAGAACTGACCTCTTCAAAACTTGGGGTAAGTCCCATTCTCAAGACCCCCCTAATGATGTAGAAGTAGAAATCACTCAAGAATAGATTGCACAAGCTCATGCTAACAAATATTTCTGTAAAATGATGGGAATTCTACTAGCTAAGAAGAAAGAAAAATACATTCTTGAACTAGCCAATCACGGGGCTAAGTTACCTTCCAATTATGCTGTAGAAACACTTGTTGAGAAAGAGGAAGAAACTAAAAATTCCTGCTTGCGAAAGGAAATGCAAACCATGCAAGAGTAACTCTCTAAACTCTTGAAAGAGAAAGACAAACCTGTCACATAATTCACACTGGAAAGCATCTGTCCTTTCCCATTTGACAAAGATCTTCATAGGCCTCCTTTTCCCAAAGGAGTTGAGCTTCCTAAATACAATAAACACTTGGGTACATCTGACCCTCAAGACCATTTAAGAGAGTTTTTTGCTCTTTCCATGGAATTCATACATGACACAACCTATCTCATGCATCTTTTCCCATGTAGTTTGGGAGGTTTGGCTATGGAATGGTTCTCTAGACTACCAACTGGTATCAAAACTTTTGACAAAATTGCCAATTTATTTCTACAAAACTATTCTCACAACATCCAACATCCAATTCATATCCGAGATCTTTGCAATTTGAAACAAAATCATGGGGAATCCTTCTTGGCATTTCTCCAAAGATGGAGACAACTCTATACACGATATTCTCGCAAGATACCCAAATCTAAAAAGTTGGACATCTTTCTCGATAATATTCTCCCCAACTTTGGGTATCAAGTATAGCTACAAGGTCCTCTAACCTTTGATGATATGATCAAACAAGCTGTGAGAATCGAGATATTTATGATCAAGAAAGGAGAATTGACCTTGCACAAGAAAAACAAACAAGGGTCTTCTTCCTCAAGCAAAGATAAACCCAAATTTCCCAACAAGAACCAAAATTTTGTGAATGATGGTGTTGTAGACAATGTGACTCCTAAGCTTTCCAAGGCTGCCTTTAATCTCACTACCATGATGTAAGCGGCCAAAGCCACTGAACAGGCTACGGAAAAATCCAAACTGAGTACTTCATAATTTTATGGACCTAAACCTTGGGCTCCTAGGCCCAAGTGTGAGTTCACTCCTTTAGGAGAACCTCTTGAGGTGGTTTACAAGACTCTTGTGGAAAACCATTTACTTACTCCATTGGATAATTCATGACCTTATGATCTGCAACCAAGACCCTCCTGGTGGAATGAATCCACTTATTGTGATTTTCACAAAAACAAAGGTCATAAAATAACTACTTGTCTTAAATTGCGGCATAAAATCCAGGATCTCATCGATAGTGAAGTCATTGCTATAGGAGGTCACAACAAAAATTCTGATCACCAAGCTTTCAAAGACCCATTTCCTCCTCATGAAAAAGGTGAATCATCTAAAGGCAAAAATACTGATGCTAAGGTCAAATATACATACACCAATAACGACAATGTCATTAATATGGTTGAACCTGTTGATACTGAATATTGTAATGTCATCATTCTCAAGGGGAAGGAAGATACTTCCAAGTCCAAAACACCTTTCACTTTGCAAGGGTCTACACCTCAATTTTCTGAACAAGGGTAGTCTCAAATCAGTGCTAACATTGTCACTCGATCTCACGCTAAAATCATTCTCAAAGGCCCTGAGCCTTCTATATCTACATCAACCCAACCTTCAGACAAAGCTAAGCTTGACTCTGCTAATAAGAATCCAAAAGTGGGTTCCTCATCTAATGCTACCAACTACAACATTCTTGATCAATTACAATGTAATAATGCTCAGATAACTATTTTTGAGCTCCTAAAAATCTCCCCTGCTCACAGGGAAATCCTGGACAAAACCCTCACTGAGGCAAATGTCCCAAAAGATCTTGATCTCGACCAGTTTCAATCTATGGTAGGTCACTTGACCTCCTCACATTACTTGTCTTTCTCTGAGGAAGATGACCATTCTTTAAGTCACTCGCATAATAACCCTCTGCACATTGAAGTCATGATTGGTCCAAAGTGTGTTCACCGTGTTCTCATAGATAACGGTGTTGGCCTAAATATTTTCTCTGCTAGTTTCCTTATTGAGTTAGGCTATGGTGAAGATTGCATTGATGCTCACAAAAAGATTACTATTAAGGCCTATGATGAGGAAGAACATAAATCCAAGGGGCTAGTTGTTTTGCCAATAAGAGTTGGTCCTGTTGAATGAGATGTTGTCTATCAAGTGCTTGACATTCCTTTGGCATACAATATTCTATTAGGAAGGCCATGGATCCATGAAATGCAGGCTGTCCCTTCCACATACCATCAGTGCATTAAGTTTCTATTCTAAGGATTTGAAGTGACTATACCTGCTAATACACACTATGATTGTAATACCCTCACAAAATCTACTGACATCTTTATGCCTACCAACAGAGAATCTATTGAACTCCTTGAGAATAAATTAAAATAAATGGAAAAGAGTCTGACACTCAAAGAAACTGATATGGGAGGATATCAAATTGAACCTATGCTATCTATTACATCTTTGCCTTTGTCTCCACGTTCTTTTGGGAGACCTTCTGAGAGCACTAAACCTTCTACGGTTCCTCCTCCAACAAAGTATAGTGGTACCTTTGTACAAGCCACAGTACCATTAGAAGAAGAAGCTGAAAACAAAGCTATCAGAGCTTGGATCTATAAAGGAGAAGACACTTCTAAAAATACTCCTCCTTATGACATAAAACCTGAGAAATATGGCAAAGGTTTATCTATTATGTAATGTTTTGGCTATAAATGGAATGGTCACATAGGTGTGAATCATAAGGGCTTGATTGCACCACTTGAAGCTATTGGTCGCAGAACTCGTGACTCTATAGGTATAGGCTTCCAAAAACTCACATTTCAACTAGGAATAAACAAGTTTGTACCTCGAGAAGATAAACAACCAACACCTGAAGAAACACCTAAAACTGCAGAATTTGAAGACAACTCTGATGAGGATACTTTTCCTTATCCTATTCCTCTAGACCTGGCAGCATTCTTTGCTGAGCCAGATAACTTTATACCGCATGTCATTACATTAGACACTGACAGAGATTCTGATACCACCACTTCACTTTCTCCATTAACTTATGAGGAGTGGAAAAAGATATATACTCTAAATCCTGGTCATCAAGGTGATTTATACATACCACCACACTTTCGAGAACAATTTGACTAGGAATTCCAGTCACTTCTTATTACACAAGAGGCAGCTGATGCTACAAACACTACTGAGGTACCTAGGTCAACAAGTGTTCATCTGACCATAGCAGAGGTTCTAGGTAGAACCCATCCCGGCTGGGGACAAAGGGTTGATTTCACTCATGTTCTCAATATGAAACCTAATGATGGAACAAACTCCCATGAATATGAGTTTGACAACTTGTCATATGCTACTTTTGACAAAGATACAGATACAGCTAATGCATATGAAAACCTTCTCAAAGTAGGTGAACGGTCTAGTGTAGAGTCACATGAGTCCAATTCCCTAGATGTTAACATGCTGTCTACTATGGTCGCTAAGAATCAAAGGGATTCAACTATACCTCTGGATGAGATTGCTTTGGGTCTTGACTTGCTTGTCCATGCCTTTGATGATTATACCGTGAACGCACTTGAACCCATTACTCCTCTTTCACTTCGCCATCCCGAGCTTATAGATTGGAACTCTACCTCCCCATCTAACAAGGTCCTTGCATTCTAGAATGATTACACTCTTTCCTATTACCTACACGCTATCAAACCTATAACGTCCTCCACTAGCAAAGAAAGTGTCAATATGACTGAGGCTGACATCAAGTATCTTAGTCACAAAATAAAAAGAAGAAAAACTAGGCGCTCTGATGGTGAAAATCACATTGTGGCAGTATCAGAGCCTAAAATAGTCAAAATAAAAGACGTATCCAAGGGTGAAAACCTCTCTGAGGCACCCAAAGATGAGATACTTGATGCACTTCCACATTATTTTTAGGAGAGATCATCTATGCTTATTGAACCAAATCAACCTATCAACTTGGGTACAGAGGTAGAACCTCAGATTATTCACTTGGCCCAATCACTATCAAAGGAAGAAAGAGAGGAATTCACTACATTCTTCAGAAGCAAAAAGATAAAATTTGCATGGAAATATTCAGATATTCCAGGATTAGACCCTAATCTAATCATGCACCATTTGTCCATTGCACCAAGTGTTAAGCCCGTCAAGCAGAAGCTTTGCAAAATGCATCCACATGTAGCTCTACTTGTCAAAGCTGAATAAGAGAAACTTCTTAAGGAAGTGTTTATCAGAGTAATTGATTATGCAGAGTGGATCTCTAATATTGTTCTAATATCAAAACATGATAAATCTATAGGAGTTTGCACAGACTTTAGAGACTTGAATTTGGCATGTCCTAAGGATGATTTTCCATTGCCTAATATTGATATGATCATAGATATGACAGCTGGGTATGAAATGTACTCACTAATGGATGGTTTCTCTAGCTATAACCAGATAAAAATTATGCCAGAGGACCAAGAGAAAATAGATTTCACATGTGCCTAGGGCACCTTCTACTGGAATGTCATGCCGTAAGGACTCAAAAATGTTGGTGCTACATATCAGAGAGTTGTTACCACCATATTTCATGACATGATGCATAAAAAAATGGAAGATTATGTGGATGACACTTTAGCTAAGAGAATGCACCAAAAGAAGCATCTTGTCGATCTAGGTCCTATACTAGATCGTATGGAACAATTCAGTCTGAGGCTGAACCCTAAGAAATGTGCATTTGGTGTAACATCTGGAAAATTGCATGGCTATATCATCTCTGCCAAAAGTATCAAAGTAGATCCTGTAAAAGTACAAGCTATCATGGAAATGCCGCCACCAAAAAATATTAGACAAATGAGAGGACTTCAGGGCCGACTGTAGTCTATCCAGCATTTTATCTCTCAACTGGCAGACAAGTCACAACCATTTACCAAGACTTTGCACAAGGTGTGGCTTATCAGTGGAACAAATAATGTGATGAAGGGTTCAACAAATCAAGCAGTATCTTGCGAACCCACTAATCTTGATGCCTCCCATTCATGGGAAGCCACTTATACTTTACATATCTGCTATGGATACATCATTGGGTATCCTATTGGCTCAAGAGGATCAGCACAACAAAGAAAGGGCTATTTATTGCATTAGTCAAACTCTGGTCTCATATGAAACAAAATATTCTGATATAGAGAAGGCTTGCCTTGCAGTGGTGTTTTCTTCACAAAAATTGCGGCACTATATGCTGGCTCATACTACACGTCTAATTGCTAAAATTGATCCTCTGAAATACTTTCTCAGTAAAGCTACCCTCACAGGTAGACTAGCTAAATGGGTCATGCTTCTCAGTGAATTTTATATTGAATATGTTGAAAGGAAAGCCATTAAAGGACAAGAAATAGTGGATCAGTTGGCAGAAGCACCTCTAGTAGATCATCAACCATTTCATATTGAATTTCCAGATGAGTCCATTTTACTTCTCACACATCGATCATGGACTATGTTTTTTGATGGTTCATTTACCCAACAGGGGTTAGGTGCTGGGATACTATTCATTACACCTCAAAGGTACTCTTTATCAAAAGCATACAAGATGTTGTTTCCTTGTACAAACAACATTGTTGAGTATGAAGCCCTAATCAATGGTATGAAGATCGCCCTTGAGTGGCGAGTGGATGAACTCAATATTCTTGGAGACTCACAGTTAGTCATCAATCAAGTCAATGATATATATCAGACAAAGGATGACAAGTTGGTTCCTTATAAACGGTTGGTTGATGACCTCAAAAAGTATTTTACTCACATCACATTTCAACAAGTTATAAGGGTAGATAATAAAGCAGCAGATGCCATGGCTACTCTTAACTCCATGCTACAGATGCTAGAAAATGATTTTCGACATGAATTCCTAGTGGATTCGTTACACTACCCAGCCTATGACTCCCCTGATTTTTGGATGATCTATTCTGTCATTGGACATGACTCATCTCACTACAATCATATATTTTCCTACCTTCGTGACCAGATTGTTCTGGACACTTACACCCGGAATGAGAAACATCACTTAATCTGCAGTGCTTCATAGTTTGTCATCATAGCTAATGACTTATATAGATGTGGTCTAGATGGTACCCTCCTTAGGTGTTTAGAACCTGATGAGTCCAAATGTACGTTAGTAGAGGTGCATGAAGGCATCTATGGGTCTCACTCTAATGGCCTGACATTGGCCCGTAAACTTATTAGAGATGGTTACTATTGGCCAGATATGGAAAAAGAAGGTACATAGTTTTCCAAGTCTTGCAAACAATGTCAACTACATGGTAATCTGATTCATGCTCCAGCCAAGGAGCTTATTCCCTTCATTACTTTCTAGCCATTTCAACAATGGGCCTTTGACTTCGTAGGTCATATTTACCCCTCATCCTCAAATGGACATAAGTTCATAATCATAGCTACAGACTATTTTACTAAGTGGGTGGAGGCAGTCCCTCTCACTGTTTCCAATGGCAAATCAGTAGCTATGTTCATTCTCAACTACATCATCTACATGCATGGTACCCTTAGTAATAATCACTGATAATGGGGGAAAATTCAAAAACAAGGATTTGACAAAGCTATGCTCTAAGTTTAAAATTACTCAACATTGGTCTTCCATCTATTATCCTTAGGGTAATGGACATGTGGAAGCATCCAACAAAACAATCCTTAAAATCCTGCATCGCATAGTGCATAAATCTGGACAAGATTGGCATCTTTGAATCAATCAAGCTCTTTGGGCATACAGGACAAGCATAAGAACACCAATAGGGGCTACACACTATGCTTTAGTTTATTGAGCAGATGTTGTGTTACCAATTGAGGTTGAGATTCCTTCTTTGTGAGTCTCTTTGAAGGGCTTCATTACTGATGAAGATAAAAGAATATCTCAGCTACAAGAGCTAGAACTACTTGATGAATATTGACAAATGGCATTCGATCACCTTAGAGCATACCTAAAAGGATGTCCAAGAGTTATAACAAGAAAGTTAGACCAAGGGATTTCCAAGCGGGTGACCTCGTTCTGAGGGAGAACCCTAAGAATCAACAACATTGGATCCAAAAAGGGAAGTTTGAACCAAATTGGCTTGGTCTGTATGTTGTCACTACAGTGTTTGGGTCTGGTACCTATCAAATTTCTACTACTGAAGGAGAACAACTCAAGGAGCCCATCAACGCTCTTCATCTGAAGTGGTTCTACAGCTGAGACAACTTCAGTATGCTCATGTATATAGTAAAGCCCCAAAAAATTCTTAAAAATCTGAAAAAGTCTTGAAAAAATGATCATCTTAGTGAAAACCTAGCAATAGGTGCTTTGATGTCTCTCCAAAAAATCATATATTCCAAAAATACAAAAAAAATAAAAAAATTGAAAAATACAAAAAAATAGAGAAAAAGAGACAATGTGCCATTAATGAAAACCTGGTAAACAGGCGTCATGGTAGCAAAAAAAGAATTTCTGCCAAGAAGGTGAAAACCTGATAAACAAGCGCCTCTTGTTCCACAATGCTATATCTATCGCAGCACCACTTGGCTTCATGCATTTGTTTTCCTGCATTGCTACTTTCTTACTTTGCTGCTTACATTTGCTTTCTATTTCCCGTCAAGACACCAACTCACATGGATTGAAACTGGTCATACTCTCAAAGAAACCCTCCTGATCTAGGGGAGTGCTATCCTTTTATCTTTTAAGGATATTCTTCACATCAGTCACCAGTGGTTCTCATTGTGTCTTGCTACTGATGTCTAGCTAGTCCTATAATCTCTTTACTTGAGTGTTTCTCTCGTGTTAGTCACCAGTGGTTCTCACTGTGTCTGTCTACTGTCATTGTACTATTGAGATTTCTCACATCCATTATAGTTGGAGTTATCCTCACACACTCTATCTATCAATAATCAGTCTTGATGATCCTTTACTTTAGTTTGTACATATCTTTTGGTCACTTTTGTGACACTCTGGTTCCTTTGTGAACCCTCCTGACTTGTCTTTGATTCAACACCATATGCCTGGGGGAAACTACATCTAGTTTTTCCTCACAACATACATCAAGTCACTCATCATTACTCGGGGGCATGGGTCCCCCATTTGATCACATATTTTGTTTGCACCTGAGTCAGTAATCTTGTCACTTCTCAAGGAAAACTCGCTACTGACACAAACTGGTGTTTTTTAACACCACCATAAATAATGTTTTTTAACACTATCTTTGGACACATCTGTGTTTTTTAACACACATCAGATATCTCAAACGTAAACATATATCAATAAAATTCAAACACAATGCACTCACAAGGACAACGATGTTTTTTAACACCCTCTAAACATGAATACATTCAAAAACTTTCAAATAGGATGAGCTATGCTTGAATATTTCTTTGTATGTTGTCTATTCTCATGAATTTCATTGATATTTTCTTTGTCTACTACTTGTTGGTCTAGTCCCGATGATCTGGCAACATAAAATAAATAGGGTGTATGTGATAAGAGCTCCTGCAATAAGGTGGAACAACCTCACATCCCTCGATCATGTTTATTTATACGCCATGGTGAGGTCGGTACTATCTCCTTTCTTTTTATTGCTTTGTTTGTTATTGTTTTGTTTGTTATTGATTTGTTTGTTTACGCATGATCACACTCATGGTTATCTTGGCTTTGAATGCCTTGATACTGGTGTACTCTTGCAACATTAACTAGAAATAATGTTTAGGTCATCTTGGCTTTTGTGCCCTGGTGCTTATGTTCATTTCCTACATTTCATCTGATGAAGAGTCATATTCATATCCTTATGGTTGCATTGTGGCGTCGGTAAGGGTTGTATCAACTTTGATGTTCCAAAAAAATGCTCAATGATGATGATTTTACGATGGGTCTCACAACCGTGTCCTAGAATTGCACTTTCATATTGCATCTAGCATAGAATTTCATTTTCATATTGCATCTAGCATAGGATTGTGTTTTCATTCTAGACTTGCATTGTGGCAACAATTCGATGCTCACTTCATTGCGTTCTCCTAGATTTGTACATTGGGGAGTTCTTCTTTAGCATCTTGTCTTCATCACAACTACACAAGTGTTCAATACTTTCTCTCACTCTTCAAAAGTGGCTATATAAACGGCTCTGAATCCATTTTTGTGATCAAACTTGAAATCTGACACTTCTATATTGCTCAAAATCACATTTTAAAATTTTTGGGACTAACGTGATCAAACACTTATGCAGTCCACTTTTTGACATCGCTTTCTTGTCAGAATCATATCATATCATCATTTTCTCAAATCTTTGACTTTTTTCCTCAAAATTCAACTCTAGTCAACTCTGGTCAACCAGACCTCAAAATCACTCGAAATTAATTTTGAATCTTCTGAATTCTTCTATAATCTGTTTTGAGTTCTTGATCTTTGACTCACCATCTATCTATGATTTTTCTCTCTCCATCATCATTATGACGTGTCATCTTTCTATTTCACTCCCGAGGGGGAAAGATGATTACATCATTAAATCTATTTCAATCAATATGATCTGATTTTCAAAAGTCTTCATTTCTAGGGGCATCTCATCACTTGGGGCATGTTCAGTTTTTTATACCTCATAGTCAAAACTAGATACTGCACAATCAATAAGGGCATCTTTGTTCCTTACATCTTGTCATCTTTTAAGTATCTAAGCAATCTAACTCAGATTCTTGAGGATAAAGCTCCATTCTGGAGATGGTTCTTGAAAACTATCTTTTTGGGACAAGTATCAGGGCAATCTAACCCTGACTCCTGATAATCAAGCTCCGTTCTGGAAATGATTCTGAACCTCTATTTTACTATCTTTTGAGACAGGTATTGGGGCAATCTAACCCTGACTCCTGAAGGTTAAGCCTCATTCTGGGGATAGCTTTGTGAAAGATGTCAATCTAACCAGTGTCTTGGAAATCTAACCTAGATATTGGGGGACTAAGCTTCATTCTGAAG
>MU223779.1:327218-362293 GCA_018584345.1 Thuja plicata | reverse complement strand
TGGGGATAGCTTTGTGAAAGATGTCAATCTAACCAGTGTCTTGGAAATCTAACCTAGATATTGGGGGACTAAGCTTCATTCTGAAGATAGTCCTAAAATCTCTATTTGACTATGTTCTTTATGGACAAGTATCAAGGCATTCTAACCCTGACTCCTGAAGGTTGAGCCTCGATCTGAGGACAGTTTTGTGAAAGATATCAATCTATTAGGTATTGGGGCATTCTAACCCGGATCCCTAAGGATCAAGATTCGTTCTGAAGATGACCCTCAAAAACTCTACTTGACCGACATCTTGGCAACCTAACCTAGACTTCGGAGAGTCAAGCTCTATTCTAGAGATGGCTCTGAAATATTTGCATCATCAATTTTCAAATCTATTCTTCTGTGCTTCAAGCATCAAACTATTCTTTGAATCAATGCGTTGCTCGCACATCAATTCAAAGAGGGGCAAAATGTAACACCCCAAAATTGACATCTTGCAACCCTAACCAATTTTTTTGCATTTTTTCACTCTTCTAGATCATCAAAGTCCTATTGTACTAGGCAATTCTGAGTTTTTGACTAACTCTACTTGACTGAAGTGTCAAATGCAGAAAATCCTAAATCTGCATTAATCATACATTATATTTAATTCCTAAATACCAATTGGCTAAACAAACCTTATGATTGAACTAATTTAATTAATAAAGTCCTAGCACTTTAATTAAATTAAATTCACCCTCTTTAGCTATGACACATGAAAAAAGGATTAAATAATATTTAATTATTAAATAAATATCCTCATTTCTATAATTGAATTTAATTATTTAGATAATTTAGAAAAAGCAATTATGAGGTCATATTTATTTAATTAATTGAATATTCTCTCAAAAATCTTATCTCTGTTCAGAAATAGAATCTTTGAATTAATTGTGCTTTAAAAAGAAAGAAAACAATTAAAATCAAATAAAACAAAATTAAATCAAAGAAAGAAAATAGTTAAAGCAAAGGGAAAACAATTTATTATTTTCTTTCAAATAAAGCTTTCTAATTTAAACTGGCTTTTCTATCTGTTTTATTTCAAAGAGAAAACTTTCTATTCTAATCATCTCTGAGTCTATAAAAGAACTCTCATTCCTCATTCAAAACACCACTCACTTTTGCATTGTTAGAATACTGAATTATTATCACATTTCTTGATAATCTCATATAGAATAATATCATTTTGCAATAGACTAGTTTCAATTTCTAGAATAATTGCATTGCAATCATGTCTTAGATTATCTTACATCTTTCAATTCTTAGAATAACTATACATTGCATTGCATTCATGGAGAAAAATCCTTCATTCCTAGATTGGTCTATGGTTGTGAGACTCTCATTCTGAGAGCAATTTCGAAAACCCCATCTGGATAGAAGGCAACAGGTCGAATCATGCAGGCAGACAGGATTAATAATCTCATATTCAGTCTTGTGTGTCTCTGATGAAGAAGGACTATGTTGAAGTGTATGGTGAATTAACAAGGCCAAATTTACCACATACAAAACCATGCCAATTTCAAATGGGGGATCTCATCCTAAAGGAGAATCCTAAAAACCAGCCTAACAAAGATAAGAAAGGAAAGTTTGAACCTAATTGTCTAGGACCTTATGTTATCACTGTTTCTTTTGGGACTCAATCTTATCAATTAGCTACACCTGAGGGAGATGTTCTTCTAGATCCTATCAATACTCTGTGTTTGAAGCGGTTCTATGCTTAATGTTTGGCTAGCAGAGCCTGTACAGTAAATGGTTCTCAGAAAATACCAAAAACATTCAGAAAATGGATCTTGAAGAAATCCCAAAACAGTGGAAAAGTCTTGAAGAAAAGGTATCCTTGGTGAAAAATTGGCAAATAGGCACCTTGATACTACAAAAACATTCAAAAAAGAAAAAATAGCAAAAATATTGAAAAAGAGAAAAGTGCCTTGATGACAACCTGATAAAATAGGCATCTTGGTTGCAAAAAGGATAAAAAGTTTTTCCAAGTGGTGAAAACCTGGCAATCAGGCATCACTTGTGTTCTGCGCTCCATCTATCAATGCATTGCTGATACCAGACCTTCATGATTACACCTGTGCTAAGAGTTGACTTCATTTCCTTATGAAAACCTTATCCTTGCTTGGGATTTGTCTATGTTTCTGTCTTAAGTTCAAGTCATTTTGCACTAGGCACATCTTTGCCAACATGATAGGTAGCATCGACTAGGTCATCATAGGATGTTTTGTCTTGTTACACAATGATACTCGATGTTTTCACCAAACTGTCACTTTTACGAAATAAGGATGGAAAAAACATTGCACTTACATGAAAGATGTTCCTACGACCTACATTGGATTGCGAACAGGAACAATACACAGACATGGAACACATATTGCTTGAATTCCACCTTTTTGATTGATGAATCTCTACTTCGCTTGAAAAATGAATCAATAGTATTTCTCAATACTACCTAAACACAGTTTGATCTTGGTTTGATTATGACTCTTTTATGTACCCATGATGTTTTCACTGGGGGCATCTAAGTAGTTATGAATTTTCTCTGATTGATTCACAATTGATAGTTGTTATGTCTTCCAAGTTACTCCATGATGTCTATGCAAAGACAAAGAGTCACAAGGATAGGGCCATAAAATTTTCTTGGTTTTTGTGTATGGTGATTTTTCCAAATGATCCTATAAATTTCACCTAACTTGGATGTTTATGATAAGAGCTGCCACCATGAGTGGGTAGCCGCATATATCTCAATCTTTGTTATGTGTAAACTATGGTGAGGTTGGAACAATTTCCTTGTCTATTTTTTAAATCAGATTCTCGCTAAGGTATACGAAGCATAATGTACCCAAGGATATGAATTTTCAAGGTCATTTCAGGTCAAATATCTTGCCTTACACAGATTCTGATATAATAAAAGGAAGTTGACTATTTCTTTTTTATCCTGGCTTCTATGCCTTGATGCCTAAGTCTATTTCTGACATTCCAATAAACATAGTATTCATACTTTCATGATATCAGTGGGTATTAGTGATGGTTGTACTATTAGGTGGTATCCATTCTGAGAAGCGCCCAATGATGATAAAAATATCCAATATCTTCCAATCAGTGACAAGTCCTAAGAGTCTGCATATAGCTGCATTTAGAGATTGCATGATACATTTGTGACAGAACTAAAAGCATAAGTTGAGCTCAAAAATGATTTCTATTTTTCTTCTAAAAATCCAAGTTAATGACATCCATTTAATATTACTGATATCTATATCGTTGCACATCCATAGCATACATTTTTCATTCATAAAATGAGATAGAGGAAAAATGCAAAACAATGCATTTGTGCATCCTAAGTACATCCATACATTTTACTTGCATTCAAAAAACTCAGAAACATCCATTTTCATATTCACATAGTATCATTTAAAACATATTTATATCATTGATATATCAAAATGCATAAAACATGTCATCATCTAATCTAACTCATCATGACACAAAGATAAATCTACATCACATGTGCAAAGAAATATATCACAACAAATGGAACTCATGACACATGTCAAGATCAGAAATAGCTGCATCAGATATCTATATAAAAACATGGTACAGATCAAAATGGCACAAGTCTCCACAAAGAGTATTAGTATATCAGAGTAACAAAAAGATGAGAAGAATCAAATATATATATATATATATATATATATATATATATATATATATATATATGTTATGTGTCATGAAGGATCCAAATATATAATGAGATCTCAAAAGAATATATGACAAAATAAAACATCAACTCTAGCTCCTCCCTCTCCCTAATCTGGAGGAGGAGGAGGAGGTGGTACAAATGGCGGTGGAGGAGGCATAGCTCCTTCTAACTGCTAGGCCAACCGTGAAAATGACACAGCTCTCTGTCCCTCTGATATCGCCGCATGATAAAGAGCATAATAGTATGTCGCCCTCTATCCCTAGTGTGTGGTTGTACATGCCCGTATGTCTCTCTCTTCTCGAAGTCTCTCTAGTTGTCTCTCCCTATCTGCAAGCAATATATTTGATACACTGATCTAGGCCTCTACTATAGTAATCCTAGCCTCTAATGCTATGATCTGTACCCTGAGCTGCTCTTGCTCCTACTCACACTGAGATAGTGGGTCCCCATCTCTGCCAGAACCCCTACCAGAATCTTGTCCTGACGGTCTATCCTTTGATCTATCAAGCTACCTCTGCTACTGTTGTCTCTACTATATCTTTTGTTCTCCTATCAATAAAGAACCCGAATCCATCCAAGGAGAAACAAATTTAAATTGGGTTCACTAACCCTCTCCACTACCACTAGCCACATCTATAGTACCACCCATAGCTCCAATGCCCCTGTCTTCTCCACCAGCCTCTCCTTCATCAGAAGGAGGGTGCCTGCCATCATGTCTCCTATCCCTGCCTCCATCTCTACCTCCATCCCTCCCTCCATTTCTACTAGCACCCCTATCTCTCTGTGCTCATCCTCTCCCCATGGTAGGGTAGTCATCCAGATCATAGCCTATAGGATCCTCTATACGAGGAATGACCTCCTCCGGAACTGTGAACTAAGGAAATGGATACTGAAGCATCTTTGCAGCATACCCATCAGAACAACCTGCATCTACCACATCATGAAGAATATCCCAATCTACTCCAACCATATCTTGAATCTCCTGGTGAGAAATCTCATACCTAAGCTGGGCACCCCACAATGGTGCCTCATCACAAACTCTAGCATAAATAGTCACATCCTGGGTCTTGCCCTGTCATCGGTCGAACTGTCTCAAGACTCTGGTGTGAACAAAATGCTCTACAATGTATCTGTTCCTCCCAATCAGGTACCTTCTCTGAAACAAAAAAGGGACCTATCTGGCATTCGAGGTCCACTCCTCACAGTCTAAGTATGGTTGTGATATGACCTCTATCATGTCATCAAAAAGTCTCTGCTAGTACTCTACCTTGCCCTGATGGGATGTTGAATTAGACTGACATATATATAAACACAAGGGAACTCAGGTGCCCACTACCTATCTACTATGGGTCGTGTCACTGGGATGTGCTCCTAGGCCCAGATTTGAAGAATCAAAATACTAAGAGTCATACTCCAGGTATAGTGGTAAACAATCTCATGCAGCTCTCGGTACATATGGGTCAATATGCAGCTACCCCATGCAAATCTCTACCTTGAGATGACCATATACTCTAAAATGTCTACCCATCTGACAAGGAATCCGCGTTGTCCTCTATCTGGCATCAGGATGCCACCAATCAAAACTACTAAATATACAGATAATCTATCATAATGATCGCACATGTAATCCCATGAAAGGTATCTCCAATTGATGATATCATCCTAGAAATACTGACAAGCTGCACCAATCACCATTTTAGAAGTCGCCTAAAAGTGCACCTTGTGACCAATAATGGGAATGTGTATTATGTGCCATACATCCTCAGGATTAACTGTCATCTCCCCAGTCAAGAGATGGAAGGTGTTGTTCTCTAAGTGCCATCTCTTGGCAACAACAGTCAATAGCCCCCATTTTACCCCTATATCAAGTAAACCAATCAAAGATCATAATCTGCAACAGACCACTGTCTCTTGTACATCATCAGACAAAAGACTAGCCAAGGAAAGCACACGCCCTGGATATATGCCTCGAAATGCAACTACCTCAAAATCAACCTTGCTTGGAAATAAATAGATAAATCAATGTTCTATCTATGACAAAAATGTAGAATCACGACCAGCTAAGTGATTCAAGATCCGCAACAGACAAATAGTTCAAAATAGATAAGTTTCTAAGTCCAAAAATGAGATGCAATCTTGGAAATACAGGATGTGATTGAGAATATAGGGTGTGATCCCAGAAATCTCAGATGCGGCCGAAGACACGGGGTATGATCTTGAAATGATAGGGTATGACATAAACCAGATTTCTTCTAAACTAGGCCAAAAATAGAGTAACAAGATGCGATCTAGGAAATCTTGGATGCGACACAAAAATTTGGAAAAATAGGATGTGATCCAGGAAATATCGGATGCGACGTGGGTTTGACAAGGTGCGATCTAGAATCCCATATGCCACCCAGAATTGAAAAGGCTATAAAAAAGTGTAAAAATGCATGAAAATCAAAATAGTAAAATCCACAAGGTAGTTTTGTAAGTACTTACCATAGGTGCATAGTCGGTCGGGCGCTGATGACGATGAATGAGCTCAAAATGATTCTTTCTAATAGGGACCATCATCTTCTCTGCAGAGCTCTTAGATTTACTATGGATAAAAGTGAAAATGAAATTTTTGAGATATATATTGGCCTTTTGAGCTATTTAGGGGTTCCAAAACTCCTCCCAGGCAACATAAACTCATTTTAATCAGGAACAAAATCAAAGTGATAAGTTTTGACAAGGAATTTAGCAGCCTACATAGAAAAATTTATCATTACGCAGATAGTACAAAGGTCATCTCCACTGTCAAATCCCTGGTCTATGACATGAAAAATGAGCAAAGCAAAGGAGATGTGTGTGTGAGATTAGACCTTCATGAAATTGGGACTAATAACAAAAACTCTATGAAAATAAAATGCTATTTAATCTAAGAATTGAAGTTAAATCCATGACATCTCATGGTTCTCTATCTAAGCTTTGTTAAGAGAGCTCTCAACCTTAATCTCTCTCAAGGACAATCCTTGAATGAGAAGAAAATGATAAACCTACTCTAATCTACTTGAAATGCTCAAAGATATGTGTGCTTTCTATTCAAATGCTCATGGTTCATGCTATGAAATCAACAAATGATTCTAAAAAATGATACTCTAAATGCTATGAAAATGCTGAAATACTATCAAAAGCTCTCAAATGCTCTCCAAATGCCTATAATAAGGATGCTTTGCTCTTGAATTTCTTGGATCTCAAATATAAAGAAAATAGCTTGTATTTATAGCAATTTCCCAAGGGTAGGGGGTAGAGTGAATTGATCATGGTCAAGCCTTGGTTGAGTAAAAATCTTTGAGGTGTTTTCAAATGGAGGGAAAATTAAGTGGTTGTCCTCAAAGAAATTAGGAATTATTTAATTCAATCATTTAATTAATTTAGCCATGTAAGGGTGAATGGGTTGGATTCGATTTGTTTGATTTAAACTATACAATTAATTGATTAAAATCAATTGCATAATATGATTAATCCCTTTTAGGCTTGAATTTAATTATTTGATTTCATGATTATTTAATCCTTTGACTTGATTTGATATTTTTCCACTTTGCTTGATAAATGTCTATTTGATTTGATTTTGATCCATTTTTAATGCATTTTGATGAGATTTGAGGCAATTGGCTGAGATTTGCAAATTTGATGTTTAAGATACACCTGGTCAATTTTATGTGTCCATAAATGCCCCTCTTTGAATTGATGTGAGAAGCGCATTGATTCAAAGAAAACTTGATGTCCTGATTGTTGATTTGATACTGATGTCTGATTGATGCAAAACCTTAATATGAAACCTTGATGCGATGCCCTACTGATAAAAGTTTGAATTTTTAATGCCCCAAATTTGATATAAGACATAATGCATAATCCCAGTTTGATGATATGATGATGCCCCCTCAGAAATGAAATCATATTGATCTTAGATGTGAAAAATTTGATGAACACTGCTGATAGAATAAATCCAAGATGATTGCATTTCTAATAAACAATGATGCTGAAAAGATGTCGAATAAATGCCCCAGTGTGTAGAATATGTAGATTTGGTTTGACTGGGTCAAAAATCTCACAAAACTAGGGTAAAATAGCTTAAATAGGTTGAAAAACCCAAATTTACTATTCATTTTCACTTTTCACTATTGAGATTTTGCTCTGATCCTCTGACGATTGACAGTGATGGTGGTCCCTATTCAAGAGCATCGGTTTGAGTGAGCACGCCGATATCAGAGACCTCCTGACTATGGGCCTTTAGTGAGTGGTTTGAACCTTCCTAGTGCATTTATTTCTCATTAAATAGCATTTATTGCATGTTTTTAATGCTTTCTAGATAGAAAATTGTGAAATGTCATGTAGGATAGTTAAAAAGCTACCTAGGCTAGGGAAAAGCCACCTCCACACGTTTAAGAGCTGCGTAAGAGAAATCCAGAGCCGCCTAGGAATTAGGGAAAAATGTGCAACCTAATTAGCTAAATGCCCCCAGGAAACCCTATAAATTTAAGGCCGCCTAGGATACCTAAAAAGCCGTGTAGGACTTTAAAAGGCTGCCTGTCAAGCAAAGCGCCGCCTCCAATGTGTAAAGTGCCATGTGTAAGGTTTTTAACATCATGGGGGTTAAAAATCCATGTACACTTATTAAAGTGCAACCTACCATAAAGTTTAAAAACATGAGATAGAATAGATGAATTGCCTTTGATCGATCGTCCAGATAACTCAATTGAATTCCAAGCTAGAAAATGTATGTCCATAATGTCACTTAGTGTTTAGGATATTAGAAAAATCATATTAATGAATGTTTGATATGCCAATCAAATTGATTAAAATGATGCTGAATTGATCCCTTCTCATGATCTAGAGGTTAGGAACAATAGGTTGATGTGCTCAAAATAGATCAAGGATAGATTTAATGTGTTTGATTGACTTAGAATGATCCACCAATAGAATGACTAATATGATTCACTTTGTTTCAAAATGTAGGAACATTACCACAAGTTGCGGGTATGGGGTGTTGTCTCTTAGACTTTTTATTTGATTGATGAGCTCACGCCTCCTGAGAAATGGACTATTGAGACATGTGGTCTCAGTTTCCTTCTTGATCTCCCTTGGTTTCAGCTGAACTAAGGTCTTTTGATAGCTATAGCATAGCGATGGCACTCTGACCATAATACGTTCCATCTACCCCTTGGTGAGATGACTATCACGCCTGAGGATGTATACAAATTACTGAGGATCTTGACTCATGGAGAGCGGGTATATTATGATTCAATTTATGATAGCAGTGTATGTAGAAGGGTGTTTGGAGATAACACCATTGCTAATGATTGTATTACTTTGGCATAGTTTTCTTCATTTCCTACTTTGCCAGCATTGTTAGGAGCAATGATCAGAGGATTACTACTTCCAGATAGGAGAGGTCATGGATTTGTGGTTGGATGGGGCCATATACTAGATGATTTGATTGCACATCCTCAAATATTTGACTAGGGTTCTTGTGTACTAGCCCAACTATATCATGATTTACATGAGGTAGTATATAGACGCAGTGCATCTCTCTCAGCAGGTGCAGTTTTGTTACAGTTGTGGACTTGGGAGCATATCCCTATCACTAGACCAGTTTCAGCACAAGTGCGGGCCTGAGGGTATCCACATACATTTTTGTATGATGGCATGGTTGTCCAGCATCGTCTGGGCAAGGTTGAGTTTTGGTGACGTACTATTGATGATATTGTTCAGGTCATCTAGAGACCATATCTACTCTGTGAGAGGTGGCAAGAGGACGATGATGAGTTACCATATATGTTTTCCCCCTGATGGATGATTGGGTGATCACCACTATGTATCAAGAGATTTTTCTTCGGGAGAGTGTTGCGTCAATACGGCCGGGTACAGGACATGCCCCAGGGTATGGCACTTTATGCGAGAGTACAGGAAAAGAGATCTATGTGGGGAGCATGGGTTAATTATCGATTTTCCTGTATATAGATTGATTAGCTTGCATATGTTATGAGGGATATGATGACGTAGGTAGCTGATGCAGGGATGTCTTCCAAGTATCGAGAGTGGTTCTTGCAATATCACTTTGTTAGATTCACAGATCTGGTGGAGCCTATTAATCATGTTGATTAGCTTCCTGATGATGATGGTAATGACGACAGGATACCTTAGAGATAGAGAGTTTAGAGGGAACCTAGGGATCCTAGAGCATAAAGAGCTATAGGACCTCGGATGTGGGGTGATCATATTAGGGGCCGAGGTGGTGGATTTAGGCAACCTAGATAGAGACTAGTTCAGGAACAGGTACCTCCGTAGAGATAGGCTCCTGATAGAGTTGGTGTAGAGTGGGCTAGGTAGAGACAGAGACATGTCCAGGTGGCTAGACAAGTTCCATTACAGGGACAGATTCCATAGAGACCTCCATCTCCACAGAGATAGGTTGATCCTCAGAGTAGTTTAGGACTAGTGATACCATAGGTACCATTAGTGCCACAGGCACCTCAGGCCCCTCCAGCATCACAGGCACCTCCAGTTCCTCCTATTGTGGATAGCTTAGTTCAGGATGTTCAAGGATTATAGGAAGGGATGACTGTAGTGACAGGTCGATTAGACCATTTTACGACTATGTTGCAACAGTTTTTAGATACTTTAGCACAGCTACCTACCAGTGCAAGCACTAGTCAGGCACCACCTTGTACATAGGATAGATTAGGTGATAGGGATCTAGATGGTGTAGGGGGTTCAGGTACTATTATTCTTGGAGATGGATCAAGTGCCCCTACTAGGTCATGAGACATATTGAGATCTATGATATCTAGATATTGCATTGATGTTTTATCATTTGATTGTTGATCAGGGCTTTGATTATATGGATCATTTATTGATGTACCTTTGATGTATACATTTGTGTTATAGACATTGATGGTGGACATTTATCGATGATGATCTTTGATTCCCCTTTTGATGATGTTGTGATGAGATTTCTTTTATGCATATCTACATGCTTCTATGATGCATTTATTTCTATTATGCTATGGATGCAATGTCTTAGAGTAGAACATAGATAAATGGATGCAAATGATGTTAATGCAACTTAATTCTATATGATTTTCTAATTTAATCACGATGTATGGATTATGCAATGCAATGATATGGATGCAATATTTATTGCAATGATAAATGAATGCAACTATCTTTGTTTTTGGTTTTTGATGTATACAATTTTAATTTATGATGCAATTCTAAATGATTTGGATAAATGACTAATGATTAATGTTTATTTTCTTTGCTTTTCACTTGATATGAATATATAATGAATAATGATTAATGCTTACAAATGCAAAATACAATCTCATATTGATGATTTAAAACTATTAAATTGATGAAGTGTTGTAAACATTAATTTCCCCCTTGAACTTGAAAAATGCTAGAAATAAAAGTCATTTTAATCTAACTTGAAATGCAATTAGTCTAACATGAAGATGCAATGCAACTAATTGTCCTTGAGGTTTGCAAAAGAAATGCAAACAGAGATATATTTTCATCATTGAGCATTGTGGAACTAGGAGTCGATAGAATCCTCACTGGTGCCACTATGACCATAAGAATATGAATATGACTTTCATCTCATTTGGTAACCCCTTCTTCGAAACCAAGTACAACCCTCACTAGTTGAATGACCAACTATGGGAGTATGAATACCGGTTTGATCAGATTCAATGTTGCAAGTGGACGTTGGTATTAATATATTGAAAATCTAAATAGCCAAGGTATCCTTTTTCATGAACAAACAAAGGTTAACTTTTCTTCCTATATGAATGTCCTCGATGGTACTTTGATTACCATTTTGTTAGACTAATTCACACAAGTTAAAAAGTTTTCCTCAAGACAGTCACATAGAAGCTCAAAAAAACATCATGTCTCCATCATTGTCAATCTAGTCAAAACACCATCGATTAGCTAAAAAGAACATGACTCAAAAAGGGTCAATGAAAAACTCTTTCAAAAATTTCCAAGTGTTTGTGAAATGTATCAAGATTTTCAAATAAGAATTCCAGACAGTCTAATCATTTAGGGTATGTCAATTTTTAATCTTGATAAAATATGTCAATGAAACTCAAGGATCATGTTATGCGATCAAACTATTTAGGGTTGAACAATGATATCTATCAAGGGTTCCAAAATATCTCTCCTCAAAATCTAAAAATTTGCTTCTGATGTGTGACCAAGATGTTGCACTATTGAATCCGTTTGGTACCAAAAATCCATGATGCATGCCCCCAAGTGATAAATGTGATCAATGTGAAACTTAGGGAAAATGAACCTAGAATGCGACAAAATGCAGCTCTGAGACTTTATTAGGATTATGTACAAATGACGGATGCAATGAGGATATGGACAAATAAGATGATGAAATGCAATATGTACAAAATGTGACAAGGAAAGACCTAAAGGACAAAAGGTTCTTGTTTCTAGGTTTTCACCTTTTGGGATTATTTCTCTCTTTTCTTTTTTTTTCCTACCAAGGTGCCTATTGCTAGGTTTTCACCAAGGCACTTTTTTCTTTTTTCAATTTTTTCAATTTTTCTCTTTTTCAGTGTTTTTGGCTTTTAAACATTTTGATTTTTTTGTATTTTGATCTTTTCTCATTTTTTTTTGGTATTTTTTATTTTTTCCATGTACAAAGGTGATGTTGACTCATCTAATACTCTCAACTTATACTCTTTCTTGTGATAATATTTCTTTTGAATTAGGTGTGAAACCTCTTAAGATGAATGCTAATGATAGGTTCTTGCAATTCATCTCCATCACAATCGGCCAATTTGTAGGTCCCCATTCCAAAAGAAGAAACAATAAAAAAGGGCCAAGCCAATTTTCTTCCCACTTTCCTTTCTTTTCTCTATCAACCTGATTTTTTGGATTTTCTCTTAATACTAGATCTCCCACTTGAAAGGTTCCTGGTTTAATATGCTTGTTATAGTTCCTCAAAATTTGATTCTGATACACTTTCAAATGATTATAGGATTGAGTTTGGTGTTCCTCCAACATCTCCAATTGTTGAAGTTGGGCAACTCTATAATCCTCATCCATGATTAATCCATGCAATGATACTCTTAGGGATGGTACTTCAACTTCTAAAGGTAGAACAACTTTGGCCCTATAAACAAATGAAAAAGGTGTTGCTCCTATTGAGGTCCGAATACTAGTCCTATAGGCCCATAATGCTGGATTGATTTGAAGATTCCAATCTTTTCCTGACTAGCCAATAGATCTCTTAAGGATTTTAAGGATGTTCTTGTTGGTAGCCTCCGCTTGTCCATTACCTCTAGGATAGTAAATGGATGAAGAGTGATGTGTAATATGGAATGTGTCACAAAGTTCATCAAAATCTTTGTTCTTAAATTGTTTTCCATTATCCATGATGATGGCATGAGGAATTCCATATCTTCAAATGATATGATTTAGGATAAACATGGAAATTTGCTTCCCCATTGCAATTGTCAAAAGGACAGCCTCAACCCATTTAGTGAACTACTCTATTGTCGTGAGAATATACTTGTGTCCATTTGAAGAAGGTGGATAAATCATGCCAATCAAATCAAAGCCCCATTGATAGAATGGCCATGATGTGACAAATGGGTGTAACTCTTGTGTCAATACATGGATCATGTCTCCATGGTATTGACATTTTGCATAAAATTTGACAAACATACAAGCATCTCTTTCTAAGATTTTCCAAAAGTACCTGATGCATAGGATTTTCTTGAATAGGTTTAAACCACTCGAATGTGGCCTATAAATCCCCTTGTGGACATCTTTTAAAGCTAATTTTGATTCATCTTCCTCTAGACATCTAAGGAGTGTTCCATCAAGACCTTTACGATACAATGTGTCAGAAAGCATGGTATAACAAGCCACTTGTCTTATGAAATTGTGCTTTTGAGCACGGGTTTGGTCTATGGGTAAGGTTTGATCTTTTAGGTAGGCATAAATGGATCCATACCATGGTGAGTCATGTCCATTTAAAAGGGCAAGGATTTGGGTATCAGGTAGGTCAAATGCTGGTTTAACCAATTCTTCCACCAAGAACTCATACTTTTCATTTTGATCGGGCATTTGAAGTAAAAATGCCAAAGTAGCCATTGCATCTACTACTCTATTCTTATCTCTTTGAATTTTTTCAAAAGTAATCAAAGAAAAGTACTTTTTCCAATCATCCGCCAATCTTTTGTAAGGCATCAATTTTTCATCCTTGGTATTATATTCATCATTAACTTGATTGATGACTAATTGAGAGTCCCCATAGACTTGTAATTTTGTGACATTCCATTCCAAGGCCATCTTGATACCTATGACCAAAGCCTCATACTTTTCTATGTTATTGGTGCAAGGGAACAACAACTTGTAGGATTTTGGGATTGTGTAACCTTGTGGTGTAATCAAAAGAATGCCTGCTCCACTACCATTTTGGGTGTAAGATCCATCAAAGTACAAAGTCCATGTCTTAGCTTCCACATTAAGAATTTTGGAATCTAGAAACTCCACTTGAATAGGATATGTAGATTCTTGAGGATATTTAGCCAATTGATCGGCAATAACTTGACCTTTGATTTCTTTCCTGTCAACATATTCAATGTCGAATTCACTAAGCACCATTACCCACTTTGCAATCCTTCAAGTTAAAGCTGTTTTGCTAAGTAAGTATTTTAAGGGATCAATTTTGGCTATGAGATTCACCTTATTCATTAGCATATAATGCTTTAACTTTTGAGAGGTAAATACCATGGCTAGGCAAGCCCTTTCCATGAAGCTATAGTTTAATTCATATTTGATCAATGTTCTACTCAAGTAGTAGATAGCTCTTTCTTTTCCTTCATCATCTTCTTGTGCCAATAAGACTCCTAAAGATTTTTCCATTGCTGAAATATAGAGTAACAAAGGTTTTCCTTGAATTGGTGACATCAAGATAGGTGGATTTATCAAGTATGTTTTCAATAATGTAAAGGCTTTATCACACTCCTCATCCCATGTGAAGATGGTGTCTTTATGTAGTAACCTTGTGAAAGAATGGAATTTTTCCGCCAATTGAGAAATGAACCTCCTTATGGATTGAAGCCTTCCTTGAAGTGACCTCATTTGAGTAATATTCTTTGGAATGTCCATGTCTATTATTTCTTGTACTTTTTTAGGATCTACTTCAATGCCTTTCACTGAAATAATGTACCTTAAGAGTTTTCCAGATTGTACCCCAAAAGCACATTTCTTTGGGTTGAGTCTCACTTTGAATTGTTCTAGCCTTGTAAAAATCCTGTCAAGTATGGATAAATGATCTTTTCTTTTATGTGACTTAGCTAGAATGTCATCCACGTAATATTCCATAAAGGTGTGCATCATGTCATGGAAAATGGTAGTCATTTCTCTTTGATAAGTGGCTCCAACATTTTTGAGACCGAAGGGCATTACATTCCAACAAAAAGTACCCTATGGGCATGTAAAGGTTGTCTTCTCTTGATCCTTAGGTGCAATGAGAATTTTATTATACCCACTAAATCCATCCATAAGTGAAAACATAGAATGAACCGCAGTGAGATCCACTATACATCTATGATAGGCAATGGAAAGTCATATTTTGGACAAGCAAGGTTTAAATCTGTAAAATCTATGCAAACTCTTACGGTTTTATCATGTTTGGTAACCAGTACAATGTTAGAGATCCATTTGGCATATGCAATTACTCTTATAAATCCTTCCTTGAGTAATTTTTCCAATTCTACTTTGACTAAAAGGGCTACATGTGGATGCATTTTTCTCAACTTCTTCTTGACGGGCTTAACCCTAGGTCTCACATTTAAATGATGCATTATGAAACTTGGATCTAATCTGGGCATGTTAGCATATGAACATGCCAATTTGATTTGTTTTTCTTGAAAGAATTCAATGAATTATTTTCTCTCCAAGGGACTCAAAGATGCTTCCAAGTGAATAAATTTATGATCCAATGTTAACCTTTTATGTGGGTTTAATAAGTATAGGTGATCTTTCATCTTCATGAGCTGGTAAGGTGTCCAACCTCTCTCCCTTAGGTGCCATAGTTGGGTTTTCACCTTCAGAAACATCTTTTATTTTTACTTTTTTTGGGTCTAGCACTGCCACATGGTGGTTTTCACCACTAGACCTCATTTTTTTGTATATTTTCTTTTCATTTTTTGGATTAAGAGGTTGCAAACCTACCCCTATCATCATTTCTAGATTGAATTCATTAATGGAATAATTTGGTTCAACTGCATTGAGGTATAAGGCCATTACATTGTCATTTGGGAAGTAGAGTAAGTCATTTGGCTCGGAAAGATCCCAATCAATAAGTTCGGGGTTCAATAAGGACAAGGATTCATTGGATGGGCTTTCATTTGAAGTATTTAAGGACATGACTTCATTTTATGGTTCATACATTGTATCATCAAGGTCTATGACATGTGCCTCTTCAAGATGGTCCATGGAAGAAGGATAAAAATCCTCTTCATTAGAGTCCTCTAAGATTTCTATGGGAAAGAAAGCATGTGGATTAAACACTAGGTTAGAATCCCCCACCCACAAAGGTACCCAAGGTTCACCTACCCATTGAGTGTAAGGAGGTGCTTGTTCTACATTGACTTGTTGAGGTTCACTTGATGTTTGAGTTGAATTCAAACTTTGAGTCACATGTTCTTGATTCTCAACTTTAGGAGGAGTTGCATAAGTGTGAATGGTATCAACCTCTATATCATGATAGGACTCTTCAGACAAGGAATCCCACTCATAATCCCTAGAATCATCTTCACTTTCAAAACCTACCATATGAATATGTGCATGAAAATATTGCATGGGACTTGAACTTTCTCCTTTATGTTGAAAACCTATGCCGACTTTCTCTTTTTTTTTTCTCTAAAAAACTAGTTCAATAGGCTCTAACAACCCTCTATGTAAAACTCTTAAGGGTCCTCTTCCCTTATACCCCATTTTCTTCATGATATCAAATCATTTTCCATATTGATCTATTTGGATGTTGACATGTTGCATCCTTTCATTGGAGTTAGCTGAATTATCCTCCTCTTTATAAAGCCATTGCAATACCTCATTATCTTCTTTTTCCATTTCTTGCTTATCACATTCTCTCACAAAATGAGAATTATACTTGTGAGGTTGATGATATTTGGATGGCTTCCCATGTGTCCTTGGAGATGTAGGTAAATCAAATAGGGAAACAGAATATTCCCCTACCCCTTTTGAGTGAATTTTTCATTGTTTCTCAAATTGATTCATCAGATCACTCATCTTTTCATAATGATCTCTCTTAGTTTGTTCTCTTTCCTCCTTAGTGGTTTTCAAAGTTTCCATTCTTAATGTTGAATTCTGGACTAAATTATCATTTGAATTTGAACCCTCATAACTCATCTTTTCTTTTCCTTTAGTTGATATAGTTGAGTTAGTTTGAATAGGGTTAGAAGTCGATGTAACATTTGATGTTGGTTTTGGAATTTCCTTGGCTTCTTCCATGGTAATATTAGGGATGACTCCTTCCCTATTATGAGGAATATACAATTCATGACTTGGCTTTAAATAATTTCTATATTGGAAAGGGTTTGAATCTCCTCCAATCGTGATCTCTTCCCCCATGTATGGAAACTTTATGCATTGGTGATATGTAGAAGGTACCGCTTGCATTTCATGTATCCATGGCCTTCCTAGTAAGATATTTTAGGTCAATTTCATATCAAGGACCTGACATATGGTATCTTTTTTTATAGGTCCCACTTGAATTGGTAGAATGATCATACCCTTTGAAGATCTTTCCTCCTCATCATAAGCCTTAATAATGATTTGCTTTTTAGGATCAATGGAAGACTCGGTTAACCCTAATGACTTGACAAGGTTTAAAGTGCAAATATTAAGACTAGCTCCCGCATCTATGAGAACTCTCTTGACCCTATGTCTTTAGATTAATACCTATATATGCAAGGGTAAGTTTTGAGGATTTGTGATAGACATATCATCTTACTCCAAAAATGAAAGACAATGAGGGGCTATGAGATGTCTTACCATGTTCTAAAATTTATCTTCCTCCAAGTTTATAGGAACGGTGGTCTCAACGAAGGATTTATCCAAAATCTCCTTGTGATTAGGAGATAATTTCAACAACTCCAAAATTGATATTTGTGCTGGAGTCTTTTGTAATTGATCTACCAAACTATAAGGATTTGTTGTGGGTGGTGTTTTTTTAGCTAAAGTAGTTGGTTTTTTAGGGCCAATAATAATAGGATTACCCCCTTGTAGGGTAACCTTTGAGGCTTACCCCCTTGTGATGGCATTAGAGGTTTCCACTTTAGGTTGATCTTTGATCACAACAACATTGATAGTACTCTCCTGGCCAGATATAGCATTGACAGTATTATCATAGGTGTGTGCAAAGTTAACATTATTATTTCCTCTTACATTATTCGCACTATTTCCGCTATTGTTTGAGTTGGAAGATTCTCCCTTTTCATGTTTATAGAAAGGAGTCTTAAAGGCCATGTGATTTTAATTAGTTTGAGGGCCTTCCAATTTTATCACACCATTGTCTATGAGATCTTGTACCACATGTCTGAGATGCATGCAATCATTAGTCTTATGTCCCCTATTTTGATGATACTCACAATGGTTATTCTCACTCCACCAATTTGGCTTGATTTGAGGTTCATATGGTTGAGCCTTTGGTAGGTCAATAAGTTTATTTGCAATAAGTTTCCTTAATTCATTTTCCAATGGTTCACCCAAATTAGTGAATGTCCTTTTGGGTGTAGGTGCCAAGAAAGGTTTAGGTTTGTAAGCCCCTTGATTATTCCCAAAGTTGTTATTAGTGTTGTTGTTGTTAAAGGGTACCTTGGGTGTTTGATTCAAATTATTGGCTTGAATTGAATTTTGAGTGAGATTGAAAAGAGTGGCCTTTAAAGTGTTAGCCTCTACCACTCCATCATTAACCACTCCTTTATTATTGTTATTCTTCATCCAAAATCAGTTTTTGTTAGGGGAATTGCAATTTTGATTAGTGTTAGAGGTATTGTTGGTGTTGTTATTCTTGTTATCCTTGTAAAGTTTAATTTCTCCACTTTTTACCAATACCTCTTATGTTGTCACCCCATTCTCAATTAGGTCTTGGAATGTCCTAGGACATTGTAGCCTTAATCGATAGTTCATTTCATGATTCAAGCTGTTCACAAAAATATCCATCTTCTCCTTTTTGGGTAAACTTTGAGGGTATCTAGCAAATACCGCTCTCCATCATTGTAGGAAAAGTAGGAATCCCTCTCCTTCTCTTTGTTTGGTGTTACATAAATTACACATTGTAACCTCATGTTTGATGTTATAGGAATAATGAGTTACAAACTTAGAGGCCAATTCTTCAAAGGTTCGAATGCCGGAGGGTAACTTTGAAAACCACTCCATTTCCATACCCCCCAAACTTCTAGGGAATAACCTCATCAGGTAAGTTGTGTCATGCATGAATTCTATACTTAAGGTACAAAATTCCCTTAAATCATCTTGAGGATCAGTTGTTCCTTCATATTTGTCACATTTAGTAAAAATAGCATTTGTTGGAAATGGAAGCATGATTAAAGACTTATCAAATGTAAATGGACACAAAACCTCGATAGAAAAAGGTTTAGGAACCCCACTTTGTTTTATTGTGTCCAATCGTATTTGGAAAAGTTGGAATTATTTGTTCATGATGTCAATGGGATTCCCCTCAACTTCTTCTTGTTTAAGTTTGTTGACATCATAATCATATGGAAGTTTGAGACCCATTTGTGCTAGGTCTAAAAAGTATTTTTCCTTATCTTTTTCCAACACTTTTTCCATAAGCTTCATGAAGAAAGGACTTTGCATAGCTTCATTAACCTTTTCATCAGTTAACTCCTCATCATTAGGGTCAATGTTTCCCCCATTGTTATTATTGTTCAACCCTTGATTGTTAGGGTCATTGTTTTCTCTGTCATTGTTGTTTTTATTGGATCCTTGGTTGTTAGGGTCAGCATTTCTCCCTCCATTATTGTTCATATCCTTATTTACATGGTTGATTTGATTGGGATCTATATGGACAAATGGAAAAGACATTGTTGGTTTTGTTACCTTGATGGGTTCTTGTAAGGGTCTTAAAGAACTAAAAGGATCACCCAGAAAAGGACACTCTTGCCTTAGATAAGATCCATCTGATTGTAGGGTAGCCTTAATGTAATGAGATTGCATAAAAACTAGCATTAACGTCAATCAAATGAAGAGCCTAGGCCTTTATCTCACTTAAGTGATCAATTCATGGATGCTTTTGCAAAATGTCTAATAATGGCGGATTCTGATCCAGTTGAGTATACACAGAGGTAAAACATCAAAAAGGGTATCCAAAAATGGAATTTTCTTATTTTCAAACCTCGGTATATATCCACTATTTTCCCTTCTTTGTTTCTGGGTGGCTCTTGCATGTTTGTAGGCAGCCTTTAATTGTTGATACGCGGTCACTGGAATTCTTGTATGCGATACTTTGCAATTAGCAGGCGGCATTTTCCTATTGATAGAAAGTTTTAAACTATTGACATGCGACACTTTCTAGTGGCTTATGTGGATTTTGAATGTTTACAAGCAGAATTTCAAAGTTGTAAGCAGTCCAGGATTGTATATATGTGGTTTTGAATTGTTGGTACGTGCTCTTTGCTGATAAAAGTTGAAATTGTCAATTTTTTTGTTATTTTTTGGATTTAAAATTTTAAAGGCTTTGATCAAATTTGTCAAAAATGAATCTTGCATGAAAATAGAGTACAAGCTCAACACACACATTAAAATTGTACCATATCCCTAAAACAACACTAAAAGTGTATGTTCTCGAATGTTTTTACGGGTATGCACAAGAATTTCTTCCAAACAATCTACCTTAGAGTCAAACAAATTTGGCTTTTAACAATGGCTCTACAAAGGTAGGTTTTCTATTTTAACAAGGTTTTAAATCACCTCTATTCTAAACCTTTCCAAGATCCTTTACCCCCTTGCGGGCTTCCCACACGCATGAAAGTACAATTTTGTGCAATCCGAAAGGACTACTAGAGGAAGTGAGGATGACTTGCACAAGGTTTAGTCACTTTCCAATTAAGGTAAAGCTTACTTGTTTATAGTGGGTCAGACAATATCATGGAAAAAGTGATTATCTCCCACTTTGGGTCATTCCCTCTCACCGCCTTCGTAAAGGAATTCTTAGGAGGCAGGCCCTCTAAAGCTTTATTCTATTTAGTATGTATAGAAACAAGAAATCAAATTTGGTTCAACAAGTTTGGGAATTTGATTCACTCAAAGAGTGAAGAGAATATCCCTATTGTTGTTCCTTATTCAAAATACCTCAAGTAAGTTTGTTATTTTTCAACCCCTTGACAAGGGGGTTGTTAAAAATGAAGTGTTTGGTTAATTCCTTATCCCTCTTTTTATACCAAATTTAATTTGCACATTTGGCTTTTTGATTCACTTCAAAAAGTGAAGAGCATATGCCTAATGCTTGTTCAATTTGGACAAAATAAGAGTTTTCTATTTAAGTTAGATTGAAATGAAAAACCATAATTTAAACAATGCAAGCTTCATAAGATAAATACCTCATTTTATAAGCTAGCAAAGGCTAGGCACATTTTTGATTGATTTGTGCTTTTTTCAACTCACCTAGTGGAGATCGTTCTCACTCTGGCTCCTCCAATAAGTTAGTCAACACAATCGAAACAAAGTGAACAAAAACTTGGAAATTAAATTGACCATTTCACTCCTAAAAGCTCTTTTAAATCAAATTTGTCAAATCAAAGCTTAAATATCTTAAGAATGAAAACCAATCAAAGAGTAGGAAATTTTTCTCTATAAGAAAAAAACACTTTAATATAGTGATCATAAAGGTGTTCTTCTTTAAATAAGCTCTCTAAAAGATTAGATGCATGTATTTGCTTATCATGTTTAATCTTAATCCTTACCTCTTTGCTAGGCCTTGTGACTCGCTTCTCTAGTTTCTGCACTTTCAAATGATTTTTCATTTGCAGCAATGAAAAACATAGAGAGTTAAAACAGTGAGAAAATCATTAAAAACTTGATTTAAAGTAGAAAGATCTATGTAGAATTTAACAGCGAATACACGGCTTTTAATTGTTACTACGTGTAAATGAAAACTTTTAAAGTAGCTTTTAAATCTTAAAAGGTGGCTCTGGAAATTTCACAGGCGGCCAAATAAAAACCACAAGCAGCACAAAAAATGCAAAGCACGGTAAAAAGTGTATAGTAAGCGGCTCTTGGAAGTTCACAAGCGGCCTTTGGTGTCTGACAGGTGGCTCTTTACAGATCTAGGAGGCACACTTTATCTCAGAGGCAAGAAAGAAACTCTGTACGTGGTGCTTTACTGCTCACAGGCGGCACTGAATGCTTCGTAGGCGGCTCTTCTCCTATTTTCTACAAAATAACATGAAAATGATGCAAAGCACACAAAATATTAAGATTAAAACATTAGAAATGAGGCCTAAAGCCCCATGGTGGGCGTCATTTATGTGTGTGAGATTACACCTTCATGAAATTAGTACTAATAACAACAACTCTATGAAAAGAAAATGCTATTTAATCTAAGAATTGAAGTTAAATCCATGACATCTCATGGTTCTCTATCTAAACTTTGTTAAGAGAGCTCTTAGCCTTAATCTCTCTCAAGGACAATCCTATAATGAGAAGAAAATGATAAAAATTCTCTAATCTATCTCAAATGCTCAAAGATATGTGTGCTTTCTATTCAAATGCTCATGTTTCATGCTATGAAATCAACAAATGCTTCTAAGAAATGATACTCTAAATTCTATACAAATGCTGAAATACTATCAAAAGCTCTCAAATGCTCTCCAAATGCCTATAACAAGGATGCTTTTCTCTTGAATTTCTTGGATCTCAAATACAAAGAAAATGGCTTGTATTTATAGCAATTTCCCAAGGGTAGGGGGTAGAGTGAATTGATCATGGTCAAGCCTTGGTTGAGTAAAAAACTTTGAGGTGTTTCCAAATGGAGGGAAAATTAAGTGGTTGTCCTCAAAAAAATTAGGAATTATTTAATTCAATCATTTAATTAATTTAGCCATGTAAGAGAGAATGGATTGGATTTAATTTTTTTGATTTAAACAATACAATTAATTGATTAAAATCAATTGCATAATATGATTAATCCCTTTTAGGCTTGAATTTAATTATTTGATTTCATGATTATTTAATCCCTTGATTTGATTTGATATTTGTCCACTTTGCTTGATAAATGTCCATTTGATTTGATTTTGATCCATTTTGATGAGATTTGAGGCAATTGGATGATATTTGCAAATTTGATGTTTAAGATACACCTGGTCAATTTCAGGTGTCTACAAGAGATACCTAAAAAAAAGGTCTGGACATTTAAACTAGATTTAAGCAAGATGTTATTGAAGAAAATTCACAAGCTCACTTTTCCATGGCACACACTTTTTACGACAACTCCTCAAAATGTAGAATTGCCTCATTTGTTCTGAACATCCATCAAATTGCACATTTCATCATAAATCTTTGTCTGACATCATTCTATCAGTCTCATCACTCACATTTTTCATGTGATTAACTTGGTTCTTGTGTGTTTATTCTTAAACACACCTTATTTCTTCACTTCTTCTACTCCGTTCTTTTTGACCTACCCGTTCCATGCAAGTGATACATCATTTCATCATAGGGATTTCATTTCTTTACTTTGATTTTGTTCCCGAGGGGGCATGATCACACTACCATCAATCAATTCTTTCTCGAAACAACATTAAAATGACTTCATTATCAAAAAACTAGGGGCATGATAGTTTCCTTGACTAAAGTTGGAACTATTGGATAGAAATATTTGGTTCTCTTAAGCTGTATATCTTGTGTTTCCTCATTTTAAAAGATTCTTACTAAGCTCCTGGCAGCTTCATACTGACTTTTGGATGACAACCAAGTTCGGAATCAGTATTATCAATCTTTGGACAACAACCAAGTTTAGAATTGACATCTTTAAGATCTTTTATTGACCTTTGGATGACAACCAAGTTCAAAGTCAATTCTATCAGTTTAGTTCAATCAAGTGTGAGAGTGATCTCATCAGGCATTTCATTCGATCATGAGAAAAATTCTCAAAATTTCTAAAGTCAAAAATCAAAAAAAATTCTTTGAATCAATGCACTACTTGGACATCAATTCAAAAAGGGGAAAATGTAACCACCCAGATTTGGTCTGCTCTGACCATAGACCCTATTTTCCCTAAGTGTGATCATACCCCCAATTAAGTTCAGACAACTCTTCAATCGACTGACATAATTCATTCAAATCAAACTTAATCTCCTAAGTGATCTACTCACTAAATTTTATTAATCACCTAAGCCAATCAAATCAAATCAATTTAATTCAAATCAATTCAAATCAAACATGTCTAAGGTAATTAATTTAAGAGGAATTAAATAAATCCCTATTTATATCAAATCACTTGCAAAAAGCCTATCTTCTAGCCTAAATTAATCTAATTAATGGGCTATAGTCCTAATTAATTATCTAAAGCAATCAAGAGCTTAAATAATTAATATTCCTATTTTTGGATGAATATATTTAATATAATTCATTTCATTAATATTCCCTTAAAACTGCTAACCTAACCTACCTCAACCACCTTGACCCTAGGTTCAAACCTATCCCAACCTATTCACCCCATGCTAATTCTAATCCTAATCCTAATCCCACTCCAACCCACCTCCTAATGATGTCACATTACTAAATATGTGATTAATAACTCAACCCACTTGAGAAAGTCAAATTTCTCAAGCTTGACTCTACACCCTCTCCATGCCTCTTAAATGCCTACATTTAATGCATATTCCTCAAGCCCATGCTTCCTTAATGCCTTTGGAATTTATTCCTCTTACACCCCATTAATGAGTTTTTCAACTCCATTAATGAACCTTGTCCCCCCTCTCTCTCCTCATTTATTCTATAATAGAAGGGGTTTTTGAGCAGAAATAAGCCCTCATTTTAGATTGAAAATGCATTGTTATGCTGCTAGGATTTATATAGATTCATGTAATATTTGGTTTTCATATTCATGCATTTTTATAATCCTCATTTCTAGAACTAGAATGCATGTTATTTAGATATCTTTCTTGTTTTTAATAGAATCTTTCATGCTAGGTTGTATATGTCACTGGAAAAGGCATAATCTGAGGGCTATTATTTTTTTTTTGACACTCTTCCTAGTTAGAAAGCAATAGGTCAATTTTAGTGGATTTCCATGCTTTACTAACCCCTTTTTCACTAATGTAATGACCTATTGAAGTGTTGTGTCATAGGTAATAGGTGCAATATTTCACACACACAATACCAAATGCCATGCCAAACGGTGTCACTTCCACAAACTTTTATGACTTCTCTAATTGTGCATCTAATCACCTTATGAGGGGCTCCAAGGGTAGGTTGGATAGCTAGTATGACATGCCAACCTTATGCTTTACTTAGGATTTCAATTTTTCAATCCACCAGGATCCATAGATGGTTGCCCCTTTAAGATGTGCATCAAAGAAGATACTTTTTGGACATACTCTTACAAAATGAGCGTGAATCCACTCAATAATGGTTTTAGATATGGTCTCAATAGAAAAAATCTCTGGGGTTTCCCAATCTTTCGGTAGGAGGCCTATCTTATAAATTCCTAATTCTTTATACTTAGGTTTTTTGAGAGACCTACTATCAAAAAAAATTTATGGGAATGACCAGAGGGAAAGGTGCTTCATCATGCCCTTTGACATCCTTACATAATGCCTATTTCAAACATTGAAATCATATTTGGTATTTTTCCCAAAAATATTCTAGGTGTGATTCATGGAGTTGAGATCCCTAGGGAATTGCCCTCTCCAGGCGACCATGTGGATTATAATTTAGGGACCTTAGTGAAAATTTGGGTAAATTCAAACTTCTTAACTCATTCTCCACTTCCCACATCACTGTGAGGGTGCATATATATTTTCCACAGGTGATGGAGAAAGATACTAAGGAAACCTTCTTTGTATCCAACAAGGCATATACCTCAAGGATTTGTCTGCAAAATTCCAACAAAAAACCTTATCCCCGTAATGTTTTGGAAAAAAAAAAGGGTTCCCTATGAACCCAGTGACCTGGATGTAGGTATTATATAAAAATTGGATGAAGTAACATCCCCATGGGCTGATCATGGACATTGCTTTCAGGGATATCCTGCAACCTACATCTTTGTGAGTGTCTTAACTCAATGAAAAAGAAGGCATTGCTTACTCTAAAAAATTATAGAAACATTCGTCTCATTGGATCTAGGGAAAATGATCCCATGGGGTAGATTTCCTCATCTTTGTGCCGAGGATGCCAACTATGTTCAACCCTCAGATTCCTCCCTGTTTCCAGGCCAGAGATGATAGAATAAAATATGTTATATAAAAATGACTATCTTCCCCTAACTTCCTCATCTGAGAATCCACATGATTAGAGATGATGGCTTCCCATTCAAAATGATGCCTGTTATTGGTCATGTAGTAGATGAAGTAGTACATCTAGGGAGATAATTCTTAGGTGTGAGGCTCGCCAAAAACCCTACATAGAAAAATTATCCCTTCCTATATTGGATTCTTGAAGTCTGAGTGAGGGATATCCATCTTCATCTTCTTGAAATTCTGGCGTGGACTTCTCATCCATTCTATATTTAGGAGACATTGGGTCACATCTCCCACCTTTGTAAATTGTGCCACTGAGGCTTCCCAAATTATGATAATGACACCTTTGAAGAATAGGATCCTCCACACTGTTGTAATGGCATCATGGTAAAGGGAGGCAATAGGCACTATAGAGGATGTAACAATAGCATGAGCGGTTGTATTGTAGTTCTTGGCCATGCGAAGTATTAAATTTGGAGCCCGTACGGCGTGTAGGAAGCATACTTCTTGAATAATATAGGAGGTGATGATATTGATAGATAATAAATCATCAACACTCATCAATTAGTATATTATTCTTTAGAGGATTCCTACTTTGAACCAGGTACCTAAATAAGTGTCTAAAACTTCCTAGAGTGTGTTCTCAATCCAGGATCCTTGGATTGTTTTGTCTTTCTTGTATTTCATTACTAGCAAAAAAAATTCTGAAAGCTTCTCCACTTTTGATCTTTTGGCCTGGACTGTAGATGATCTAGGAAGCTCTGGACTTCTTGGTGGTGGTCTTGTTGCTGCTATGTTTCTTGATTATAACCTAGAAGACTGGACGACCATCAATATTATATAAATGATAACATAAGCTATCAGAAACTTTGGGTCCTAGTACCTTAAGGATGGCACATTTTTTTACTTGGAGAAATAAAAAACATTATTTAACAATAAGGGATATTGGAGGAAGCGTCCTCTTCATGAGAAGGCCATAATATCCATGATGCATGACCAAGAGGCCAGAGTGTGAAGATAGTGATTTAATGAACTGTCATTAAAAAAAAAGTGTTGGGAACCACCAAGACACCTGGGGACTAATTCTTGGTAATAACAAAAAGTATAGATAGATAGTTGATGTGACATTTATTCAATAACCGGTCATTTCTAGGTTTGGACATGTGTATGTCCACACACACAGAGTTATGAAATTTAAACATACAACTAGCATGGATTATAGGGCACTAATATCCAGCTATAAAAAAAATTGAATGTTTACTTGTGGGAATCAGTGCTTCCATTAAGGCAGGCATGACAAAGGGGAGGGAAAACTTGAAACTAGTTGCTTTGGACACACAGACTCAAACTTGTGACCAATGTGGATAATGCAACTTGGCAGAAATCACACCTCAAAAATGAAACCTAGGCCACAACGAATTGATAAAGAGTCCCTAGACTTGTTATTCTTAATGCATGGGCTGAGAGAACTCACAAGGAATTTGAACTAGGACCTATCTACACCGCTATTTATAGGGCATGAAAAGGAATATCACAAGTATTCACATAGATTTACAACATATTTACAAAAATCTACACTATAAACACATGAGATAGACAAGCGACAAAATACAGACGCAAAAATAAATGATAAATAGGCCTAAAATCCCCACTAAAACACTATTTACAGGGTGGATTTCAGGCGACAAGAGGACAAAGAAAAAGGAAAAGAAAAAATAAAATTAAGGCCAAACCAAAAGAGAAGAAAACAACCAAAAAATGACCAAGAAGAACCTACCTAAAACAAGGAATGCCAAAAATAATGGATGACTCACCCACTATCCTACCAATTCTTTATCCACCCAATTCGAATACCAAAACTCAAACACAAGTTCTTGCACAATTCGTTGTTGAAGACTCAAGCTTTGTGGAAACTTAGCACTTTGTTGTTAATCACTCAAAGCGTAATTTTTTCTTAAGGTAAATATAAAGTGAGGGGTAAAAAGCCTTTTGTAATTCCTAAGGAAGAACTTTAATTTCTAATCGTAATTCCAAAGGTAGGTAAAGCCCAAAGTCTGGACCTCGGGGCACCCTGCATTCACTTATTCAAGAAAAGACAAATGTGATGATAATGGAACCCTAGAGTCCAAAATTGTTGAACACAAACAAGAGAACACTCTAGGATCCTGGATCTTGGAGAAACACAATACAAGAGAAAACTAATGACAAAACAAAGAAAAACCAAAGGGAAAAGGGGACACAACATTTTTCCACACAAAATGTAGGGATGGGTATGTAGGGCATAACAACTTCAATTTCTCATTTCTTGCATACATACATACATACATACATACATATATCTTCATCAACCATAAATCATCCCCCATAATACCATTTCATACATCCATGTTAGACACACAAAATAAATTATCATTTACAAGTCAGTCACAAATAATTTTAAATAGGTCGCACCAAGATATTCTTGTGGTAGAAGCAATGAAACATGGATCACACAAAATTACCTTTCCCAATACAACATGCTAACCACTTATCACATCACTTGAAGCCATCAAATAATATATATACATTACAATGCATAATATATTTTCAAGCTAAAATCACTGATAAATAGATAGGACTAGACCCAAAAGAAAGTATCTCAATATATTACAACATGAATGAGACTAGGATAAACACGGGAAAAGATCAAACATTGTATAATGTCATCTAAAGTACATTAATTTAGGATCACCACAGCCAAATATAACTACAACCAAATATGTTGACATCAATGAAAGCCATTGGTGCAAACTACAATAACCAACAGAACATTCCAACCACTATTAATAGCAAATATGAGAATAGGGTTTGGATTTTATAAGAATAATATGTGACGATGTAAGATTGATTAAATGAAAGGTATTATGTAATATTTTGGTTGCTATTTTATTTCATTTGTTGAGGGAAGCTCATATAGCTTATCTTTTTTAACTCTATAACTCATTAAAGTAGGCATTGGTCTAGAATGAAATATGGATACCAGTGGGAGATAGTCAAAATATAAATCATCTTTACTTTTATATTTTAGAGATAAAAGTAAATTAGTACCTTCCCCCAATTGAAAATTTATGATATAAACCAATTAAAATAAATAAATGATAATCATCTTGTAGGCCCTTGGTATAATTTCATCAGTAATTCACCATGTTTTTATATGAATATCTGAAAGTGTTATGTCTTAAAATGAATTAAGGTATACCCATATAAGTTTGGCAGAACTTAAAGTGTAGAAGTTCTATTGGCATTGTTCATTAGCCTCCAAGTGTAGTTGTCTTAAGATAGGGGATGAAAACCCTTAGGACTTGTTATTACATTAGTTGGAACCAATAATAGTACTCAAGGTTATGAAACTCATACATAAAAAAAAAAGGAAAATGTCTAAACAGTGCAAATTAATAATAAATTGATCATTTAAGCATTGAATGAAGATACATTAAGTGATACAACAAAATATATACTATAAAAACGTCAATACATGTTTTCAAACATAACCTAATGTATCCAAATGGAACCATCAAGAAATAAATAAAAGGTTTCTAAATGCATGAAATGTAACATAGAAATTAGATCTAGATACCAAATCAAAATAAAAAAAGTTTAGGATGTTAGGTTCGCCAAAATATATGAAGGTGAACCTAGATATCTAGTTGAATGAAAATTAGCAATGATATGATGTAAATATTAATTAATAAAATTCATATAAATAAAATCTAGACATCCAAATCAAAATGTAATATTCATCAGGTTCTCCAAAATGTTTGAAGGTGAACCTAGATATCTAAATGCATTAAGTGTATCAATAATATGATGTAAATATTGATTAATTAAATACATACAAATCAGATCTAGATATATAGATCATAATGTAATATGTGTTAGGTTCACCAAAATATGATGAAAAATAATGTGCAAGGAGCAATCACTAGAATGAACAGATAAAATAGAAAATAATGATCCCCATTTATCTATCCTTGTGTATGAGGAAATCTTCAACCTATTGGGATGAAGCTTAAAAATGAAAACATTAGTGGGATAGGACATGAAGAGATTCAAAACATGAAATAAATATGAAAGCAACAAGAAATACTCATAACATCATATTAAGAATGAAACAAGTTGAACCCTATTTAACATATTTGATTTACTCAAAATATAAGATGAGGATGTGCTCTCTCAAAAACAAATGGATGGATCCTCAAGTGATTTTATGAAGAAGATGAATGCAAATGAGATGAATGGGTGAAGGAAGAGCTCAAGAACTAGTATGAATAAGTATTCCCAAGATTTTCTGTATGAATATTCAAGCTATTATGGAGTGCAACACAAGATTGAAAATATAATTGATTACCAAATTACCTAGCATATGGTTTATAGGTGATTTAAGGAAGAATCTAATATTGAAAGAATGAAAATAAGTATGAACTATAGAGCTATGTTAGCATGATAAAAATGCAAAAAATGAGAGATGAAATGTGAGAGGAGAAGGCCTCTATTCAAGATTTTTGGAGGGAGAGGAGAGGCTTGGATGAGGTGGCATCTATGTGGCATCCAAATAGGAGCCACATAAGGGACACATAGGCTAGAGAGAGAGAGAGAGAGAGAGAGAGAGAGAGAGAGTTTCTCACATGTTGGAGAAAATCTTGGGATGTGATGGATCAAGGGTACTTGGAAGGACCCATGTAAGAGGAAAAATACAATTAAACACTTTTAGATAGTGTAAGAGATGTCATAAGGGTTATAAGACACCCTTGTTTGGGAAAGAAAAAATAGATGATTAGAAAGGCCAGTCTTTGAAGAAAATGTCACACGTGTGAGAAAATTATTAATAATAAATAAGTTAGGAATCAAGAAATTAGACCAATTAACCTTAGTTAATTAGTAAGTAAGCTTATTTGGATGAGGGTGATGGGTATAGGTTAGGATTAGGATTAAATTAAAATGAGATTTGGATTAATCCAGGTTTTGAAGAATATTAGAGATGTGTAGGATTAAAAAAATATGAATTTATTTAAAAGGGGAATTTGTAGTGTAATATATTAAATAGATTTAATACATTAGTGAGGGAGTATTTAAGTTACATTTTAATGCTTTAGAGTGAACCTAGATAAATTTAACTATGTAGGTAGAGAAATATAACATAATAATTAATTGATTATAATGTTATAGATATTATTAATGGATTCAATTAATAAGTGTAATTTTGGATGTCTACACTTCTTTATTAGATACTTTTATTCTAGTTTAGACTTTATTTTTTGGTTTTTAGTCTATGAGCTATGTTGTTTTGTACCTTTTTGATAAGTCATGATGATGAACTATCCCGCTACATCAATATCTTTTTTGATAAAAATTATGATACTTATAAATGCAATGAAAATATATTCTTATAAATGATTGTGGTAATTGTTTTATTTGAAAGATTAATGCATGTACAAGGATTATTAGCCTTTTCTATTAAATTTTTGAACAAGTCTTGGGGTTATGTGATGTATTAAGTTATTCAGTAAGGTGTTGCAGGTATTTTGAATTAGTTAATGGACATCATGGGAGGAAGAAATCAATGTGGTTGTGAGAAGCAGTCTAGCTATTGCTTTTATAAAAGATTTGTTCAAAATGGTTGGAAGAGCATTTATATTCCTAACTACTTAGTATGCTTGATTACAGAATAAAATTAGGAATATATTTAGTGTGATTTATAGTTGCGATAGAGTCTCACATGTTCCAGTATTTATTTTTTAATAAAAGTACTCTCCCTAGATTTAAGGGATTGAGGTGATAAATTAGACAATTAGTTCTAGTTCCTTTTTCTATAAAGTCTCCCAAGTTTATCCATAAACTCTTGGTCGAGTAATGTAATGTATTTATGTATTTACTGTATTTCCAAAATAAGAAGCAAGATCTATCATTTTGTGTTATCGGTATGAGTGGGTAAAGATGTATTGGATGTTTATTATCTAAAGATGTAATATCTAGTTAGGAATAATCATCCAAGGGGGCCCACTTGGTGATGCATCCCTTTTATTTTCTTTCTATACATTAGTTTTAGATGTGTACTATGTTTTTGTTAATCTGGTAATTTTCTATTCCTATAGACGTAGAAACACAAATCTACGAATATTCCTATGGCCAAAACATAATTGAACAATTAGCTTATATAATTGAAGAGTTATTATTTTACCATAATTTTAAGTTGGATTTATTCATGGAAAGATATGGTTAATATTTTTACTTCATTTCCTTTATAGTATTTAGGTAAGTAGTTCCCTTATTGAAGTTAGAATAGTATGACTTTAAAGAGTCTTAGTGTACATATTGTGATGTCCCACTTTAAGTTAACCATCCCTGGGTTGACAAGTGAATGAGTCTTGATTATGGAATTTTATAGTTACTCAGTTAGAAAATGTCTATGAGTTGATCTGTCAGACCCAACTATCTACCCATTGATTGGAGCCAATATTAATATACTCAGTGAAGATTCTCATAAGTTGATATTCCTTAGAGGAATCAATTAAAATTTCATGGAAGTCTTAGAACTTATTGGAGGAGGAGATATTAGTCAATTTGACTAGGAAGACATAAGGAAGATTTTTCAAAATTATTCTAGGGATTCCATGAATAAAGTAAAAGGTTATCAACTTGGTATGAGAAAGTCCACTAATGGAGTTTTAAGAATCGAGATCACAAATTTGGTGAAGGATGCTAAGAAAGACATCATTAAAAACATGGATATACAGTCATGTTCATGTTTGAAATTGTTGTTTGAGGAGAATATAAATATTTTCCTTCACCTATAGTTAACTTCCTTAGACTAGTGGCCAATTTTTCAAAAATCCTTTAGTAATAAGGATTATCTCCTTCACTTTAGACTTTACATAAACTAGGTGGGTTAGCCTATGCAATATTAATAGATTTTACAACACATGAAAAAATATTTCTATCAATAGATAATTATCAATCTGAATAATCACAAGATGTGATTTACATATCCCATAATTGGCTCTATTGTGATATTTCACATTATGTATGTATATTGATAAATGAAACCTACTGTAACTCTAAACCTATCAATAGTAATAGAACATGTTTTTTTTTTAAACAAATTTGGTGGTTATTGAGAGCTTGACAAGATTTAGACTATTAAAAACTTTAATTAAATAAAATATTCTCCACTTTCTCTAGAAAATGATCTTGCATGGAAAACAAAGTTACATCATCTTGAAGGATGCATGAAGGATGAAAAGGTAGTGGATATAATGACTCAAAACTTGTAGCGCACCTGTAAAGGATGATAATATTGCCAAGCTGGGTGTGAATACCTTACAATCATTGTGGATGGTTCCCAAAATAATAACTATCCTTCATAAAAAACCTATGACCTATGACCTCAAATATGCTTGGGTGATAAAAATCACTTATCCCTAATGTTCTTCTTCATCTCTTTTCTCTAGGTCCACATTATATTTGGTAGTACTTTTGATTCCAATTGTGCACTATAAATCCTACAGGCCAAGTGAATTCTTTAATAGCCTTGACTCTTCTTGGATATTTCCTACACTTTTTATGCACAATCTATCTTACATCTGTTATAAAATTGCGTAGGCTACATCTATTGAGATCAATTTGTCTATTTCACTATAATACACATGTTTAACAAGGTAGTCTCCATTTCTTGTATTTTGAATATAAATACCTACAATCCCCTCATACTCTTCCTTCCATTCATCAAAACCTTCTATATCTGCATTTTCCTTTTGAAAAGAAGGGATTGTCCAGTGTTTCATTTTATTGAATATTCTCACTTTCTCCTTCATTATTCCAATGTTATATTCTAGATACTAGATATTGTTGGAAATTTTACTTCCTGAGGATGCATGACTCATTTTTTGTTGTCATCATGGAAACAAAATCATGTTTAGTATCTGTAATGAAAGACAAAATGACTAAGTATGGAAAACAGGGCAGACAGAGTTACTCAGCGATCAGCACATCAGCGCACGTGCGAGAGATAAATTGAGCTTATGCACATTAAAGTATGTATTGTATGACACATGTACATGCTACATCCAGACATGCATAGTATGGAACAACAGTACAACAAAGTTACAGGCAGATCGGTATCTAGAAGATAGAGTATGGAAGCCGACTACTGTTTTGATCAGCGTGAATTATTTTGTAATGTAATGGCTAAATGCCTTTGGTTATATGTTTGTAATAATGTAATTAGTATTTTAGTAAACACGCTTGAGCCGACTTGTTCGGAAGCATTGTATATTTTGTCTTAGGGCCAACTAGAGTTTTGTTTTTGGTAGCGCCTATTCGGATATGAACATATAAGTATGTAATGTAAAGATATGTTACAAGCATCGATTATTATGTAAGAGGAAGATACAGAAGAGTAGTATAATGAAGTTATTATATGATATAGCTCTTTAAGAGAGTAAGAGCATTCACGCATACACAGAACTGATCAGACAACAGTGTCATCACAGTAGTTCACTTTTGATATAGTGTATATCAACTTTTAGAAGGTTGTAGCCTTCATTCTATTGGACAGTGAGCCATATACATTTAACAAGGTTTTGTAAAAGACTCCTAATAGGGTCAGACCTTTAACCAGGTCATTGTAATCATATTGTAAAGACTACTTCTAATAGGACAAAGGAACTTTAACAGGTTCATTATACCTAGTACAATATTTGTGGGTACTAATTACCACCGGGGTTTTCCTCTGATCAAGGTTTCCCCGTAATCATATCATGTGTTATGAGTTCTTATGTTAAGCTTCATTCTATGTATGTTTGATTTATGTT
>MU223779.1:296318-322255 GCA_018584345.1 Thuja plicata | reverse complement strand
TGAAAAAGGGGGAGATTGTTGGCAAGTTGACTTCCTGAGGATGCATGACTCATTTTGTGTTTTCATCATGGCAACAAAGTCATGTTTAGTTTTTGTCATGAAAGACAAAATGACTAAGTATGGAAAATAGGGTAGACAGAGTTACTCAGCGATCAACACATCAGCGCATGTGCGAGAGATCAATTGAGCTTATGCACATTCAGATATATATTTTATGACATGTGTACATGCTACATCCAGACACGCATAGTATGGAACAATAGTATGACAAATTTACATGAAAATCAGTAGACCAGCAGTCTAGAAGACAGAGCATGGAAGCCGACTACTGTTTTGATTAGTGTGAATTATTTTGTAATGTAATGGATGAGCGCATTTGGTTATATGTTTGTAATAATGTAATTATTATTGTAGTAAACACACTTGAGCCTACTTTTTTGGATGCGTTGTATATTTTGTTTTAGGGCCGACTAGAGTTTTGTTTTGGGTCGCACCTATTCGGATATGAACATATAAGTATGTAATTTAAATATATGTTACAAGCGTCAATTATTATGTAAGAGGAGGATATAGAAGAGTAGTATAATGAAGTCAGTATATGATACAACTCTTTAAGAGAGTAAGAGCATTCACGCATACACGAAACTGATCAAACAACAATGTCATCACAGCAGTTCACTTTTGATATAGTGTATATCAACTTTTAGAAGGTTGTATCCTTCATTCTATTGGGTAGTGAGCCTAGGTAGTGAGCCATATACCTTTAACAGGGTTTTGTAAAGGACTCCTCTTAGGGTCAGACCTTTAACCAGGTCATTGTACTCATATTGTAAAGACTGCTTCTAACAGGGCAAAGGAACTTTAACAGGTTCATTATACCTAGTACAATATTTGTGGGTACTAATTCCCACTGGGGTTTTTTCCTCTGATCTAGGTTTCCCTATAATCATATCATGTGTTATAAGTTCTTATGTTAAGCTTCATTCTATGTATGTTTGATTTATGTTTAAGTTGCTGAAAAGTAATTAATAGACAAACACTGATTCACCCCTCCTCTCAGTGTTTCCAATAGATATCACTTAAAAGGAGATTATATATCTTGCAAAAGTTAATAATATTTTGTGGCATTCTAGGTGTGTATTTGGATGCAAATTTGAGCTATTAAATTTCTCTAGATAACAATTTTCATATTTTATTGATTACTCTAATTTAATTCAGGAGGTTGTCAGACTAACTTGTAGCCTTAGAGATCATGATAAAATAATTATGAACATATTTCATCCTATCTAGAATAAATTTCAATAAATGGGAGAGTGTGCCTCTTACCATTATCTTACTTTCTCTTTATCCATGAATTTAGCCTAAGCAACTTGATACTCTTTAACTTTTAACTCATGTTCTAATCTTTGGAGCTCCATCTTCAAAGAATATTTTTCCTCACTAAAATAATATGACTCTCCTTGTTCCATTTTGAGTCCTTGAGAAGAATAGGTCTTCTTCTCTAATGCCTTTCTTAATTATGTATTCAAAATTACAAATTTTGTGTAAGAAGAATGAATTTTAGCTCTCCCCTCCAGAAGTGTGTTAAGATGCCTTTCTTGTAGCTGAATTGCCTCTTCGGCTAACATTATTGCATGTAAAGTGTTGGTTTTTTCTTCCAAATAAGTAGTTTCCTATAATAATCTTGTCCATCCTTTTCCTTTACTCCCACAAGTAATTTGGGCCAATTAGTACTTGGCGCCTTCACCCACAAAGAAAGTGCCTTCAAAGTTGGGTGGTATCTTGATCTTGTGTATCCACCATCCTTCTCAAACTCTAAGGAAAAGAGTGGATCTTGTTGTTGTCTGATATGATCCAATAAAAAAATTTCTCTAAATTCCAGCCAGGGGTTAGTATCATTCCACTTTCTTTGACAATCTTCCTAGCCATGTAAATACTAAGATGACTTACATCAATATCATTCAAGGTTGTATTTTATGGGATACCTTCTGATGGAATCCTCACAAAAATAAAAACTTGAACAATGAGTTCTCTTTCATCATCTTAATTCTCCAAGGGTGTGATTTTCCCCATTTATTTTATCTTTCTCATCATTTGATTTCCATTCCATAGGAGGATATTTTAGAGGTTGTTCCACCCCTTCTTTATTAATATTGATTTTTTCCAAAACATTTACAATTTCTTCTATTTCTTATCCAACCTTGGAGACCTCATATGGAACTAATGGGGCACTTGGGGCAACACTTTATTCAGGAACATGTGGATACATATTTTCTCTAGATTCTTCAACCATCTACTCTTGTGTGTTCTTGTTCTTTGGCCTCTACCTAAATCTTTATTTTGACTTGGTGGATGTATACAAAATAATCCATCAATCATTAAATTATTTCAACTTCATTCTTTCCCTTACCGTGAAAGGTTGTGAACCTAGGGTATATTCTCCTCTTTCATCCTCAAGTCTTACAATAATAGCCAATTTCTTCCTCCTTTGGGTGACAGAGATAGAAACAATTCCATTTTTAATCACATCCTCATTATAGTCTACCTCATGGGCATACAAATCTCTGTTCAAATGAATATTCTTGAGCCACTCCATAAATCCTTTAGGGTCATAGTTTCTCTTCTAGCCAAAACCCAAGGAGTACCTAGAAATGATATAATTTGATCCTTTTACATAGTATTATCTCCAATATTGAGATCCTAATATATAGTGAAACTTAGAAGGAAAGATCCTTTCTTTTTACCTTTCATGTATACTCTATACATCCACATAAATTGCCACATGAATTCAATAAATTCCAATCTTGGTGTGGAGCTTGGGGGTAGCCATATAACCTGATGAGTGCATAATTGGAGAAGAAGAACCAATCTGCAAATTTGAATTTTCCATCTTCATCCATCCTCATTTCCTTAGGCCTCATCATATCCATAAATTTCACTTAAAACATTTCCATATAAAATCCCATCCGTTCATAGATCTTCATTATAAAGTGTTGAGAGAATGCCAAGTAATCACCCTTGTCACAGCTTTTTTGACAAATATAATACCACCTTTGCATTGGGAAAATTATTCCCTAACTTTCATAAAAATTTAACTTGACACTACTACTCCATTAAAATATATTCTCTAAGTGAATCAGGTGTCACAACAAAGAAGAATATTTAAATTTGATTATCGCAGGGTTCCTTTGGATTTCTTGCAAAAGCCCATGAACCTTCTTCAAAATGTAAGAAGAAAAATCATATTCCAAATTGGCAAATTTTTTTTGGATCTCCATTATTATTAATATAATCCAAATTGGGATCTTGTCCCCTACATCTATACCTAGAATGTATCAAATATCATAACAAGTCATAATAAAATAATTTTCAATTTTGGAGATGGAAAAAGGTGAAGCCTCAAATGAGGGGATAGGAATACGACTATACTTATTTTCCTTGAGCTTGAAGAGTGGTATTTACTTATCCATGTAGGTATTTCTCTTCCTTACATAGTCTACTTTAATTTTATCCTTATCAATCTCAACTAGTGTTGGTCTCACTAAACTAGAACATTCAATGATTGTAATGGTACTGACATCTAACAATACCTATTATCCTATTATCCTTAGTGTTCTAGATACAGGGTCATATATAAGTGTAAGATGTATTATCATGTCTATCCTAATAAATACATCAAGTATAATTATATTTTCCATATCCAAAGATGAAGGGTTGGAATTGCAGATAGGCTCATCCATATCTTGATAAAAATATGAAAATAAACTCCAACCCCTCTCTAGGAGTATGACATCTCTACACTGAGCACAAACATCTATGAATTTTTATCCTTCCCTTGTGTTCATGGTTGATGTAGGGAGAACCTAGAGGAGGTATTCTTGAAAATTACCCTTTCCACTAGTAACAAGAGGGGCCCCTATGTTGACATATGCATCTTGGGAATGTTCCTCTAGCCTTTCTAATGACACCTAATATTGAGAGCCAAAAGAATATGCACCCTACCCTCCTAATTTTTTTACCTCATTCCTAGAGGGCCTAAGCTTCTTTTATTTTGGTGTAGATTGTTCTCTAGACTCTGTTGGAATAATGGAATGATGTGTACTGAGAGGGGAGGGGTGAATCAGTACCCTTAAAACTTTTTATCAATTATCCCTTAGTAATTTGTTCTTGCATTACCGACCATATATGTTTTTCTACCTTATGCATGTAATATCAAAACATAAACTTAATTGCATGTAAACATTCATAGAAACATTAATGAAAAGTAGTTACACATGACACAAGAATGGTAATGCACAAAACCCATGTTAGAAGGTAAAAAATATGGTGGGGATGAAACCCACAAAGCTTCACTATTTGTAGAATGGAAGGTGTTGGTTAAGGCTACAAGTGTGATCACTTCTGATGATCTTACCCTATTAGGAGTAACATTTTAGACAATTTAGGTCTACTCGGTTAAGATATTTAGAAACATTGTTAAGTGTGCACTTGGTGAAGAGATTTACAATAATACTGTTAAGTCCACCTTCTTAAAGGATTTATTCTATTTGCTACAATTGTTAGAGAGTAGTCAAAAATAATTGTTGACCTGATGGTATGCAATCCTGAATTTTTGAATACAAATCCTTTAAGTTCACAATGTATATTTATCACCTATAGTGATTGATTAATACCTCTATTCTTCTTGGTAGCCTTAAATCCTATTCTTCATAACTGAATTCTTCTTTTTATGTTCTTCTACATGAAACTCTTTGTCTAGTCCATAGATGTCTTCTATGGCTATAATCATCATTTTTTTATTGATTACTACATCTATTTATACAATGTAATGACCTAATTAGGTTTCACACTTTACAATAAAAACTATTTGATCAAAGGTTTACAACTTGAGCTTGATCTCCTAGTTTGCATGTTTACAATTAGTTAGACTAATTAAAACAATTAAATATGGTTTAATTGTTCCTCAATAAAAGGTTTTAGAGCTAAGCATAAAACTATATATAAAACTGAAGTGTTTTATCTGACGTGTATCTCAGATCCACTTTTCTTGGGAATAAAATTGTTTCTTGGTAGACTGGTGCTCGGTGATGTCTCTGTAGACATGATGCTCTTGGGTTTCTCTGTGAACTTCTTCTCTTAGTTTACTCTTTAAGTGTCTATCGATGATAGTCTATTTATCGGTGTTCATTGTACTAACATTTTTAGTGACCATTGCACTTGTTTGTTTTTAGTGTCCTCTACACTTGACTAAATGTTGTCACTTGGTGATCATGTAAACTGATAGTCCAAATTTTTTTTCCTTGTATACTAATGACAAATATGATCCTTTAGGATTATCAATCTCCCCCTTTGGCATTAGTATCAAAAACTGATATGTGCAAATGGAAATGTTCAGTATATACACCAAGTGTTTACCTTGTCAATGAGTCCCCCTATGTGCATGCCTTGTTATGGTGTATGTACATGTTTCTCCTTTGTGTATTTCCCTCTTTTCCCTTTGATATGTTTTCCCCTTTTGGTATTGTGTGTGAATTAATTACACCTTCATGAAATTAGTTTATTTAACTACAATTCTATGGAATAATAATGGAAATTTAAGCTAAGAATTGCAATTAAATCAATAAGCATCTCATGGCTCTCTATCTAAGCATGTTTTGATTAAGTGAAAGTAGGATTTGAAAGGTCCTGAAACCTTGTACAAAAGATCAAAAGATAGGAATAGCTGATCAACCAAAAGCCAAAAGACAATACAAGGATGAAGCTATGGCCCGAGACCACACAAGACAAAAATAGAAAAAGACAACACTAGAAAAAGAGACAACAAAGGGGGAGAGCACAAAAGACAATAGCTAGCTAGTTTCCATCAGTTCTTTGGCCTGCTCACCTAGAAGCTCCATGTTGCCCATAGAGATCCTGAGGTCTTCAAGCTTTGTGTATTTCTTCTTAATACTTGCCCGAGTTCAGATGCTAGAGCTCACGCCCTCTTTGGGATCCTTTTTCTCCTCCCCCCTATTAACCTCAATATCATCCATTAAGCTCTTTCACTATTCAATAGAGACTTTCAGAATATTGAAGCTTTGTTCACTTATCTTTTTTAACCTCATTTTCATTTTCTCCACTTTCCCTTCAAGAGTAGAAATGTGGGCCTCACTATTGCTAATCTCTGCATCTTTTCTCATATTGTTTATCTTTTTTTCCATAGTTAGCACTTTAGTCCCCAGCTCCCCAAAAGCTTCCCTTTTGTTGATTGCTTCAGTCCAATTCTTCAAACTGGTTTCCATTGGTTCCTCACCAAAGGTCACAACTTTAACCATATTCACAATCTTCCCTTGTTCCTGAAGCTCAGCCTTCATATTCACAGTATCCTATGCAATGGTAGCCAAAAATATACCAAAGGAAAAAATGTTGTCTTTTTTATCTGTACCAATATTAAAGCTATCATTTTTATCCACAGGGGTCACATCTTTTTCCTTCCCATGAGTACTATAATATTTTTCATCGACCTTGCTTTGCATGTTATCTTTGTCTTCCAAATCCTTATCCAACTTCTCCTTGGTCTCGAAGCTGTCATAAATAGGTTCCTAATCATCAGAGGAAATAAGGATGCCCTTATTCTTCTTAGTCCTCTTAGTAACAGGGGTTTTATCCTTGAGACAAGCTTTCCTTCTTTTTTTTCTCTTAGGTTTGTTGTCTTCGTCATGAGTTCTAAAACCCTCCATATTAGAGTCCATCTCGGCATAGTCTAATTTTTTCTTAGGGATCCTTTTAGAAGAAGTACCCTTCATGCTACCAATCCCTCTGGTACTAGTGGTATTCATCTCATCCTTAGTGTCATCTTCAATTTTTTCTCTTGAGTCATCATCCTTGGTTTCCACATCATTAAGAATCTTGCCCTTAAACACAATTTTCTCAATTTTCCTCAGTTTTAACACATCATAAATCAAAACCATTAGGCCTTGATGAGAGGTGTGATCCCCATAAGGGTCATTATGGAAATCTCTCATCATGATTTTCAAAGATCTCATAAGATAAAAAGGAAGGCTCATATTCTCGTTATGCCTAAAGTGATTAAAGATAATGAAATGATGCCCGTAGGCTCTGGAAAATCTCCCATCAAGGGTTAAATAGCTGATGGGAGCATATAAAAAAAAATTCTAGGGGTGACTGATATTATTAGGACTGAAAAAACCTCCTACCTTCTTTGCTATTATGTCTACCTCTTCATCATTCTCCAAAAATTTCTTATAAGCTTTATCAAAGTAGCTGCGATCATGGTAGAACTTCATCCCTTCCACAAGTAAGCCTGTGGCTTCTGCTATAAGTTCCTCATTGATGAAAACCCATTGGTTGTTGAATTAAATCTTCCCTTTCTTCCAATTTTGCATGAAAAAACTGGTAATAGTAGGGTTACACCCACACAGCTTCTCCATGAAAGTTGCAAAATTCCCCTTCTGAAGAATTTCCCAGACTTTTGCATTTTTCTTCCACTCATTGTAGTCTGAGGGCTCATGTATTTTCTTGCTCCCACCCATTCTATATCTACTAATCTTATCACTCTGATTTTTTCTGTGCTTAGTTTCACCTATTTTATCCTTTCTTATAATGTGATCCACAATTTTAGAAGACACCCATAATCTGTGTGAAATAGCATGTCAACAACAAGTGGCATTGAAGAGGATGAACACATAGTAATTAGGCCTTACAACACTCATTTTATCTGCTGTCATTTAATTAATTTCTTTTCACTTCTCTGAATTCCATAGATCATCTTCTTGTGCATAAGGGATTTGATATCATACGACAAGATGATTTCATTCTTCCATGTAAAGATATGATTATTTTTACACGTGTAATTAGCCACCTACTGAGAACTTTCATTACCTTCTCGGTACACGTGTAAAAATATATTTATTCATGGTCTTAATTATAGATTTAGCATTTTCAATTATGTTCCTAATTGACCAAGAAGGGTTAGATATATTATTAAGGGCCTTAACAATATTCAGGGAATCCCCTTCAAGCCAAACATTATTGCAATTATGTTCTTTAGCCAAAAGAAGACCATTGAGAGCAGCCAAAGCCTATGCCATATGGTTATTTTGAAAACCAATTGGGATAGCCCTCACCACTATGCAATTTCCTCTCTCATCTTGGATGACCACCCCACATCCCACAATGCTTGCATTACCTTTTGATGCCCCATCAAAGTTGATCTTAGTCCATGCCATCGAGGGGCATTCCCAAGCCACCCCCTCTCTTTTATTATTATGATCTTCTTTAGTCACTTGAATACCCCATCTTTTAAGAATATCACAATCCTCTTCCCCTTTAGAATCACCTTTAATCTTCATCATTTTAAGATTCTCAATTATCATACTCTGGATTTTTCTATATAATATTTATGGAGGAGAGGCATTTTCTCTGAAAATTTTGTTGTTTCTTTCCTTCCATATTGCCTAAGTAATGTGGGGGAGGGAAATATGCCATATCTTTCTAATAATTTCATACCTATTATTGATTTCCCAAGAATTGAACATGTTCTAAATATCAGAAGGTAAGACCCAATCCATATTAAATTGCTTCATCCAATATGACCTAATCTCATTAGCATAGTTGTAATGAATAAACAAATGGTTAACAGATTCTTCCTCCTTCCTACACAACACACACATGTTAGTAATATACATCCCTCTACTCTTGAGTTTGTCAAGAGTAAGTATTTAGTTTTGAATCATAGTCCAGAAAAAAATATTGATCTTAGGTGTAAGCCCTTTGATCCAAGCCTTAGCCCAAAAAGGTTTTTCACAATTATCATAAATGAGATTATAGGCTGATCCCACAATAATACAGCCATTAGGAGTATGTTTCCAATTTAAGGATTCTTCCTTAGAATTAAGAATCATATCATTAAGGGTATTATTCAGAGAAAGAAGGGCATCATCAAAAGTGGTTAAGTCCCTCCACTCCCCGTTACTTCTATAGTCCATAACCTTAGTTCCTATTCTATCTTTACATATATCAGCAAGGAAACCCCATAATGGTTTCATAGCAAGGGCATAATTGCCAATCCAGATATCATCCCAGAAGTCCAATTTATCCCCCTTATCCACTTTCCATTTAACACCTCTCCTAATGGTATTTTTGGCTTTAATAACATTCTTCCATATGCAAGATCCCACCAGGGTGTCTTCAGAATTAAGAAAATCATTGATAGAGTTAGACTTCCTATTATATTTTCTATGCCAAATAGCATTCCATTCCCATGTCAATGTGAAACCCCTCCAGCCAAGTTTTTCTAGGAGAGCTTCACTCATACTTTTAATTTTTCTTATTCCTAGACCTCCTTTACTTTTAGGCATGCAAATTTCATCCCAAGATATAAGAGTAGATCTTTTAGTTTTTTCCACACCATTCCAGAGAAAGTGCCTTTGAGTTTTCTCTATAGCCTCAGCAAATTTATTAGGTATTCTGAAAAGGCTAAGTGCATAAGTAGGCATACTCTAAAGAGAAGATTTAAGGAACTGAACTTTACCAGCCTAACTGAGCATTGCCCCTTTCCAGCCGGTGAGTTTCTTGTGAAATTTATCCACAAGGGAGCTCCAAAAAGAATTGGGAGGATGAAGCCTGAGTGGGAGGTCCAAGTAGGTAGCAGGGAACTAGCTAGTTTGGCATCCCATAATTTTTCTTATTTTGTGATGTCTATACTTAGGGTTATTTATAAATAAATAAAATTTTTATTCTAATTGATGGGCTGACCAGTAGTCTTACCCTAATTGTTGAGGATCTTTCTAAGATTCTAAGCTTCATTTATAGTAGCTTCACCCATAAAAATAGAGTCATCCACAAATTTCTGGTGGGAGAAAACATGATTGTAAGAAGAAGGCTTTATCCCTTTAAGGTCTCTATTTCTAGCAGCACTGTAAATTTATCTCCCCAAGCACTCTGCAATAATCACAAACAAAACTGGAGGGAGAGGATCTCCCTACCTCAAACCTCTAGAGGATTTTAAAAAAGAGGAGGGGGATCCATTCACTAAGACAGAGAAGGAGGGAGAAGTAACTAGCTGCATAAGAAGTTTGATACATTTAGAGCTAAAGCCAAAGGCCATCAGAGTTTTCTGAAAGAAATTCTAGTCAACTCTATCATAGGCTTTTAAGAGATTGATTTCAGGATAAATCCTTCTTTTCTAGCCATAGTCAATGAGTGAATGTTCTTATGGATAGTAGTGATTGATTCTAATATATGTCTGCCTAGAATAAAGCCAGTTTGTTGATGAGCTATGATATTAGGAAGAAGATTCAGAATCCTAGAAGTGATCACTTTTGAGACAATCTTATAGGATGAATTATATAGACTAATAGGTCTATAGAGATCCATAGTATCTACCCCAACTTTTTTTGGAATTAGAGCGATAAAAGTTCCATTCATTTCTTTGAGAATTCTCTTAGAGACAAAGAATTCTTTAATAGCATCAGTAACGTCCTTTTGAATAATAGCCCAATAATCTTGAAAGAACATAGGGAATCCATCAGGACTAGGAGATTTTCTACCTTCAAAGGAGAAAACAACATTCTTAATCTCATCATTAGAAGGGATAGCACTGAGAATCTGATTGTCATTTTCTATCATAATCTTAGGTATACTCTCTAGAAGGTTCAATTGAAGGTTCTGGTCAAGCTGCTCAACCTAGGAAAGTAAGTTATAAAAAATGTTCTTGGCTTCCTTGGAAATGTATGTTAGAGTAATTATCTTTTTACACTTATTAATGAGATCACTATGATTTTATTAATTAAGTTGTTTATTACTATAGTTTACTTAAGCTATCTCTTAGGTGCATTATAATTAATATTTATATTAATTATTAATTTGCAACCTAAGTTTTCTAGTTTTAGGGTTTCATTCACCATTATAGGTTGAACTTTGTAGTTCTTTCTCAATTAATTCAGATTACAATTTAGCTCTCACTTCTTGAGTGACTTCTGAGTTCTTCTCCTTCCCTCTTCCTGCTTCTTTCTTGTTACAAGTTTCTTGCTTGTAGGTGTTCTTTCGGTTCTATGGATTTGCCTCTCAAATCCTACATGGTATTAGAGCTTCCCTGCTGCTGCCTGGTCTAAAGGTTTTTTAAGCCATGATTCAAAGAAGAAAACCATAGCTTCTCTAGGTTTTTTTCATCAATCTTGAGGAGGCACCTTTTTTTGGAGCACTTTGAGCAAAAGTGGATGCCACCATTGCACTCAGATGTCCTAGCAGAGTCAAAAATCACATAAAGTTTGTTATTTTTGTCCACAGTGACCTCTAGGGAAAATTTTCTCCCTCCTAGGTCGTACAACACAAAAATAAAAATTAAAAAAAAAAAAAAACATTTTTTTCTTAGTTTTTGGGGCACAGTAAACTGCACCACCAGTGCGCCACCGCCCTGCCACCCTGGCACCTCCCACGCGTAGCTCGCTCCCGACCCCCGCCTGCACACCGCTCACCCCTCCGTCAGTGTAGCGCTACCTAGGAGCCACTCGGGAGCCACCGGTGAGCCACCCGATTGCCACCTCTGCTGGTGATAGCCACCACCGTCCGCTAGCAGAGGTGATGTCATCACTAACGTCAATTACTGGTAACATTTTGTGGCAATTTTTAAAATTTCCCGTCGAGTTCAATTTTTCTGGCGACTAGAAATTTTTTTAGGCAAGATGGGCCAGTGATGTGCCTCCGGCCGTCAAATTTTTACCTGGCAACTGCGACGGTCATTTGATCATCAATTTTTTTCCTGTCTCTGGTTTTTTCCAGAGAGCTATTTTTCAGAGGGGCAGTTGGTTTTTCGGCCATAATTTGTGCATACGGTGTCCATTTTTGGAAAACAAAATATCATTGGAAAGGTGTTTCTGATCCGGACACAATGGTGCTAGTCCCACTTTTTGATTTGGTTGTTTGAGCTCTTTTTTTGGCATTGAACTAGAGGCTTTAGTTTCCTCCATCTCTGCATCTAGCGTCCAGGTTTTCTTCTCATTTTTTGTGCTTTCTATACTTGTTTCTTTGATGTACGGGGGAATAGATTTATACATTGTGGGGGGTGCATTTTCTTTCTCTACTTTAATTCATAAATGACCCTTCTACTTTCATCTACTTCTTCTCTCAATGTCGGACCCCTCTGTGGCCCGGCTGACATCACACAATTATCACACCTGGAAAGCACACATGACTAGGCTACTCATGTCACGTGGCTTATGGTCATGTCTAGATGAGAAACAACCTATTTTGTAGCATCCGTTTGAGTTCCTTCAACACAAAAACAAAATGGATGAAGCCATGGGTTTGATTGCACTACACATTTCAGACAGCCTCTTGTTTCATTTAGATGGTTTGATCACTCCTCGGGCCTATTGGGGAAATTTTGCAGATCTATTTGGCATAGTGAATGCATTCAGGGCACTTCAGCTTGATGCGAGTTGACATCCTTGTCTCTTAATAGTTTTTCCACCATTGAGGACTTCTTGATGAATTTCAGTGCTCTTCGATCACTTTTATAGGGATGTGGGAAGACCAAATCATATGACGAGTGTATCTTTCTGATACTCTCAAAGCTTCATGGAGAGTTCCAAATTTTCTCCTCCACTTTCTATTCCACTATGGATGCCTTGGGTCCTAGGCACAATATGCCTTCCTTTGTGGCCTTCTATGATCAGTTGACTTGATAGCAGTCAAAGCTTCAACAGTTGAATGATGCTTTAGGTTCTGTGAGCCATACTTTGGTTGTTCACCCATCTCCATGGAAACCGGAGTAGAAATAGGTATCATCATCCATAGAATCTTGGAAGGATTCTCCTTCCCAGCATTCCTCTAGCCCACCTCCTTCACCTAAGGGGAAATTGAAGACAGACAAACCCAAGTGTACTTATCACAATAAGTTCAATCAAGATGAGTCTCAGTTCTTTTAGAAGAAGGTAGATGGATATGCCCAACAGATTGCTAATTTGACAGCTCTTCTTCATAAGAGAAACATTGATATTCCTTCTTCCTCTTCTCGCTGGTCTTCTTCATCATCATCTCAGGCAGATGGGTCAGACAATGGAAAGGGTCATGCCTTATGTGCATCTACTATTTCTCCCTCTTTTAGGTGATTGCTGGATTCTGTGCTTCACATCATATGGCATCTTCTTAGAGTTCCTTCTCATCTTTTGTAGCCTCTCCTACCCCACACATCTTGATGGGGAATGACACTATTATGCCTATGTGTGGTCAGGGTTCTATTGACATCGATGGTGGTGCATTCCATGATGTACTATGTGTTCCATCCTTGTCATCGAACTTTCTCTCCATTTATCAGATTACTCATAGTAGGACAGAGAAGATAATTGAGTTCACTATAGATTCTATACACATCAGAGATAGTGTGACTGACCACATTATTTCTATAGGGACAGTTGATCATGCCACCCAATTTTACTCCTTCTCCCATTTTGGTCCACCATCTCCAGTGTCAGAGAATATCTCTCCTACTTCACCAGTGCTTAGTGAGAAGAAGTTGGGTCACCTGAACTTTTGTGTTTCTCTTGAGACCAGTGTTGTGGCTTCTCCACCTCCTCCTCCTATTGTGCCTGCATTTGTTCAGCACGATTCTTCTTCTGCAGTCCCTGTTATGGTCACTCCCTGCATTGAGCCTTCCGCTCTAGTTGTTGAGGGCATATCTGAGGACATTCATCTCCTCCCAGCTGATAGATTCAGCCCATATATTGGCCCACATTCATTGGGGATCGCATTCCAGGAGTCTCATTCATTCTCCTTTGAGCACCAGCTTGGCCTTCCAATTTCACCTCTCATTTAGGGGTTTCCTTGTTGCTCCATACCTCTATTTTTTCCACATTGGTGTTCCATTGGTTCGATCATTCCTACAGGGGTTCCATCATTCTAGGGGGCTTTGGTGTCTCATCCCTCTCTCATGGGGGGTTTGATTGTCCTTATGGTTTTGAGAGAGTCTCTTGAACCATTATTTTCTGCATTTTTTTTCTATCTCTTCTTGGAGTAGGGTTTTTCCCATGTGGTTTTCTCTATTTCTTTGCTTTATAGAGATTTGGTTGTACTTGGGTACCTAATCAAGCCTTTTTTCCGGGACCCATTTTCCTACTTTCATAGCTATGCTAGGTTAGCTTACCTCCTGAGCTTCGCTTAAGGGTGGTGTTAGAGTAATTATCTATTTACACTTATTAATTAGATGACTTTGATTTAATTAATTAAGTTGTTTATTACTCAAGTTTACTTAAGCTATCTCTTAGGTGCACTATAATTAATATTTATATTAATTATTAATGTGTAACCTAGCTTTTCTAGTTATAGGGTTTCATTCACCTTTATAGGTTAAACTTTGTAGTTCTTTCTCAATTAATTCAGATTACAATTTAGCTCTCACTTCTTGAGAAAATTTTGAGTTCTTCTCCTTCCCTCTTCTTGCTTCTTTCTTGTTACATGTTTCTTGCATGCAGGTGTTCTTCAGGTTCTATGGATTTGTCTCTCAAATCCTACAATGGACTCCTCCTTATCCACTTCTCTTTCTCCAACTTTTAGCTAAGATATTCTATTGGCAACCTTATGCTTAGTTTCTATCATGTGAAAGAATTTAGTATTTTTGGCCCCCTCTCTAAGCCAGGTATTTTGAGATCTATGTTTCCAATAGGTTTCCTCTTTATGCACTATATAATGATATTTTATCAGAATTTCACTTTCTTGTTCTTTAGAAATTTTGGTGTACCCTTCCCTTTGTATAGAGTTCTGAACATCCTTGAGCTCAGTCATGATCTCCATTTTGGATGAAAAAATGTTGCCAAAAGTTTCTTTATTCCATTTCTTAATGTTATCTTTAACATGTTTAAGTTTATAGGTCAGTCTATACATTGTTGTTCCTTCAATCTTAATCTTCCACGATTCACAAATCTTAAGATGCATTTCTAGATGAATAGTCCACATTTTTTCAAATCTAAAAGGAAAGTTCCTAGCTTTAGTTATAGGGTCAACAAAAAAAGATAGCGGGTAGTGATCAGACTCAGCTCTAATAAAGGCAGTCAGGGAGCAATTATAATGCTGAAACCAATCATTTGAGATTAGAGCTCTATCTAATCTTACTTGAATAATATCATCACCCACCCTCCGGTTAGACAAGGTATAGTTGATTCCTTGGAGATCAATATCAGTGAGAGCTTGACTAGAAATAAAATTCATCAAATCAATCCTGCTGTCCAGATTAGGTTGTGATCCTCTAGTTTTTTCATCTTCCTTAAGAGGAGTATTGAAGTCTCCCATAATAATATAGCTATCATTCTCAAAGGACTTCTTGGCCTGATTCCAGAAAGATTTTTGACCACTCTTGGTATTAGGGGCATAGATATTAGTGAGCATCCAAGAAGTTCCCTCCTTAATATGATGAAACCTAATACAAGCCATATTTTTATCCTATATTATTATATCACCCTTAATAATATCTCCATTCCAAAAAGTTGTGATACCACCTGACGCCCCTTCTGAGCTACCTCCACTACTGGCATTATTTTTGTAGTACTTGAGCTATTCTACTTTTTTCGTAGCCATCTTAGTTTCCTGAATAAGAATAATATCTAGTCTATTATCTCTAATCATATTTCTAATGAGATCCTCCTTGTGAGGGTTTTTTAACCCTCAAATATTCAAAGAGATAATCTTCATTTCTTTTTGGTTATACCCAGTTGGGTAATAGTTTTCTGAGTCCCATCTACTATATTTATAGCTGCCTCTTGGATTATTTTTCTTGAGCTTGGTGGCGATAGTTGGCATTATCCAACATCTGGTAGATATTTTTTAGCATCCTTTTGGCCTTTTGCAGCTGTACCCTTCTTTTGTTTATATTTCTATGTCATAGTGATTGGATTAACCTTATCTTGTTTATCTAGTACTCTATCTATATCCTCTTGGTCTCCCCATTTGGCTTGTCTATTTCCTCTGAACATATATTTTCCTCATATGATGAACTTTGTGTCATCTCTGAAAGTCTAGGTCCCAACACTATATCTTGTTGCGTATCTAGGAACATATTATTCCCATAGAAGAGCTCTGGCTCTCCCTGTATCTTTGAGAAATCTCCTGCACCTTGCGTAGTAGACTAATTGTCCTCTTGAGACATTTGTGTTTTCTCAGCTTGTGATACATTGTTATCATCAATCTCAACCTCTAAAGTATCTTTGATAAAACCCATCATATAATTTTTATCATTATCCATTTAATTCTTCTTCTCTGTCTGGTCCTTCTTAATCTCTTCATCTTTAGATATCACTAGTGTTACTTTCTGTAAGTGTATCTGTTCTTCTATTTTCTCATTGACTTCATTCTCTTTTTCTTTTGTTTTCCCTTCATTGTCTCCTAACTTTTTCTCTCTAATTTTTTGTTCCATACTAATTTCTCCTTCTGAAGCTTCTCTAATCTTTCCTACAGGCTTCCATTCCTTTTTTGGAGAGTTTTCTTAGCACTGTTCATTGGACATTTCTTTGCCCAATGACCTATTTTTTTACATCTAAAACAAGGAAAAGGGACTGACTCATATTCAATTTTTGGGTCCATTTCCCTAACTTTGATTCCAACTCTATCTATTCTATCATATTAACATCTGTGATTATACCTATGTAGATTCTTGCATGTGTTAATCTTCTTCTTGAAGCAGTAACCAGGTCTATAGATAGAAGTTCACCAAAGGAATTGGAAATACCCGCAAAAATGCCCTCATTCCAATATTCAAGAGGAAGCCCAGGAAGCTTATCCCAGACAGGGAATTGGACTATGAATTCCTCATGAAGGTCCATGTTAGGGTACCATTTGTGTAAGATCATATTTTTTTTACCTATACTCCATGGTCCACCACAAATAGTTTTTTTTCTATCTTCTTCACATTAGAAAAAGAAAGAAACGTAACCCTTATTCATAGCTATCACCTCTACTTGACCTTTCAGTTTCCATCTCTTGTCAACAAAAGCTTTGATCACTTCAGTATTAGGTCTAACCCCAATAAACCTCCCAACAAGGGAATTTTCCATTTTTTAAATATTATGGTCTATTACTTGATCAGGATTAGCAATAGCATATCTCCCTTCAAAAATATTAGATATGTTTCTCACAGGTAGGTGAATAGATTTACCTGGAGGTTTTACCCCAAAAAGGGATGCCCATTTGACTGTCTCTTTTCCTATGATGGGGCCCCCACCTAGGTCCCTACTTCCCTTGAGATCATGAGATTTACCATCCTCGTTGCCAACAGAGTCCGTGGAGCCCTCTGTGACAGAAGGACCTGCACCTCATGTAGTTTAAGAATTCGTTGGGGGGTTCAAGTTTCCTGCACCAACATTCCTGCTCCCCATTTGCTCCCCACTCTACTCCTGCTCTCTTTCCCATTCCATTCTGATGACTACATTTAATGTTTAGTTTCAACTGTCTATCTAAGCATGTAGATAAAACGCTTAGCCTTAATATCTATCAATGACAGTCCTAGAACGAGAACATGATGAAGATAAATACCTAAATCTAGCTCAATTATTTCAAATTATGATAATATTGGTTCCAAATACACTCAAAATGATCTCCATAATGCTAAAATGCTATGATAATCTCTCAATTATGCTCAAATTGCTAGGAAAATGACAAGAGGTTTAATGCTTTGCATTCAAATTTCTAGGATCGCTTATGCTCTCAAAATGGCTTCTCTTTATAGGATTTTCCCAAGTGTAGGGGGTGAAGTTAATTTATCATAGTTAATACATGGTTGAGTGAGAGGATTTCAAATGGTTTCAAATGGGGGGACAATTTAAATTCTTGTCTCAAAGGTTTGGACAAAGAGACAAATTTGAGTGATTGAGATTGAAAATTCAAAATCAGTGATTGAGATTCAAATTTAGGAGTGATCCATGTGCTTTGTGATCTCAATTCTCATAGGTTTCTCAAATTCATGTTGAAATATACTAGGATTATTTAATTCAATAAATTAATTAAATTAGCCATGTAGGGATGAATACGTTCAATTTGATTTTTGATTTAAACTATACAATTAATTGATTAAAATCAATTATATAATTTTACTATCCCTTAAGGATTATATTTAATTATTTGATGTTATGGTTAATTAATCCTTTGATTTAAATTGATTTTTTCTAATTTGATTTAATAAATGTCCATTTGATTTGATTTTGATCCATTTTGATGCAATTTGATGAGATTAGGAGCAATTTGATGAAAAATGCAGATTTGCTTGTTTAGAGAACACTTGGTCAATTTTAGGTGTCTAAAAATGCCCCTCTTTGAATTGATGTGCGAAGCACATTGATTCAAAGAAAATTTGATGTCCTGATCATTGATTCGATGTTGATTGATTGATGCAAAAACTTGATACAAAGTTTCATAACCTGATATGAAACTCTGATGCAAAACCTTATGATAAACTGATAACCTAATTCAAGATGTGAAACTTTATTTGAAACCCTGATGCAATACCTTGATTTGAAAAAGGCACAGAATGCCCCACTAATGATGTTTGGAAATTTCAATGTCCTAGATTTTGATTGATGTTTGATGCAGATTTGATTAATAGGACATTGCCCCAGATTTGAAAAGAAAACTCGATATGAATCCTTGATGCCAATATGGTGTAGATATGATGACCCATCGGGAAATGAATCGAGATGATGTTTGGATGATTTGGTTAAGTATGTTAAATTTAGATTCATTTCCCTATAAAATCAATTTGAAAATGCCTTGATTATGAGATAATTTGATGCCAATAGCTATGATTGAAAAAATGTTGATGTTTTAGATAAGGTGATGATGTTTGAATATCACTTGATGTCAGTCAAAATCACTTGGTTTATGTTATATTGATGTCAATTGGATAATATAGGTAGGTTTATGGATTGATTGGACAAACTAATAATACACTCTCAAGATCTAGAGAGATGAACAAATGGATTGATTTTCCTTCCTCGAGATCTAGAGTTAGGAAATTTGATGCGCTCAAGATGAGCAAATGGATGATAAGATAAATGATTGACTTGAAATGATCAATTGGATGATTTGGCTGATTGATATTCTATTGGATTTAATTGGATGATTAATGGTGGGAGGTTGATAGATAGGGTCATGTGATATGATTTAGGTGCAGATGTAGGTACAGGTAATGAAGAGAATTAGGTATCCCCTAGTTGATCAGATGGTGAGGTTGACCCTAGGTGAGAAGATGTATATTGATGATATCCTTGATGTAGCATTGACCATTTTATGGATCAGACATTTGAGGGCATTGATTAGGACTTTGATGATGTAACCATTATTAAATTTCACCCTCTTGATTAAGGAAAATCCCATAAAATGCAATTGATCTATCATGAAAATGGAATGCAATGCAACTAACTGTCACTAGATTTTTGGCAAAGAAATGCCATAGAGATATATTTTCATCATTGAGCATTTGTGGAACTAGGAATAAGTACAATCATCACTCAGCACATCATGATAATATGAATATTGCTTTCATCGGTTTGGTGCCCATTTAGAAATTAATACTGGTTTCATCAGATTCAATGTGGCCAGTGGATTTTGGTATGAAGATATGAAAGATCTAAATGACCAAGGTATCCTTTTGTGTAAAAAAACAAAAGTTAACCCTCCTTCCTATATGAAATTCCTCGATGGTTCTTTGATGAGCATGTCCTTAGACAAATTCACACAAGCTGGTGGATCTTCCTCAAAACAGTCACACAAAGTCAAGAAAATATCATGCCTTCATCCTCACCAATCTAGTCAAAATACCATCGATTAGCTAAAAGACACAATTTTGAAAATTCAATGAAAATCATCAAAAAATTAAAGCATTTTGCATTGTATCAATATTTTCAATAGAATTCCATGCATTCTGATCGTTTAGATTTTGTCAATTTTTAATCCTGATAATAAAGTCATGAAGGTCAAGGATCAAGTTGCAAGATCAAATGCTTGGTTTAAACAATGATATTCATCAAAGGTTCCAAAATATCTCTCTTCTTAAGTTCTAAAAATCACTTTTGTCATGTGACCAAAAAGTAGCCCTTATCGAGTCTGTTGGTATCAAAACCAATGCTTTTCCCCCAAGTGAAAAATGAGACCATTTGAAAAACTTGGGCAAATGAAACCTAGTATGTGACCATGCAGCTCAGAGACTTTATGTAAGATTTTTGGATTTTTTTTTTTTATAGATTTTTATTTTTTCAATTTTTAGACTTTTAGATTTTACCATGTCTGAAACAAGATCACATTGGTTTTCCCCCAATGTCTGGCAAGGTATAGGACATGAAGGATGGATTTCCAAGCTGATGGATTAGAGATGGAAAGGTCATTAATGGATGAAGAATGTGAATGTGACCCATAGGACCATCTCCTCAATATTATCCAAGCTAAGGAAAAAGGATATAGCAATGCAAAACATGTTTTGGATAAGCAAAAAAAGTCAATGATGTAGCACGCTATATAGAATATAAGATAATTACTTGATGTCCTGAAAGTGGGTAGTCCAAAATAGTGGACATGTCAAGAAGTTTTTGAAAACAATTTTTTTAACATTTTATGTTCTTCATTTCCGATCAAGACCAAGGTTCAATTTGGATAAGATATAGATAGGATAGCACAATCAGGATAAAGGGGTGATGGAGGCTATGAGGGGATGATTTGGGATTATGGAAAGATTGTCGAAGAATAATAAAGGTAGATTTGGGATAAGCAAGGTCACGATAGGAAAGATAATGGATGTCTAGATACCTGATGCTCATGCATATGTTCAACCTTGTCAAGATCAAAGGTGAAAGAATGAATATGGATGTGATTGAGATAAATGGTTGGATATGGAAGATGAAGTATAACATGGATGAAACTTTCCCCCAAGTGTAGAGTGCAAGAAGGAGGAATTACGCATGACACCTATTTGATAGGTTTTCATCATGGTACTTTCCCAAGGTGCCACATAAAGTGGTTTTCACCATAGGACAAATTGTTTCTCTTTAATTTTGATACCAAGGTGCCCGTTTACCAGGTTTTCACCAAGGAACTTTTCTCTTTTTCAAATTTTTTTTTCTTTTTTGTATTTTTCAAAACTTCCCCAACATCTAGAACTTTGGACAATGCTCCTTTGAAATATATACTATAATAAACCATGAATATGGCTAGGATGCTCAAAGCTATTAATAAGGTGATGATAACAGACACATATAGAGGATAAGGGTAGATGGTGGTAAAGGTTTTATGCCATAGATTGGATAAGAGGGATGGAAAGATGGAAATTATGTGTTGGATAAGAAATGTGAGGATAAGAAGAATGTATGTTGTGGATGGAAATGTTGGCAAGATCAACTTTTACACACACTTTGAAGAGTGGTGGAATGATGTAGGAACAATGGATGAAGGAGGTGATGATATATCTAAGATAGTGGATTTTGGGACATAGGAACCCAAAGTAGACTTGGAAAGTAGAAAATGTTTAGAAGGAGATGGAATGGAAGCCTTTGGAATCTTGAATGTCAACTTTGCTTTTTATTTTGTGTGCAAGTCTTACAAAAGTGACTTGTGAATCCACACAGTCTTTGATTTTTCACTCTTTTGTGATGCTTTTGAATGGATTTCTTCAATCAGGGATTTAGGAACCCACTTTTTCTTTGATTTTTCTTTTTTCTTGGTGGACCTTTGTAGCCTCTTGGATATTTAATTTTTCTTTGTGGACCTTTGCGGCCTTTTGGATTTTTCTTTTTTTTTATTTTCATTCACATGTCAATTAGATGGGACATGGTGATTTTTATATACATGTGGATTCTTGTATTTCTAATTTTTATGTTGCACATCCAAATTTCTTCCAAAAGACTTAGGAATTGTGGGTGAATAGGAAGAATATGGAGGGTTCATCTGGATTGGTGTTTGGACATTCTTCAAGTATGTGTGCCTTCGTTGATCTTGATACATGGTAGGGTAAGTGAATGAAGAACTAAGAACTAGGGATGGTAGGAATGGTTGATGGAGTAATATAGGTACCCAATATGGATGGAAGGGATGAAGACTTTAGTTTTGGGACATAGGAACCTAAAATGGATTTGGAGGATGGTGAAGGCATATGGTTGCATTTGAATAGAGGGAGATAAGGTGTGAAAGAGATATCAATATCTTTGGAATGAGATACATTGCCGAGGTTCTCATCTTTAAGAAATTTCATAGGAACAACTTTGGTAGGACAAACTGATATTCAAAGGGATTTATTATCATGTAATGAATTTGGAGGAAGTATGGTTTCTTGAGGTGACTATGGAGGAGTATGACAAGGAGTTGATGGGATACTTTGATCTTGAAAAGGATCTTTGGATGGTGTAGAGAGGGTGCTTTGCTCTTGATTTTCAATATGTTTATTGGAAATGATGGAAGGGATATCTTGATCTTGCTTGGGAAGTGGAGAGGTATATAGCTCTTGAGGTGAAGGGATATCTTCTTGGAAGAAATGAAAGGGTGAAAGGGAATCATCACAAGGTGGAGGGGATTGTATAGAATATTGATCTTGATCTTTATTGATATTTGTTTCTTTGCTCTTTGGATTATTCTCTTGACATGGAGCCACTTCTAAGGAAAAGGTAGATGTTTGGATATGTGTGGGGAATGTTTATAGGAATGATGGAGAATCCTTTTGAATAGGCATCGAAGCACATGATAGCTTAGGGTCTAAGATCTTTGAAGCATGGAAACGATTTGTAGAAAGATGTAAGCTAGGTTGGGTTTATTTTTACAAGTAGCCCTTGAGGGTAGACATAGTCAACATGGAAAGTATCCTCATTAGGATCAATCTTTGAAGGAGTAATTTTGGATAGTTGTGAAGCTTTGTGAGATGGACAAAGGATGAAAGGAGTAAAGGCTATGGGAGAAACCTTGCTAGATAGAGGTTTGTACATTAGGTCTTTCTTGAGAGTGGTACCTTTCTCTTCATTCTCTTTATTATCTTGATCACAAATAGGGTGGTCATGAAATTTCCCTTGATCCAAGATAGGTTTGTTGCGCTTAAATGCTTCTTTTCATGAAGAAGATGAAGATACAGATGACCCATCATCATAAAGAAAAGGAAAATTGATTGTAATGATGACATGTTAGATGATGTATCCTTTTTTTTCTTCATCCTTATTTAAGGTTGATATGTCATTATTATAAGAAAGCTTAACTCTTAATTGAGTAAAATTTAAGAAATATGCTTCTTTATCCCTCTTCAAAATTAAGTCCATTGTTTCCATAAATATGGGATCTTCGAATGCTTCCAAAATTTTATCTTTAGTCACTTCATCATTTTGATTCTTATGGATATTTTGATCTTGATTTTGATAATTATTCTCCACCGTAGGATTGATTCGTTTGTCAAATAGATTCATCATTATAAATGTTTTTACAGAATCTGATCTATTTGTTGCACTAGATAGAAATAACTCCAAAAATGGTATCCAAATATGTTTTAAAAATTCTTTCAAACCCTTAGTAAATTCCCCCTATTTTCCCTTTTATGTTTCTAGGCGTCACTTCACTATTATGTATGCGTGACTTCACACTCCATAGGTAGTAACAGGAAATTGTGTACGTGACACTCTGTAGTTTGCAAGCGCCATTTGGTCATTTATAGGCGGTGTTTAAAATCTTACAGGTGTCACTTTATACCAATTTAAGAAGTGTTTTAAAGATGCCAGGCATCATTTCAATGTTGCAAGCATCATAGAACTTGCTATAGGTGTCATTTAAATGGTTATACGTGGCATTTTGCAGATAAAAGTTGTTTTTCACATTTTTTGGATTTTAAAAGTTTTAAGGTTGTGATCATATCTACCAGATGATATTCTTGCTTGAAAAAGTAAATAAAAATGCAACACACACATCAAGTTTGTATCATATCCCTAAAACAACACTACGTGTATGTTCTCGGTCATTTTAACAAGTATAGCACAAGAATAGATTCCAAAAAATCTATCTAGAGTTAGATTTGGCTTTTAAGCATTTTGTCTCTAAAAGGTAGCATTATACTTATTTAGGATTCAATTAAAACCTCCATTCTAAACTATGACAAGTTCTTTTTCCCCCTTTCAGGCTTCCCACATGCACAAAAGTATGATTTTGTGCAATCCCAAAGGACTACTCAAGGAAGTGAAGATAACTTGCACACAATTTAGTCACTACAACCCATTAAGGAAGAGTGCATTTGTTTATATTGGTTTGGATAGTATCGTGGCTTAAGCGATTGTCTCCCACTTTGGGTCATTCCATCTCACCGTCCTCGTAAGGATGTACTCGGGAGGTAGGCCCTCTAAAGCTCTAAATTAACTAGCATATATAGGAAAGCGGAAAATGAACTTAGTTCAACAATTTTGTGAATTTGATTCGCTTAAAAAGTGAAGAGAATATCCCTATTATTGTTCTTTGTTCCAAACACTTCAAACACAAAAGTTATTTTTCAACCTCTTGACAAGGAGGTTCTTAGAAATTGAATTGTGTGGTTAATTTTCCTCCCTTTCTTTCTACCAACCTAAACTCAACATGTTTGGATTTTTGATCAACTTCAAAAAGTTGAGAGCATATGCCTAATTTTTTGTTCAAGATGGACAATAATAGGGTGTCCCTAATTATACTAGGGTATAAATGAATTGCCACAAGTTAAGGGAAAGCAATCTTGTTTTTAAAAGTACCTCTTTCAAAGCTAGCAAAGGCTAGGCACTTTTTTGAGTTTTATATGTTTGTTTTTCTTACTCACCTAGTGGGGATAGTTCCCACTTTGACTCCACCAATGAGTTAGTAAACAAAAAGGAATAAAGTGAAGAAAAACTTGAAATCAAATTGAAAATGCAAATAAGTTATTTTGATCAAATTTTTGAAAAATCAAACTCACGAACGTAAAGCATAAAATCAATTAAGAGTAGGAAACTTTTTCTTGTATGCACTACTAACTTTTATGTAATGCTCATATAAGTGCTCTTCTAACTCTAAATTTTCCAAAATATTTGCACTATGAATTTGTTTAGAGTATTTGGTTAAGATCCTTACCTCTTTGTTTGGCCTTGTGACCATCAACTCTTGTTTCTGTACTTTCAAGTGCTTTTTCATTTGCAGAAAATAGAATAATAGAGAGTTAGAATAATGAATATGTCAATTTAAAATCAATAAAATGAAGCAAATTGCAGGCGTCATATAATAGCTAACACACGTTATTTAACTGTTACTACGTGATATTTAATACTTTGCAGGCGAGATTTAAATCTTAACACGTGACATTTAAAAATGAACAGGCGTTAAAAGAATTATAATAGGTGCTGCAAAAAGTTTAAATTGTAATAAAAGATTGGTCAGAGGCATCAAATAACAGCTTATACGTGGCATTTCCCGACTCAGAGGGGACACTTTATGCTCGCATGTGTCACACTTTATCTAATAGGTGGTAGAAGAATTTAAGACAGAATTAGAAGGAATTCTGCAGGCGTCACTTCTCTTCTGGTAGACATCATTAAATTGTTCATATTCATCATTTCTCCTGTAAACTGCAAAATTAGCACAAAAATGAGGGAAGAACACACAAAACTTGAAAAAATGATGAATTGAGGCTCAAAGCCCCACGGTGGGCGCCATTTATGTGTGAATTAATTATACCTTCATGAAATTAGTTTATTTAACTACAATTCTATGGAATAATAATGGAAATTTAAGCTAATAATTACAATTAAATCAATAAGCATCTCATGTCTCTCTATCTAAGCATGTTGATAAAGCTCTCAACCTTAATTTCTATCAATGACAGTGATGCAGGAGCATCCTGGGTGTAAGGGCAATCTTGCATCACCCAAAAATATGTGTTTTTCTATTCAATAAGGGCTATTTTGTACAAAGCTGCTATTTTTGGAAACTTACTATTTTTAGTAAGT
>MU223779.1:271009-291113 GCA_018584345.1 Thuja plicata | reverse complement strand
TCATATAAGAATGCCAGTTGAATTTCATTGCCAGATCATTTGTATTGGTGAAGTTATTAAGGATTTACTGTTGAGATTTTAGGGTGCAAAACCTTTGAGCTCAATTTTCAGGACCTTAGAGGCTCCGGATCGAGGTCGAACCCCTAGTTTACTAGAGCTTCACAAGTTAGACACTGTAGATCGCGATCTCCCCTTTCCGAAAAGTGGTTATAATAGCCAATCGGAGCTACGGTTCAAAAGTTATGGCTTGCAGAAGTTGGGCTACCTAATCTCATGTTTTGTAAATATTTAAAGCCGACCCTTTTGTAATAAAAGTGAAAAATAATTAAATGCTAAGGGTAGTCAGCCTTAATGGCTAGATTTCTGGAACCTTCTCGGGCGGTGGAGAATTGCCTATTTAAGGAAGGCTCGTGGTGTTTTCTAGGGCAGTTCTGGGTGGTTATTTGAGGCTTTGTCCTATAGATTATTGTAAGGGATGCCCATGTGGCTTTTTATATTTTAATTCTAAAGTTTGTAATTCCACATTTGTGGAGCCAATAAGAACCCAATTTTTTGTTCTTGCAAATTTCTGTTGTTTCTCTCTTTGTTTCTGTTGTGTACTTGTGGTATTAAGGGGAGTCCCCTTCATCAGACAGTCCTAGAACGAGAATTTGATAAAGATAAATGCCTAAATATAGCTCAATTCTCTCAAATTATGATAATATTGGATCGAAATGCACTCAAAATGATCTCCATAATGCTAAAATGCTATGATAATCTCTCAATTATGCTCAAATTTCTATGAAAATGACAAGAGGTTTGATGCTTTGCATTCAAATTTCTAGGATCTCTTATGCTCTCAAAATGGCTTCTCTTTATAGGATTTTCCCAAGTGTAGGGGGTGGAGTTAATTGATCAAATGGTTTCAAATGGGGGGGGGCAATTTAAATGCTTGTCTCAAAGGTTTGGACAAAGAGACAAATTTGAGTTATTGAGATTGAAAGTTCAAAATGAGGGATTGAGATTCAAATTTAGGAGTGATCCATGTGCTTTGTGTTCTCAATTCCTATTGGTTTCTTAAATTCATGTTGAAAGATATTAGGATTATTTAATTTAATCAATTAATTAAATTAGCCATGTAGGGATGAATAGGTTCAATTTGATTTTTGATTTAAACTATACAATTAATTAATTAAAATCAATTATATAATTTTTATTATCCCTTTAGGGTAATATTTAATTATTTGATGTCAGGGTTAATTAATCCTTTGATTTAAATTGATTTTGTCCAATTTGATTTAATAAATGTCCATTTGATTTGATTTTGATCCATTTTGATGATATTAGGAGAAATTTGATGAAAAATGCAGATTTGGTTGTTTAGAGAACACCTAGTCAATTTTAGGTGTCTATAGGTATATACATATATATATTCCCCCTTTACATTTATATATTTCCCCCTTATACATATATGTGTAAACTGAGATGTGCAAGCTAAAATGTTCAGTATATACACCAAGTGTTTACCTTATCAATGACTCCCCATATGTGCATGCCTTGGTACAATGTATGTACATATTTCTCCTTTGTCTATTTCCCTCTTTTGCCTTTGACATGTTTTCCCCTTTTGGTATATACATATATATTCCCCCTTTACATATATATTTCCCCCTAATACATATAATTTCCCCCTTTTTGTGAAAATAATGACAAAGGTGTAATACTTATAGCTTGTCAAGTATGTCGACATGGGATTTTTGAATGTCTACCATTATCTTCTCCCATTGCTCTTGGAGGTGTTCCAGGGTCATGTATTCCAATGTGAGTCTAGCGTGCATGTCATATATACTCTCGGTAGCAGACATCTCTGGGGTGGCAATCAATGCTTTTGTCGAAGTCATGTGTTTCAACAATAGTGTGATATTTAGGAGTAACATAGCTTGGAAATTGGTTACCTCATCTTAGATTCTTCTTTCAGCCTTTTGTAGTTCTACTCTCAACCTTTTTGACTCTACAATCTTCCCATAATAATCTCAACTTTGTGCACTAGCCTTAAGATCTTCATCTATCTTAGCTATCATTTCACTATGCTCGGTAGTGAAATGCTCTATTATGCAAAACTTTTGAACTAGTTGAACTACTTATGATATTATGGGTTCCATTGTAGTTACTAATTCAAAAAGTTTTACCTTATTTTCTGTGACTTCTTTGTTAATCTTCTCAATTAACTTGCATTGACACTTCTCCTTAGCATGTTCCTCAATGACCTTGTCTGCATCTACATTCTATGATGTAATGGCCTTGGTAAGTACTGCTAATTGATCAAGAGAATTTTGATTAATTTTAGTGTCTGGTACTATTTGTAATAGTATTTCTTTTGTGGTATCCAAGACTTGTGAGTTCTTGTGCTCCTTCTTGAGCTTGTCATGTATAGCCTTCATCTTGCAAATTTCACCATACTTGGTTAGGGACTCAAGATCCAGTGTTCTAGGATCACAATCGGGTATGTCAATGATTTCATAGAGTGTGACTAGTGATTTTATTTTCTTATTCTTCTTGGAAATTGTGTTGGAAGCAGGGGAATGAAGGACTATAGCAAGTTCCTTCTCTGTCTCCTTTAACTTTGGTGAATGTGTGGGAGTTGTATTTCCTTTTGTATTCTGCTCGGTATTAACCTATTTGTCAGTAGTAGACATCTCTACATCAACCTTTTCTTTATCTTCAACCTTTTCTTCCTTGGTGTTCTTGTCGGTGGAATCATTCTATTTTTCCTCTCCACTTGCATCTTTTTTCTCATCATTTGTATCTTGTTGCTTCTCGTGTTCATTACCTTTTTCTTCTGGTATTCTTGCATCAGGTGTCTTCCCATTTTCTTCAGTAATGATATTGATAGCTTGTATCAATAAGTGCATGTGACCTGGTACATTTACCTATGCAACATCCATTGTATCCTTTTCCTTTTCTTTCTTGGTGGCATCATTTACATCCTCATCTTTTTGGGATCATCATCATAATCAATCTAAGTTATATATTTGATTGTGATGTATGTTGTATCCCCTAATGATTGTAAAATATGAGGTATGTGATCCATAGACTTACTTACTTATGTTGTCAGATCTACTCGATTTACATCCTCGGTGTCATTAATGAAGATATGTTCTGGGCTCGGTGTGGCCTCTTTCTCTTCATAGTGAGTTTTTTCAGTAAGAGATAGTACCTTCTAGGGGGCATTGAATATTTCATTCCAAGTCTCATTGCTTTCTTTGTCAAGATCTTCTAATTATCCCTCTAGTACTTTGTATGCTCTCATTTTAACTGAAATTTTCTTTGAATGTTCTTTCATTATTTCATAAATATCTTCAACTGTTGACTCGGGTGGCATTAGTGTAACTAGGGATCTTTTCCTTTTATATTTCTCTGTATGGAGTGCATAAGTGCACCTTGCCGATATTCTATCATTAAGCTCTTATGGAATTTTCTTGTTAAATTGTATTGGTACATACTTGTATGCAACCATTTCCTTAATTATGGATTCTTCTATCTTAGTCTGATCTCCTAGAGACAAGGTTAGCCATTGTCTAATCTTTCAGTGTTATATGCTACTGGTGTTGTTGATTAACTCAGCAACTTCATCAACTATATGAGGAACTTTGAGATTTTTAGCTTGGAGTCCTTGTTATTTCTCATCCTGTTCAGTATCTTCCGTTTCTTCTTTTCCTCAGATATATATCCTTCTTTGTCTTAGTGTTGTTTTCCCATTTGGGGATTTCTCTTATAAATCCTCACTGTACCTTTCTTTATCGGTGGTGATTTTGCATATTTTGTAGTCTAAATCCTAGTTCTTAATGGAGCAATAGTTCTTGGTTTCTTTGTTGGTGGTGCATTAGATTCAATTCACTCAAAGTCACTTGACTCTTTTCCTTCACCAACGGGTGACTATCCCTCGGTGACATCTTGTTCTGAATCTTTATCATCTACCCAAAGTTTATTGTCATGTTTTTTTTGTGATTTTATTCTTCTTTCGGTCTATCTTCTTCACTACTAAGTCTATCTTGATTCTTGACTTGGCTTCTTCATAAGTTCCAAACCTATTAAGTGATTTGTCCATTGGTTCATTCAATAATACTTCAACAGCATTTGTGTCTTGATTAATGTTGATCTCATAGTTTAGAGGCGGTAACCATGTTGTTCTCGGTATAGTTGGTTTGATTAAAGTGGTGTCGGTGTCCACTATGAAACATATGTCATCTTTATACTATTCCACCAGTTGTGCAGGGATTCTCATTCTCTTCTACATTCTATCCTTGAAGGTAGTGAAGTACGCATCCATTAATGATGTGAAATTATCCCCTAGTGACTTAATGAATTCACTAATTTGTGCAGTTATTGGTCGGGGATTGTCCCAATTGACATTACCGACAGATGGGAAGAAATTATGAAAGTAGAAGAATGTGCATAGAAGGAGTGAACCAAACTTACATAAATTAGATCTAGCTGATCTAATAGTCCTCATGTTCTCCTCCAGTTGCTTCAGTAGAAGCTTGGACGAGTCCAGTTGTAATCCCTTCTTTACAATCTTATAGGTAGTGTCAACTACTCCACATGCTTTGCTATTCAATCGGCTAGATTGGAATACCTTGTATCCAAGTACACATGCACCAAACTTCATCTCTAGGTCAGTGATTGAATTAACTTTTAAACCTCTACCATCCCATACTACACCTGTTATATTTTCAATCTTGGGGCGAGAAGGATGTTTTAAGGCTTTAGCCTTGTCAGTTATTGGATAACCTGTTACTGCATGAATCACATCCTTAGTGATTGGTTTTGGTTCATCCAACTACATTTTTTATGTCATTTACTTGGCTAAGTATTATACAAATCCACTTGGTCTTGAACTCTTTTGGGAACATTAGGGCATTTGTTAACCCTTTTACCTCTATATGCTTGCATTCATCTTTTAGGTTTCCATCTGTACGAAGCTTCTGGTAAGCTTCTTCAACCTCAAGATCTCTGATCTCTACAATCTTGTAGTGGATGTAGGCATGCATATCTTCAACTAGTAAAACCCTAAGAGGGATTCTTGAGAATTCTCCTTTTTCATTGGGTTTTGAAGAAAGCTAAGGGGAAAGTTTATACTTAGGCTCCTTATAGGTTGTGTTCTTGATCAGGTTGACCTTTTTGTCTTTGATGTCTTGATCTTTGTAACCCGTGATGTGGTTTCCATTTTTTGTGAATTTAGGGCTTTCTCTGTAAATGAAATGTGATCTCGGTAAGTCTTGTTACTTACTGGATCTTTGTTGTATTTGCTAGGAATTTTTTGGAGTCTCCTTTGAATCTATTGTGAATCAATCTACAAACTTGTCGCTTTCAATCACTCTGTTGTATTCACTTTTCGCATCTTGAATGAATGATCTCTTTGATGCCCTATTTATAGAAAATAACCTAAGTGGTGCAATTAAAGATTTAGCTACCACTTAGTTGATGAAACAAAGATGCTCGGGTATCATACCAAAGTTTTCATCCTCGCTCAGAATGCAACGTTCGGGGTAAGTGACAACTTAGTTGCACTTTTCACATGTTCATCGATGATTCTCAGTATGTAGTGAATACTTCATTGTCTTTTACATGTTTACTGATGATTCTTGGTTTATATTGATAACTTGATTGTTTTGCATATGTATATCGATGATGCTTGGTATGTATTAATCGACAGGACTGAATTCACAAGTTCATAACAAGTAATACCATAGTGCATCTTAATTCATGCTCATTTCGCATTTTATCAATGAACATTGGAATTGATTTAAAATATCTCTTTGTAGAGTGTAGTTCCATACTTACTTGTTTTTCTTAGGTGGGGGTGGTGATATCACCAGATCCATTGGATGACATGTCACCAATTGCACTACTTGGTCCAACATCATCTTTTCTTGAAGATTTCCTCCACATTTGATTTCTCATTCTCCTAATATATTCAATAGTGTTTCCATTAGCAAAAGTGCTTGACTCTGTCACTCGGTCTCTGCATTCCTTGCTTAGGTGACCAACCTTATGATAGTCTAAGTATGCCACTATGGAGTTAGTCCATTTTCTTGACCTTCGTATCCATTTTCTCATGAATTTTGAAGCTATGTGTCCATATCTACCACATGTTGTACAATTTACCCATGTTTTTTAATCCCAAACATATGAGTTATTGACTCTTCTCAGTTTATAAGCATTTTATTGTTCTTTAGGTTTCCATGCTTTCTTTTTCTTTTTCTTGCATTCAAGAGATGTGTGCCCACACATTTTTCAAGTAGAAAAATATATTTTCATGTAGGATTCCTTCTTTACTTTGTTCACCTTAAATCTGCATGCATGTTCTTTTTGTCCATGCTTGTTACAGTTATAACAATTACCTATGAATGTAGAAGTGGATTTAGGAATACCTTTAGCTTTGCTCCTACAAACATTTGATGTGTGGTCCCTCTTTCCACTATGATTGCATGTTTGTTTCCTTGGTCTTGGATTTGTGTAGACATCTTTTTTATCATCTCAGTTTGATGATTCTCCTTGCTCGGTAAACCCTAGACCGGTATTGTTGTTGATTCTTCTTTTTCCATTCAGAAAATCATCCATTCTTTTAGTACTTTCTTCATCTTTCTTGATCATATCATTATGTTGTTGCTGAATCCTTACTTCATGCTTTAGTTTCTCATTTTCTTCTCTTAGCTCACCAATAGATTCCAATTTCCCATTGAGTTCTAGGTTCACTCGGTTGGGCTCATGACTCATAAGAACTATTTGATTGGTGATCTCATGATGATGTTTGATAAGTCTTTCTATTTCAGTTTCCCTCTCTTGTAGCTTCTTAGTGATCTTCCTCATATCATCAATAGCTAATGTTCTTTCTTGTTAATCTTTCTAGCATTATTCATAACATCAATCATTCTTACCATCTGTGTCTCTTGACTGATTTGAAGTACCTTTACTTGTTCAGTCAGATGTTGATTGATTTCATTAAGACTTGTAATGCTTCCTTCATATGTGTCAGATGTATTGCTAGATGTAGATCTTGATGACTCAAATAAATTAGGTATCTCTTCTTCATGATAGTCTATTTCATTGCAGCGAGATGCCATAAATTTTCTTTCATCCAGTAGCTCTCTCATCTTGATTCTTGCTTCTTTCTATTTCTCATAGAAGATTTGTATCTGCAACTTCTGATTCTTAATATTATTATCAAGATTATATATCTTTTCTCTCAAGTGATTTAAAATTTTCCAAATAAGAGATTTAGCTCTGATACCAATTGTTGGAATAATGGAATGGTGTGTACTGAGAGGTAGGGGTGAATCAATACCCTTAAAACTTTTTATCAATTAACCCTTAGTAATATGTTCTTGCATTACCGACCATATATGATTTTCTACCTTATCCATGTAATATCAAAACATAAACTTAATTACATGTAAACATTCATAGAAACATTAATGAAAAGTAGTTATACATGACACAGGAATTGGTAACACAGAAAACCCCTTTTAGAAGGTAAAAACTATGGTGGGGATGAAACCCACAAAGCTTTACAATTAGAAGAATGGAAGGTGCCAGTTAAGGCTACAAGTGTGATCACTTCTAATGATCTTACCCTGTTAGGAGTAACATTTTAGACTGGTTAGGTCTACTCGGTTAAAAGATTTAGCAACACTGTTAAGTGTGCACCTGGTTAAGAGATTTACAATAAGACTGTTAAGTCCAACTTCTTTAAGGATTTCTTCTATTTTCTACAATTGTTAGAGAGTAGTCAAAAATACTTGTTGACCTAATGGTATGCAATCTTGAATTGTTGAATATAGATCCTTTAAGTTCACAATGTATATGCATCACCTATAGTGATTGATTAATACCCCTGTTCTGCGCGATAGCCTTGAATCTTGTTCTTCATAACTAAATTCTTATTTTTATTTTCTTTTGCATGAAACTCTATGTCTAATCAACAGATTTTTGCTATGGCTACAATCATCATGTTATGATTGATTACTACAACTATTTATACAATGTATTGACCTAATTAGTTTTCATGATTAACAATAAAAACTCTATGATCAAAGGTTTACATCTTGACCTTGATCTCCTATTTTGCATGTTTATAATCAGTTAGAATAATTAAAAAATTACATATTCGTTAATTGTTCCTCAAGAAATGGTTTTACAGCTAAGCATAAAGCTATTTATAAAACTGAAGTGCTTTATCTGACGTGTATCTCAGATCCACTTTTCTCAGCAATAAAATTGTTTCTTGGTAGAATGGTGCTCGGTGATGTCTCTGTAGACATACTCCTCTTAGGTTTCTCTATGAACTTGTGCTCTTAGTTTACTCTATAAACTGTCTATCAGTGATAGTCTGATTATCGGTGTTCACTGTACTAACATTTTTGGTGACTATTACACTTGTCTATTTTCAGTGTCCTCTGCACTTGACTGAATGTTGTCACTTGGTGATCATGTAAAATGACAGTCCAAAAATAGTTTCTTTGTATTCTAATGAAAAATATGATCCTTTAGGATTATCAGACTCAACCTTTCTCTTCCTCTATAGATTTGGTTTTGTACGATGAGTAATAGTGACAACTTCTACTTGTTGAGCCTCTTGTTGAACTAGTTGTGGGGAATCTAAAGGTTGTGCATATTTTTCTTAAGCTATGATTACAAAGGGTTGGGTTGTGGATTTTTTCACGCATTTGGTCACCTTCTCCCTCTCCTTTCTTCAAGAATCCTCACCTTAACCTTTCTTTGACATTTTTGAAATGATTGCTTACACACTACAATGTATCTTATGGCTTCTAGATTTTATTTTGAAAACAACTATCAATGAATTATAACCTTGAGAAAATTTTCCTTCTTAGAGTGCAATTGAGATAGACAAGGATGACTTATTATTTTTTCTCACTTGGAAATCAAAAAGAACTTCAAAATACCCTTGTTCTTCAAACTGTAACTCCTCACTTTTACGCTCTCACTAGAATACACATCAAAGTCCAATTTGCAGAATGAGAAAAGTATCCTTAAAGGTGGAATTTACTTCACATTAATCACTACTTTCTTCTTGTCAGCTTGGAATTAATGGTAACACCTTTTTCAATTGTTAAAATAGTCATGTGCAATTTTGAAAATAGGTTGTTGATGCTTAAACATGGGAAAAATATGATTACATGACCTAGTTTGACTCCCACCTTCGAGAATAGAAAAAAAAGGTAAGTGAAATTTTAATTTACCTACATACCCAAAAAAAAACACCTACTCCTTGTTTACCCATGCGAGGATGCAGGGTCATCATAGCACTATACACCTTGTTGTTTAATTTCTTCTATATGGGATCATGTTGCATTTGTTTCCATCTATTTTACCCTTATAGGGATGCATGGTCCTTAATATACCATGATTTCTATCTATTGTTTTCTCTCCCACACACCCGCTACACATTCTTCATTAAGGATCTAGACAGCACGAGGATGTAGGGCCCTTGATTTATAGAACTAACCTCATTCAAATTAATGGTACTCCGTAGGGAGACACTATGATAATTGCATTATGGTATTACCTTGCGGGGAAGAAGGGTCCAAAAAATATATTTAAGTCCTACCACACTCACCCATCCTTGAGATCCTTTATTATGGTAACATCTCTTGGGGAGGTAGGGTCAAGAAACACCTTCATACTTCTTTATAACTCACACACTGCTCACTCGCAATACTTAGCATTTGGAACATTTGGTAACTGTGGGAATGTGGAACTTATGTATCCCTAATGGATTTTCACTTGGTTCTCTTAACCCCCACATATATTCTCAATTCCCTTTGAACCTAACTTCACTCTTGTGGGTATAAAGAGTCCTTAGTTTATATATCACTTCATTCATTATTCATTACCCTGTGGGACCACACAAGAGTTTCCACTTTGTAAGACCACTTTGTAGGGAGGTAGGGTTAAAATAGATCCCTATTTATTGATACCCCCCACACAACCATATTTATCTTACCTTTTGGTGGTGTTTCTCGTAGGGATGAGGGGCTTAAGTTTTTCCTTTTCTTCACCGTTGCTAACAACACACTGCTCACCTGCACACTTAACTTAGCATATATTATTAATATTACAGAGATGTGGGGGAAGGAAATACATGAGAAAATAAATAAAAATCTGATTTCCCACATTCAAATTGTCATGACACATTAGAACCATGTGGCGAAGTGTGTAAAATTATAGAACTAGGGAAAATTCAACATACCGGCTAAGCCGATATACTTAAAAGGATAAAATGAGTGCCGCTAGTTTCCTAACGATAGAAAAACCTCTCTTAAGTTATTAAAAATAGTCAAAAAGGTCAACAATAAAATAAAATAAGGTGTAACAAAGCTAAGAGGATACTTATACTTAACTTTTTTTTTTTTCTTATGACAACACTCTTTTGAAAAGATTGACTAGTAACACTAACTAGGGAATGAAAAAAATGAACAGTCTTAAAAAGTTAGATACAATCCCAGAAAAAAAGAAGAATGAAGAGTTAGAAGCCATGTTAGAAAACAAATTTCCTTAGTGTATGGTGCAGCAACACCTAGGCTAACTCCTATGTCTAAAGTTTAGTTGTGGCTTGTATTGACCTTAGCCAAGTCAGTAGACTTCTTTTTAGGCCTTAGAAGGTCTTGTGTGTTTGTACATAGGTAGATTTGACTAGGATCAATCCAACCTAGTGGATTTTGGTCTAGATAGCCTAAAAGTGGTAATATGGGTATAAAAGCCTTCAAGGCTTTGGAAATCTCTAAAATGTGCCTAAAATGGCCTCTAGGATGTTTTTACATGTTTCCATATTGGTTAGAGGTCATTATCTATTTTAGACAAAAATGCAAAAGATGTCAAAATGTTATCATGACAACATTTGCAAATTTACAAAGTTGCATGAAAACATTTGCCTATATTGGATTCCATTCAAAGTTGAGGATGCGTAGTTATGGTAACTACCTAAAATCATGGGAAAGGAATATTTAGGTACAAAGGACCCCATTTCTCGAGGTTAGAGGATGTAGTACAAGATTTTGAATTTGCAAGAAAGCTCTATTTTTACTGAATTTGTTCAGAGTCGACTATTTTGGATTGTTAGTACTCTAGTATGGATTGAATCATACAACTTTGTGTTGGATTATTTTAGTTTGGTTAGTTTCAATACATTTTTCTTTGGTTAGAAGTTTCTGTGAATTCATTTGCATAGTTTTATAACTTCCTTTGTGTTTTAGCTAGTTGCTAGTGTTGTTCAAACAATGTTAGGGAAAATGGCTCCCCCATAGATCTCCAAAGTGAAATCATCATGGATCTGAGGGATATGGAAGGGAAGCCATTTTAAAATGTACATATGGATGGAGGAGCTCATAAAAACAAGTTAGTTAATTTTAGGGACAAGCCCTAGGTGAAACCAATGTGCCTGGTTAGGATTTTATTAATGAACTAAAAGTGTTTGATTGCAGGGATACAAGTTGTAGAGTGAAAAAAATCATGGTTTTGAGTTCAATAGGGTTATATAGAGACCTCATAATCATATTAGGCCTTTCCCAATCTATCCAAGTACTTTTCCATTTATAAGTCACTTGACTGGTTCTGATTAGCCCAATTAGGCCCAATTGTCCTTGATTCTAGGAACCTACTGTACAAAGACCCTAGAACTTTAAGACCTCCAAAATATATTGTTTTTTGGATAAGGGTACTAGAATATCACATTTTTTTTGGGGGTTGTTTGGAAAATTTTTGCAAGAAGAGGGAAAAACCACTCAGAGAGGGCTAGTAGGAGCATTAGGCCTAAAACCCAAGTTACAAGGAGAATTAGGAAATCATTTGTGAAAGTTATAATACCCATTCCTAAATGGGATCATATGAATTCTAAGAAGTATTCACATGATTTTTATCCTTGAAAACACTTGTGAAGGAATGGACATTAAGAAAGCACTTGGAACCATCCAAGTAGGAGTATATGAGAGTGGTGAAACTAGTTGGTAGATACCCCTAGGTGAAGCACAAAGTTATCATCTCTTAGGGAGGTGTTGGAGAAGTCATAATAAAACTAAGGAAGGAATTGAAAGACCTTTGAAGAGAGCTAAGGGTCTTGGAGGAACTAGGAACAATTAGATTCCTAGAAGCTTGTGTAAGAACACTATAGGGTGTATTCTATCAGATTGGTATCAGAGCCAATAAGATTTGGATTGTGATAAATGTTTCAACTAGTAGAGTCAGCAGGAGAGTCTACAATGGTGAAAAAGGAATAAATTTCAAAGAAAGTGGATGAGAAAGAAGAAGAAAATAGGTTTCTCAGAGAGAGATTATCCCAATTAGAACAAAAAGTGGACCAAGTGGAAGAGAAGACTGAGGAAGTCAAACATAAAGTTGAAGGAAAGAGTAAAGAGATAGCCTTATATGATGAGGTCCCTCAAGCTGACCCTGTCCTCACTGAAGAACCCTTCTTGAAAGAATTAAAATATTTAAGTGGGAAAGCATTGGAAGGAATTCCAATCTTTAGTGGAAAGATGGAACCAAAGGTAGTCTTTGATTGGATTGAAGGACTTGAGAATCAATTTGAATGTGATGGCATAACTGAAGCTCAGAAAGAAAAGGTAGCTAAGGAAAGACTTAGAGGGTCTACACTCACTTGGTGGAAATTTATCCAAGATGAGAGAGAGAAGGAAGGAAAGAGACCCATTGATACTTGGAAGGCTATGGTAGAAAATATCAGAGATGCATATGTATCTGAAGACTATGAAATTGAGTTACATAAAAGGAGACAAAGTCTGAGACAAAAGGACTTAGATGTTAAATCTTACACTAAAGAGTGTCAAAGGCTATGTATGAGATCAAGAGTTGCAGAAGATCAAAGTGTGAAGGTATCTAGATACCTCAATGGTCTAAGATGGAATATCCAAGATGATTTGACTCTCTTGACTCCTGCCACTGTTCAAAGATGCCATCAACTTGCAGCTAAGGTAGAGGAGAAATTAAAAAATAAAAAAGATACAAGTAATACCAAAGGTCAAAGAAGTTGATATGGTGGTAGAAGTCTAGAATCCAAGACTTGAGGAGGGACTAAGCTAAATGAACAACAAGAGGGAACTTCAAGTAGAGGAAGATTCAATAGAGAAAGATACTCTAATACTAATTTGAGAGGAAGAAGAAATAGTTAAGGAATAGGTTCTTACTTTTCAACCATGAAATGCTATCACTGCAACCAAATGGCACATCCTGCCTATAGGTTTCATAGAAAGGCTCTACTTCCCAAGGAATTGAAAAGAGAGTAAATTTTGTGCAAGAGTATTCTAGTGGTGGAAAAAAACACCCTGAAGTACCCTTAGATTCATAAGAGGGAGAAAATATGGTGATAAGGAGAACACTGATTAAAGAACTAGTAAGAGAAGAACCAAGCCAGAGAAGATCACTATTCCGGGTGAAACCCAAAATGATGGGTAAAGTGTGTAGAGTCATCATAGACTCAAGGTCTACATACAATATTATGTTAGAGGAGGTGGTTAGTAAACTCAAGATAAAGAGGATTCTACATAGTAATCCATACAAGGTTACTTGGTTGAAAATAGGATAACATGTCCTTGTGAATGAAAAAGCATGGGTGGACTTCTCAATTGGAAGATATAAATATAAGGTGTTTTGTGATGTCCTACCTATAGATTCATGTCACACTTTACTTGGAAGGACATTGCAATTTGATAGACAAGCCATGCATGATGGAGCTAAGAATGCATATTCTTTTAAGAAAGATGGCGTGACTTTCAAAATCCAGTCACTATTGGAAGCAGGAGAAGTAAAGCCAACAAGCCATAATGTTCTATTGGTGAGTGAAAAGGAGTTCGTACAAGCTCTAGATGATGGAGAGGGATTATCATATGCTTTGGTTTTATAGCTAAAGGAAGAAGATGTAGAGAAGATAGTCAAGAAGATAGAGATTCCTATAGAAGTACAATAGTTACTGAAGGAGTACAAAGACATTGTCAGTGATGGAAAACTTGCAATCCTACCCCCTAAGAGAGCTATTAGTCACAAAATTAACTTTATCCCAAGATATACCCTCCCTAACAAGGCTTCTTATAAGATGACCCCTCAACAAAATGAGGAAATTGCCAAGCAAATCCAAGAACTCCTAAACTAAGGCCTCATTAAAAAAGTATAAGCCCATGTGTTATCCCAAATGTCTTAGCACCCAAAAAGGGAGAAATATGGAGGCTATGAAATGATTATAGAGACATTGACCGAATCACAATTAGGTATAAGTTTCCTATTCCTAGGATAGAAGACCTAATGGATTTCTTAGGAGGAGAAAAGTGCTTTACAAAGATTGACCTAAAGAGTGGTTATCACCAAATTAGGGTCAATGAGGGAGATGAATGGAAGACTACCTTCAAAACCATAGAAGGTTTATATGAATGACTTGTGATGCCATTTGGAATATCAAATGCCCCATCTAAATTCATGAGGCTAATGAACGAAGTACTCAAGGAATACATTGGTAGGTTTTTTTTAGTGTATTTGGATGATATCCTAATCTTTAGTATAACTAAATAAGAAAACTTAAGGCATCTATAAATTATGGTTAAGATACTGCATGAAGAAAAGATAATGATCTATTTGGATAAGTGTGAATTCCTAAAGAAGGAGCTAGTGTATCTTGGTTTTTTGTTGTCTCATGGAAACCTTAAGATGGATCCAAGCAAGGTAGAAGCCATCATCAAATGGCCTACCCCAAAAACTACAATAGAGGTGAGAAGATTTCATGGCTTAGCTCAACACTATAGGAAATTCATTAAGAAGTTTAGTGCAATTTGTACTCCTATGCTAGACACCATAAAAGGTGGGATGAAAAATAATTTTGTTTGGAATGAGAAAGCTAACCAAGGATTTTATTTGTTGAAGAAGAATATTTCCACTCAACCCATCTTAACATTACCAATTTTTCATAAAATTTTCACAGTTGAGTGTGATGCTAGAAATGTTTCTATTGGGGCAGTTTTAAGCCAAGAAAGGAGACCGGTGGATTTTCACAGTGAAAATATTAGTAATGAAAAGAGGAATTATTATTTCTATGACTTAGAGATGTATGATGTAGTCCAAGCGCTAAGGAAATGGAGGCACTATCTTCTTCCCAAGTATTTTTTTGTGTATTCAGGCAACCAATCACTTAGTTTTCTAAACTCCCAAGACAAGATTAGTCACAAGCACATGAAATTGGTGGAGTACTTGAAGGCTTACACCTTCAACATCAAGCATAACAAGGGATTGCAGAACAAAGTTGTTGATGCACTTAGTAGGAGAATTCTGATAGTACAAGAAGTACAACTGTAGAGTATGGGAATTGAGAGTTTCAAGGACTTGTATGCAGAGGATGAAGACTTTGTAGAGATATACAAGGTATTTAAAGAGCATTAGAATCATTTCCATGATGAAATTTTTGAATATACAATGCAAAGTTATTTATTGTTTAAGGGAAGTCACTTATGTGTCTCTAAAGGACCAATTAGGGAAAATCTTATTCAAGAAAAACATAATGGGGCACTTAGTGTTCACTTTGGAGTCAATAAGACCCAAGAGTTAGTGCAAAGGTTCTATTTTTGGCCTATAATAAATTTAGATATCAGTAAGTATGTGGAGTTTTGTGTATTATGTTAGAGAGCCAAGGGCCTATCCTCCAATGCAAGCCTTTATCAACCTTTCCCCATTCCAAGTAGACCTTAGGAATGCTTGAGCATGGACTTTGTTGTAGGATTTCAGAGGACAAAACAAGGATTTAACAATATATATTTCGTAGTGGACAGATTCAGTAAGATGACAAAATTTTTCCCTTGCAAGACAGTTCATGAGGCTTGTTACATTGCACACCTATTCTTCAAGGAAGTGGTGAGAATGCATGGGTTACCCTTAAATATCATTTCAAATAGAGACACAAAATTCATGAGTCACTTTTGGAAGACATTGTCATAAAAGTTGGGAACCAATGTGTCCTCTAGGTCTACATATCACCCTCATATAGATTGTCAAACTAAGGTGGTGAATAGAAGACTAGGGAACCTATTAAGATGCCTGACTAAGGATTATGGTCAAACTTGGGACCAACTCGTAGGATAGGAAGAATGTGATTTCAATGACACAATAAACATAACCACTGGAAGGAATCCCTTTAAAGTTGTCTATGGACTACATGCTAGAGGGATGTTTGAACTTAGAGAGTTAAAATATGGAGCCAAGGGAAGTGGTTATGAAAAAGATCTTGTACACTCCATGAAAGAGGTGCATGAATCAGTGAGAAAGACATTGACAGAGAAAACTAAAAAGATTAAGAAAAAGGTTGATGAAAGGGAAAAGGAAGTACAGTTCCAGGTGGGGGATCTTTTTATGGTCCATTTGAAAAAGGCAAGGTTATAGAAGGGAGTTCCTAACAAGCTACATATGAGGAGAAAAGGACCATATACTTTTCTAGCCACATAAGGAAACAATGCATACAAGGTTGATCTCCCTGAGGATATTGGTTTGTCTCTGGTATTCAATATTATAGACCTTATCCTATATAAGGGGCCTACTCTAGATATAGACCAGATCCTTATTGAGGTAATACAAGAAGTGGAGGACCTGAACTTAACCCTTACACCACCTAAGAAGGTAGAGAAGGTACTTGATTCAAGGGTCTGCAAACAGACAAGAAAGAAGACTTACAAAGAGCATATGGTGAAGTGGCATGGACAAGAATATGTAGAGGCCACTTGGATCAAGGAGACATATTTTAAAATTTTTGGAATTGATTCCAACTTGCTCAATCCAAGGATGGATTGAAATCTTCTATTTTGGGAGAATGGTGCAGGACCACCTAGGCTAACTCCTATGTCTAAAGTTTTTTTGTGGCTTGTAATGACCTTAGCCAAGTCAAGAGAATTTTTTTAGGCCTTAGAAGGTCTTGTGTGTTTTTACCTAGGTGGATTTGACTAGGATCAATCCAACCTAGTGGATTTTGGTCTAGATAGTGTTTATTGCAAGTAAGGCCTAAAAGTGTGAATTTGGGTTCAAAATCCTTCAAGGATTCGAAAATATTGTAAATGTGCCTAAAATTTCCTCTAGGATGTTTTTACACCTTTCCATGTTGGTTAGAGGTCATTAATTTGTGTTTTAGACAAAAATGCAAAAGTTGTCAAAATTTTGTCATGATAACATTTGCAACTTTGCAAATTTGCATGACAACATTTTCCAATATTGGATTCCCTTCAAAGTTGAGGATGGGTAGTTATGGTAACTTCCTAAAATCATGGGAAAAGAATATTTATACTTTAAGGATCCCATTTCCTAAGGTTAGAGGATGGAGTACAAGATTTTGAATTTGCAAGCAAGCTCTATTTTTATTGAATTTGTGCATAGTCAACTATTTTGGATTGTTAGTACTCCAGTATGGATTGAATCATAAAATTGTGTGTTGGATTATTGTATTTTTTTAGTTTCAATACATTTTTCTTTGGTTAGAAGTTTGTTTGAATTCATTTTCATATTTTTGTAAATTCTTTTGTGTTTTAGTTAGTTGTTGGCGTTGTTTAGACAGTGTCAGGGAAAATGGCTCCCCCATAGATCTCTATCGTGAAAATTAAATCATCATGGCTTTGAGGGATATGGAAGGGAAGATATTTTATAGTGTACATATGAAATGAGGAGCTCATAAAAGTAAGTTATTTAATTTTAGAGACAAGCCCTAGGCGAGTCTAGTGTGCCTGATTAGGAGTTTGTCAATGAACTAAAAGTGTTTGATTGTAGGGATACAAGTCCTAGAGTGAAACCAAGCATGGTTTTTAGGTTATTAAGGTTATAAAGATACCTCATTATCATATTAGGCCTTTCCAAATCCATCCAAGTACTTTTCCATGCATAAGTCACCTGACTGGTTCTGATTAGCCCAATTTGCCCTAGTTGTCCTTGATTCTAGGAACCTACTGTACGGAGACCCTAGAAATTTAAGATCTCCAAAATATATTGTGTTTTTGAAAAGGGTACTATAATATCACATTTTTTATGGGTTTTTTTGGAAAAAATTTCAAGAAGTGGGAAAACCCAGTCAGATAGGGCTAGTAGGAGCATTAGGCCTAAAAGCCAAGTTACAAGGAGAATTGGGAAATCATTTGTGAAATTTATGATACCCAATGATAAATGGGATCATATGAAGTATAAGAAGTATTCTAACCTAATTTTTATCCTTGCAAACACTTGTGAAGGATTGAAGATTAAGAAATCACTTGGAACCGTCCAAGTAGGAGTATAGGAGAGTGGTGAAACTAGTTGGTAGATACCCGTAGGTGAAGCACAAAGTTATCTTCTCTTAGGGAGGTGTTGGAAAATTAAAATAAAAAATAAGGAAGTAATTGGAAGATCCTTGAAGAGAGCTAAGGTTCTTGGAGGAGCTAGGAACATTTACATTCCTAGAAGCTTATGCAAGCACACTATAGGGTGTATTCTATCAGTGTAGGAAGAAGAAAAGAGACTCCAAATGTAAAGCAGTAGTCAATATAGATAGAAAAAAAGTACAAATAGAATTTACCCCAATTGAGGATAATGAAGGCCAATTTTTCTACTTGCACAAAGGGTACAATTCCTTCAAAGGAAAGGTATGTATCTAGATTTATTTTCTTTACTTGGTCCTGATTCAAATTCCTATGTGCCTAATAATTGATCACAAGCTTTATGTTCACCAAATTTTGCTAATTATCAAAAACAACCTTGGAATAACCCACAAATTACTTAGCCAACTTATCCAATTCCCAATCATCCTTATTAGTAGCTACCTCAAGGGAATTAGCAATAAACTCCCTAATGTAGAGGGAATCATGAATGGCCAAATTAGCTAGCTGGTTACTTGCAACCTCCACCTCACCCAACTCAGCAAGCTATTATGTCATCTAAACATGAAAATAAAAATGCACCAAGAAATACTAAATTTACAACTCAACCTACTCCAAATCTAGATAATAAGATTTAGTAGCATCCAATTTATTCAACAGATCCTACAAAGTACCTTTCATATATTGTGAGCACAAGTGACATAGACTTGCATTCAGGAGAAACCTTTCCTCCACCTATTTTTCCTATTGTCACTAAGGTGTCTTTAGAAGGATATTATATTCCTATTAATGACCCTAAGTGTACCCTGCTCTATCTAGGTAACCTAAACTAATTTCAAGTGCTGGTTTAATGACATCATTTGCTCAAAGGTTGGAGATTATAGAATCTAAGCTAGAATATTCCTTTGATTATGGACCAACTTAAGAATGTGTGTGTAAAAATAACCTTATTTCAAGTAGTCAAAGATGTACATATTTATATTAAGGAAATAATGGGTTCCTATTTGAAGAATCTTAAGGAGGAAAAAAATGATGAAGTGTACTCCCCTTATTCAACCAAACACACAACTCAATAGACAAATAAATAGAAAACTGCAAGCACAAATTTTTTTCTATTATCTTCAATGAAATGAAATGACATTAAAATATTTTGGAAAATAACATACTATAGAAACTGTTGGAATAATGATCTATTTTTCATCAGTGAATGCACTTAATGAAAACACTTATTCGATTTTGAATGCTTACCGAGCTCATCACTCAGTCCACAGACTATACCGAGCATTCAGTAAAGCTCACCGATTAATCAGTTCAAACCGAGAAGTAAGGCAGTCACTGAGTATATGAGAAGAACAACAGTTACCGAGTAGACGGTAGTCACCGAGTCATCAGTCAAAGATAATCGAGAAGTCAGTTACTACCGAGTCACCAGTGGTTACCGAGTGACAATATATCTACCGAGTCACCACAGCTACCGAGTTCCAAGCTACACTTCGGGAGTAGTATGGACCGAGCCTCTACTCTTACCGAGAGCATGACGATGCCGAGTATTGTAGTGGATGCCGAGTATCAGAAGATCACCGAGCCAGCCTGAGGAACCGATCTTCTACCGACTCAGTAATATTTTGTTCACCTATGTAAGGCCGACTTAGAAATAAGTTTATGTTATTAATTTGTATGAGGCTGACCTTATGACATGTAAATTGTAATTATGGATGGTATATATATGT
>MU223779.1:253039-263668 GCA_018584345.1 Thuja plicata | reverse complement strand
TATATATATATATATATGAAGAGCTTTTGAGAATAAAAGTATGAGATTGTATGGATGTGATGCAAATAGATGAATGGATCCATTGTGATGTTATAATCAGATAGATGGTGATGCAAGATACAACTAGATCTACTTAAGCATAGGTGATGCTTGTATTATTCATTCTTGAAAAGAATTGTAACAGAATCATATTTCTGATTTCATGAGTAGTGAGCTCAGTATACCTTTAATAGGGTTTTTATATTCCTCTAACAAGGAAATGTGCGATTGTAATATTTAGCTCCTAACAGGGCTAGGAATCCTAATAGGGACACAATAATTTTAGTACATATTTGTGGGTACCATCCCCACCATATTTTTCCCTTGGCCAGGGTTTCCTTGACAAAAATTCATGGTGTTATGAGTTATGTTTTTTGTGCTTATGTTCTTTTCATTTCAAAAATTATCTGGTTAATTTGGAATTTATTAAGTTTAAGTTTAAAGTGTTGTAATACTGATTCACCCCCTCTTAGTATTACATAATCCTAACAATTGGTGTCAGATATTTTGGCCCTTGGCGAGAAATCTTAACAACTTAAGAGAGATCAACATGGATTCTGAAAGTTTGGAAGAAAACTTTGAAGTGACACTTGAAGACCTTGATAAGGATAAATTAGAGAATGGTGACTTGAGATTCAAATTGAGAAGAGTAGAGGGTTTTATCAAGAAACTGAAGGAAACTTTTTAACTATCTAGGAGTTAGAAACAAGATCTTATGGATAAAATAAAAGAGGATTCAGACAATGATACTTCTAATCATATAAAAAAAACTTGAACAATAGAAAGATACCATGAAGCTTATTCTTCTTTTTAGATAGATAAAGAGATTCAACTGGTGAGGGATGACAAAAAAATTAAAGAAACCTTAAAAGATGCTAATGTTGAAATGGGAAAAATACAAACTGAACTTGATGACTACAAGAACAAATACATGGAATTAGAAAAAAAATAATTAGATCATGAAAGGAGAACTGGTTCAGGATAAGAAACACATTGAAAAAATTCACATGAGAAGTGACTAGATCGATGAACAAATAGACAAATAAAAAAATAAAGGATACACGGCTTGAGTTGGCTTAAATGAAAATAAATGTTGAAAAACTCAAGAATAAAAGCTTGAAGCAAAGACTGATGAAGAAAGACCTACTCTTGAAGAACCAAAAGAATAGATCAGGCCTTTCAGGGGCAGATGATTTGGATGTAACAAGATTGGACTTAAAGCACATCTAAAACTTTTTTCTGGTTATTGCTTTAATTTTTATGCATATGGACACAAGAAGGAAGAATGCAGGAAAATTGATCAATCCAAAAAAGATTACATTAGAGAGGATAGAGAAACAAATATGACATGCTACAAATGCAATAACCTTGGGCACATGCAAAGTATTGTAATTTACAGGTTAATTAGACCAAACCACCTCCTACATGCTACAAATGTCATAATCCAGAACAAAGTGTGAATTTTTGCAGATGTAAAGGAACTGGTAATAAATATCTACCTCCACCTATTGTCATAAAGAAGAATCTTGTAGATGTTGGTAAGAGTCTTGCAGACTACATGGATAAATTTAAGATTCATTTTAGGAAAGCAAGAGATATGAAAAATGATAAGGTATGGAAAGTAAAAGAACAAAGTGAGACAAAGGTTCAGGAAGAGTCAGTAGATGCTAATGAGTCTTTTCCTGATGCTACTTTGACCTAAATGGCCAAGAATGGCCTTAGTAGGAGCATTGGAAGGAAACATAAGAAATCTATCCTACCCCTTATTATGAGCAATAAGTTCTTGCAAGCTTAGGGAAAGTGTGTGGAAATGTTATGGATCATATATCTGTGATCGCATAGCTCTATAATCTATATTCTCTAATCACTAGATTGTTGATTGATGGAATTATGTGCAGAGATGCATTTATTGGGAACTGTATCATGTCTTTTTGTAGTGAAATATAAGTTTAATCAAAAGAACTTCTAAACATCATTCGAAGAACAAGGATTGGTGCAAGAAAATAAAAGGAAGCAAGTGTGTTGTACATTTGATCAAAGCCACAATTCCCAGAATCAACAATCAAAAGGTATTTAAATAGCTCATGCACTTATGAATATGGATACACCTTTGATGTTTGATTTTGTTGAGAGACCTAGATACAAGTTCAAGAAACAGCCTTGCAAATCCACTAAGGATGATCCAGAAGGTGCATTTTCTCAAATGTCCTACAAAGTTCTTCACGTAGAGGATATTAGGGATTTTATCCATTCCAAGTATGAATCTTAAGGAGATTCTGAGATATTCAAGGAAACGGAGGATATGATTACAGATGACATAAAGTGGAAGGATGAGTTTTCTCATCTTGAGAATCTTAGCATAATGAAAATGATAGAATTGCATGAGTTTGATGAAGAAGAATAGTTCAAAATCATAATGAGTAGAGTGTATGACCAATTTATTTGGATTGGGGAGCATCCTATGAATATTTTTAGTTATTTGATCCATGATATTACTAGTCTAGATAAATCTAGAGTCATCCCTATTACAGAGAAAAAACATCAAGAAGCAGGTGGAAACCCTAACCCACTCAAATGGGATAAGTGATCAATGACATTCGTTAACATCTTCCAACAAGATGTTAGACTTGTAGCGATGATTATTGGTTACAAAATCCATTATAGAAGCCAACCTAATTCAGATTCTGTTGTTGTTGTTATATTGATGAAATATAAGATGGTTAAAAGAAAATTTTAAATATAACCTATGTGAAGTTCTTACACAAAAGTTTATGGCGAATGTAAGACAAATAAAGAAAGATAGAACTAAGGAATTGATATTTGGATCACTTTTAATACACATGTATATACACATTGTGCATAAATTCCTAGGTATGTACCCTAGAGTCTTGAAAGATAATGAGCCCAATGGTCTACAAATATCTAATAGCTACAAAAGACAGAATAGCACATGGGTTGATGGAGTGTTATTTGAATGATCAAAATATTGGGAGAGAGATGAAACAGAGAATGAGAATACCTAAAGAGATAGGTATAAAATTACAAGGAGAAAATATGTTTCATGTTTGAAATAGATTGTGTTTGTTTTGAGGCAGTTGATCCAAGGATGAAGTGGTGTTACCCTATGGGGTATGAGGTGAGTAAGGAAATTCTAACTATGTAGGTTGAAATTTTTTTATATTTAGAGTTAGATCCATTAGAGGAAAGATGGGTTACATAGGAGTAAAAATCCTCTATGATCAGAGAATAACATACAAGAATAGCTAGGAGCGAGAAAATTGAAAATGTTATAGATGAATTAGCAAGTATAGTTGGTATTACTAAAGAAGAGATGAAGGAAATAAGAAGGAAGATGACTAAAAGAGCATTTGAAATTGGTAGATCTTCCCTTGATTCTCTTCCACCTCTAAACACTAAGAAAACTTGTAGTCCACCCTCTACTATGCCAGAAGTACTTATGAAGACATCGTAGACTATGAAGGTTGCAGAAAGCCTTGCGAAGAGAACAAGTTCCTCTAAACAAATCTACCCACCCACAAAATCGAGAATAGATGCATAAAATGAGTCAGAGGAAGAGAAGAAAATGAGAAGAAGGTAGAAGAGATGGAAAAGAAAGAAGGAGAAGAGAAGAAATCAAAAGACAAACCTTTGAACAGACGACTCTAGAAGCCTAGTTTGAAAATGAAGGAAAAAAGATTTGTGGACCAAGGAAAGATAAATCAAGTAAGAAAATATTATGATAGGTATGATGTTGATGATAAAATCCTTATAGAAGATATTGTGATTAACTACGTGTTATTTTTCAAGAGGAATATGTTAGAGATGGATGGAAGCATTCTTGAGGAGCTGTATGATAAAGTTGAAGTGAAAAAGAAATTAGCATTACAAGAAGATGAACAAATCAAGGTAAAAGTTATTGAAGATATATTACCAATGATATCATTTGATGAGCACAAAAGGATACTAAATGCACTGAAACTTCCGTTAAGAACTAAGTACAGGTTGATCAAGATAATGACAAGAAAATATGATGAAGTAATTGATGATACTCACAAGGCGATAGACAAAATTTTAATAGACACTGAACTTGAGAAGCACACACCTCCTAGACCTAAAGAAACTAGAACTACTCTAAAGGGAGAGTTCTCCAAGACTGCAATGGTCAACATTGATTCATCTAAGGATGAAAAGGATAATAGTCAGTTTATCAGTACTATGAAGAAATCAGATTTCTTTGTTGCTGGTATTGGATATCTCATTGGATACCAATGACCCTTTTGAAGGAAACACTGATGCTATATCTTAGATTGATATATACAAGGTAAAATCTACTGAGGAAGATCCCTCTAAGAGTCAAGAGAAATAAATTATTGTTGAGGTTGTGAAGGAACTAGAGAGTAAGGATGAAGTGAAACACAAAATGAGAACACCTATTTCTTCAACCTTATTGTTGGAAAGTGGGGAGAAAAAATTGAGTACAAATGTGGAGAGTATGGATGAAGATGAGCCGATGAAGCTATCTTACATCAAATTTACAAAAGCTAAGGAGGGATCAGAGTAGAAAATAGAGAAGAATAAAAGGGTACTAGACATGGCAGTTGATACCTTCAACAAACTATTGTCTATACCATTTACTTTCAAAGGTATGGATACTACATAGATCCTGAATAGGGTATTGGATGACTTTTATAGTCATTATGAGTCTTTAGAGAAGATATTAGAGAAAAAGGAAGAGAAAATATACCTTGCAAAGAAGTTAGAGGATGTATGTAGGTCTATCTCATGAGACCTGGGCATACTGAGCAACACAATTTATGAAGCAAAAGGTTGTGTAGCATATGGAAGGATTTTATATAACCATTGTATAAATCCTATCAAACATATTCATAATATTATAGATATCATGGATAATGATAAAAATGCTCTATATAACCTGATGCACAGTTGTGTGACCTCCTCCCATACTATTTTAGAGCTAGAAAAGGAAGTATCTAAACTTCTAGACAAGATAAGTGTGTTGGAAATCAAGAAAGGGAGAGTTATGGGAAGATTTGGTATGTTGAAGACCTTAATTACTCCTAAGTTATCAATTCTTGAGATACACCTTTCTGACATGGAGAAGATAGAGCGTGCCCTCACTAGATATATTCCTACCTAGCTAAATATAGTAGAGAAATATTCTTTTTCAATAAATGGAAAGATCCATGTGAGTCAAATTATGGTCAAGATTTGGAATGAAGAAGTGAAGATATTGGAAAGCTCGTTTCAAGATGTGCTGAAGATGGTCTAAATTTTTGGTAAGCAGTGACATAATTTGTAGTCTACATTTGTGTATACCTTTTGCATTAATGTCAAAGGGTGAGAAGATAATATATGAAAAATATATAGATTAGAGAAGATATATGTAAAAGAGATAAAGAGTGTCTTGTATATTCTTTTTGGTATTGACACTTTGTCATTTTTCACTAAATTTTTCCATCAATGCTAAAGGGAGAGATTGTTGGAAAGTAGTTAATTTAGGACTATTTAGGAACACCTTAGGGTTGTTATTTATGGAAACACATCAGTTATGAATGATCACTTAGAGTGAAACACAAGTTTGGAGTTGTGACTTGTAAAACTAACTAAGCATAAAAAGTAGAGTTATAGAGTATAACAGTATAGTTTTGGTCAACAAAGATAGTATATGATGAATGAAGAAATGTGAGCTAAGGATGTTAGGGATTTTTCTCATATGAACCACAGTGCTTGAAATAACTACTTGAACACCATGCCTTCTAATACTAATTCAGGGACAAGAAAAGCCTAATTGCTAAGGACTGGATAAGGTCCTTCTTCATTTTTGAGCTCCACATATACTCAGGCAGGTTTTACGTTTTATGATTGTTGTTTACACAGTATTTATTGATGTGGACACTGATTTTCTATGTACCTTTATTAAACCAACTGATAAATCACCTTGCAAATGACCAAGCATAATCAAATACAAGATTTAACCATTCAAACTTATGGTCTTAAATATAACAAAAACCAGTGATACAAGGATTTTCATCCTTCTTCCTTTTCTTATAGGAGGGATAACCTAAGGATCCACTCTTCAAGGGATAAACAAACTGAATAGTATCCTGCTGATACAAATCCTTATGAGTTCAGCTCATTTGTTCTTAGTAACAAGAGTATTTTGATTGAAATGATTTTGATATTGGATGGGGAACAGACTACAAACTATACTTCTAGACCAGTGCCTATCCCTTGGGAAAAGATTCAATGAAAACATGAATCAACAGAGATAAAATAATAGAGATACTATAGAGTGCCTTACAAACTACATGTGGCTAAGATAGAGTGCCTTACAAACTATCCTCTCATATACATACATCTACATCAAATCCTTATAACAATGCTTTGCTCTCTGAAATCATCTATGAAACTTAGTCCTCTCCTTGAAAGGAACTCATAAATAATTAGACAAACTACCTTATAGCTGGTGTATTTCAAATACCTTATAGGTGAAACACACTAGAGCACAAACATAATGCAAAGAGATAAGATAATATGAAAGAGGTAAAACCACACTATATTCTATTACTGTATTCTGCTTCAACACATCCAGACAAGAAGCTTTCATGAATATACAAAGATACAGAAGTATAACTTACAATAAAATTTCCACATGACCAACAGGGACCTGCTCTGGGCAGAGGAAAGGAAACCTTACAACTACAACTCTTATGCTATATATAGGTTTATGGCCATCTTGGAATCCCTTAAGGATGCAAAAAGCTTTGGATGGTCACAAAACCCTAACCCTAAAGTTATAAGAGAGATAAAAGAAAGAGAGAGAAGAAGCGGTGGAAGGACTGAGTCAAAAGGTATAAAAAAATATCTCTTGTTCTTCTCTCGATCTGGTGATTGCAATCAGATTTGTAGGTGGTAGTTGATAGTATTTATGCTGAGTCTGGATAGTTGTGCTTGCCTACTCACCTACATCCTCCTTTTGTAATAACTGTCCATCTTGTCTCTGAACAGTGCAGCGCCAGGTGTTCACCTCACTCATTATCAAAAATCTCTTCTTCTACCACAGGCTTCTTTTCCCTTTACCGATATTGAAAGAAATCTAATCTCAAATATCAGCTGTTTGTTTTGTGCACAATCTCCTGCAATTTAGAACTCTCTAATCAACTTTGAATACACTGCACACTGAGCAAAATATCACTCCCCTAAAAATTAGCAACTTGGGTCTAAAAAATGAAAGCATGGCGAAGGCAAATGAATGCACCATCAACTCTTGATAGCCATCATTCAGAGTACATAGCTCATAATTTGGAAACATTAGTTCTACCATTAATTTGCCATGCTGTGAACTTTGAAAAACCTAGCCGTAGTTGCTGAAGTTGATAGGAAATAAAATTTTCAAAAATGAATCCTCGGAGCTACCAACTATATTCAAAAAGGCTGACATGTCACATTGTAATTCATCAACTATCTTACATTTCAGCCGCTCTTTTTGCACAATAATCCAAATGCAAGCTTGTGATTGGTCACCAAGAGATTCATACTGTCACATCAAAAAAGTGCCGCCACTTTTTAAATTTTAGGATCAGGCGACTGTGCGACTGCATGAAGTCTCTTTGTCACAGGACTATGTCACTAACCCTGGTTCCATCTCAAGACTTGGTGACAATCTACTTTTTTTACCCTTGGCTAACCTGAGTCATGATCAGGCGACCATGCAACCCAACTAAAATCAAAGTCGCGAAGAGTTAACATTAACCCATCATTCATTTCTAGACTTTGTGACTAACTTCCTTGTTTAACCTTTACGATGATCTCCCAGTCACTGAATGCTTAATCTCTATTTCAAGACTATGCGACAATGCCTATCGCCAAGTCAGGAGATCTAAGTTCTAAGCCTTTGACTTTACTATAATAGGTCCTATGTGTCCTATTTCCGCTTCTGGCGACTGTGCGACATACCTTAATCGCTAAGTCAGGAGGAATTTTTCTATAGGGCACCTTTCTTCTCAGACTTCACAACCACCGTTAGATCTTCTGATCTTTTCATCTTATAGCCATCGCTTAATTGCTAGATAATCATGCATACCCTTAAATCATTTCCAGACACCGCGACAAAGGGCAAAGCACCTAAGTCTTGAAGTCGCTGAATCCCTTTCCTCCTCTTTTGGTGACAAGGCGAAAACCCCTTTAGCTTCCATCCACCTTATGAAACATGTCGCACACCCACTATTTCACATACTGCATACTAAAGAACTAAGTCATCATCCTGTTCTGGCGACATCCTGACTGCACTTTTCCGCAAACCTCAACGGCTAGTCGCGAAGTCTCAGTCAAAATCCTTTAACCACCGTTCCATTTTGAGACTACGCGACTAAAGGCATGACATAACTGTTAACTGGGGCATGATTTGGCGATAACGTGACAAGATGAAATCATGAAGTCAGAAGACATTTTCATAAATGTTAAGACTTTCTCGCGATCACCCGACTAGGCAATGGGTCCCTTCTTCACAAAGGCTTATAACATAACTATCCCGTGACTACCCGACTGAAAGGAATCGCTAAGTCTCAGAACACATAAGAAATATTCTAAAGTATTAGGAGACTACATGACTAAAGCGAAAAAGAAAAGTTGGGAAGACAAATGGAATATTCATTTTGGGTAACGCGATGAGGCGACCTCTATTAAAACACATGCCTTAAGTGACTGGAAAAAGTAACCGAGAAATAGAATGTGCCAAGACTTAGGGTTTAATATCATCATTTTACACTTGGAAAGCTTATGGTTTCCAGGGTTTTCATGAATTTGGGCAAGGTTAAGACTTGAAGACCTGAAAAACATGACAGAGGATAGCCAGACTGAACAGGACGGCTGAAATGAAGACACCATAACTCAGAGAGCAGGACAAGGAACCAGGAAAACTGCCAAACAAGAAATACAACCAACAGTGGCTCTGACTGAGGACGGTTAAATTCAAGTTTATACCGAGAACCATGGATCTCTGGAGTAGCAGACCACCCCAAAAAACTTCAAAATCAGAATTTATCTTTTCATTCTTCTACACTTCTCAAAAACTTTTCATAAACTTCCTCTCTTCTCAAAAATGGGCCAACCTCTAACTGAAAGCAAACACACAACTGAAAGGAAAGCAACTCTACAATATGTACATTATCTACAAGAGGCCCAAAACCCCACAAACTAAGATTAATTCTTACCTCTGTCAAACACAAAGCTCTTTGCCCCATGTTTCAAAAATACGATAACATTGCCACTCTCAACTGCCTGATTCAAGCAACTGTCATCATGTATCAACTTATTGTATGGCAACAAATCTGCACATTCATTCAACTGAAAGGGGGGACACTCAACCTTTGTTATGTTTCTTGGGAAAGCATCATCAATTTCAATCACATCCATCATTTGCATCTCAAAAGAAAACATATCTTTATCTCCATGCAAAAACTCAGAGGCCTCATCATTTGGAAAATGATCATCAAACTTAGGAGATTCACTAGAAATAACATGATAAATCATCATAAGATATGGAGAAACAATCTCAGCATCAAAAATAGGAGGATCTTGCATTTCATCATTAGTAAACAGGCTCAAAGAAAAGTGGTGGGTGGGAGGGAAAATACCAATACATTTAATTTCTTCTTTTGAAACTTGAGCCACTAATTGACCATCATTAAATTGTTCAAAGGCAGACTTAGAATCAGAAGAAGATTTAAAATCCACACTATTCTCTAAATCAGTACTCAACTCCATACTTGGATTTTCCACATCTACTGAATGTGAAACCACACTGAAAATATCATCATCTGATAAATCAAACTAAACTCTATTGTAGCCTAATGAAGAAGGAGTGCAAGAAGAAATAGTATCACATATGTCAAAATCAGAATGCACTGATTCATTTTCTCTGTCAAAATCAATATGTGTTGAACATGAAAGTTCAAAGCTTCTATTTCCTGAATATCTGAGATACTCAAAAGATAGAATCTCTGCAATTTGTTCACTGTGAAGGGAACAACAATCCTCTTCCTCATTCATCTTCTTACTGTCTTCTTGCATGATGCTGCAAATTTATTCATTGTTGGAGTCTTGTAGTGAAACCTCTAAAATCATATCTTCTTGTGTAATGATTTCACTACAAACACTTATGTCTGCATCATAACTGTTATCTTGCTGGTCGCATATATATTTTTCTGTGTCTTGCTGTTCATATAACTTATTGTCAATATTAATATCAGCAATATCTTCATCAGCAATAGATTCTTCATCATCACTAAGCATATACTCATCTTCATCACTTTGAATATCATTAAATTTAGATTCACTATCAGATTTATCATCAACATCTTCAACAATCTCAAAATTTTCAGATTCACTATCATTGCTTTCAACTTTAGATATGTCTTTAGAAGAAGCATCCTCTAAACCCCTTATCCATTCTATAACTTGCTGAAAGAAATCTGCCCTCTGAGCAATTGATAAATTGCATGTATGAGGGAAACAAATTTGAACAAATAACTCAACCCATACATACTCCTGAGGACAAAAAATGATACC
>MU223779.1:239150-251626 GCA_018584345.1 Thuja plicata | reverse complement strand
TTTGCTATGTACCTTTGTTAAACCAACTGATAAATCACCTTGCAAATGACCAAGCATAATCAAATACAAGATTTAACCATTCAAACTTATGGTCTTAAATATAGCAAAAACCAGTGATACAAGGATTCTCATCCTTCTTCCTTTTCTTATAGGAGGGATAACCTAAGGATCCACTCTTCAAGGGATTAACAAACTAAATAGTATCTTGCTGATACAAATCCTTACGAGTTCAGCTCATTTGTTCTTAGTAACAAGATTATTTTGATATTGGATGGGGAACAGACTGCAAACTATACTTCTAGACCAGTGCCTATCCCTTGGGCAAAGAGTCAATGAAAACATGAATCAACAGAGATAAAATAACAGATATACTGTAGAGTGCCTTACAAAATACATGTGGCTGAGATAGAGTGCCTTACAAACTATCCTCTCATATACATACATCTACATCAAATCCTTATCACAATTCTTTGCTCTCTGAAATCATCTATGAAACTTAGTCCTCTCCTTGAAAGGAACTCATAAATAATTAGACAAACTACCTTATAGCTGGTGTATTTCAAATGCCTTACAGGTGAAACACACTAGAGCACAAACATAATTCAAAGAGACAAGATAATATGAAAGAGGTAAAACCACACTATATTCTATTACTGTATTCTGCTTCAACACATCCAGACAAGAAGATTTCATGAATATACAAAGATATAGAAGTATAACTTACAATAAAATTTCCACATGACCAACAGGGACCTGCTCTGGGCAGAGGAAAGGAACCCTTACAACTACAACTCTTATGCTATATATAGGTTTATTGCCATCTTGGAATCCCTTAAGGATGCAACAAGCTTCGGATGGTCACAAAACCCTAACCCTAAAGTTACAAGAGAGATAAAAGAAAGAGAGAGAAGAAGCGGTGGAAGGACTGAGTCAAAAGATATAAATAGATATCTCTTGTTCTTCTCCCAATCTGGTGACTGCAATCAGATTTGTAGGTGGTAGCTAATAGTATTTATGCTGAATTCGGATAGTTGTGCTTGCCTACTCACCTACATCCTCCTTTTGTAATAACTGTCCATCTTGTCTCTGAACAGTGCAGCGCCAAGTGTTCACCTCACTCATTGTCCAAAATCTCTTATTCTACCACAGGCTTCTTTTCCCTTTACTGATATTGAAACAAATCTAATCTCAAATATCAGCTATTTGTTCTGTGCACAATCTCCTACAATTTAGAACTCTCTGATCAACTTTGAATACACTGCACACTGAGAAAAATATCACTCCCTTGAAAATTAACAACTTGGGTCTGAAAACTGAAAGCACAGCGAAGGCAAATGAATGCACCATCAACTCCTGATAGCCATCATTCAGATTACATAGCTCATAATTTGGAATCATCAGTTCTGCCATTAATTTTCCATGCTGTGAACTTTGAAAAACCTAGCCGTAGTTGCTGAAGTTGACAGGAAATCAAATTTTCAAAAATGAATCCTCAGAGCTACCAACTGTATTAAAAAAGGATGACTTGTCACACTGTAATTTGTCAACTATCTTACATTTCAGCCACTCTTTTTGCACAGTAATCCAAATTCAAGCCTGTGATTGGTCACTGAGTGATTCACACTGTCACATCAAAAAACTGCCGCCACTTTTTAAATTTTAGGATCAGGCGACTGCGCGACTGCATGAAGTCTCTTTGTCGCAGGACTATGTCACTAACCCTGGTTCCATCTCAAGACTTGGCGAAAATGTGCTTTTTTTACCCTTGGCTAACTTGAGTCACGATCTGGCGACCATGTGACCCAACTGAAATCAAAGTCGCGAAGAGTTAACATTAACCCATCATTCATTTCCAGACTTTGTGACTAACTGCCTTGTTTAACCTTTACGGTGATCTCCCAGTCGCTGAATGCTTAATCTCTATTTCAAGACTATGCGACAATGCCTAGTCACCAAGTCAGGAGATCTAAGTTCTAAGCCTTTGACTTTAGCGTAACAAGTCCTATGTGTCCTTTTTCCACTTCTAGCGACTGCGCGACATACCTTAATCGCTAAGTCGGGAAGACTTTTTCTGTAGGGCACCTTTCTTCTCAGACTTCGTGACCACCGTCGGATCTTCTAATCTTTTCATCTTATGGCCATTGCTTAATCGCCAGATAATCATGCATACCCTTAAATCATTTCCAGACACCGCGACAAAGGGCAAAGCACCTAAGTCTCGAAGTCGCTGAATCCATTTCCTCCTCTTCTGGCGACAAGGCGACAACCCCTTTAGCTTCCATCCACCTTATGACACATGTCACACAGCCACTGGTTCACATACTACATACTAAAGAATTGAGTCATCATCCTGTTCTGGCGACATCCCGACTGCACTTTTTTGCAAACCTCAACGGCTAGTCGCGAAGTCTCAGTCAAAATCCTTTAACCACCGTTCCATTTCGAGACTACGCAACTAAAGGCATGACATAACTGTTAACTGGGGCATGATTTGGTGATAACGCGACAAGAAGCAATCGCGAAGTTGGAAGACATTTTCATAACTATTAAGACTTTCTCACGATCACCCAACTAGGCAATGGGTCCCTTCTTCACAAAGGCTTATAACATAACTATCCCGCGACTACCCGACTGAAAGGAATCACTAAGTATCATAACACAGAAGGAATATTCTGAAGTATTAGGAGACTACGCGACTAAAGGGAAAAAGTAAAGTTGGGAAGACAAATAGAATATTCATTCTGGGTAATGCGACGAGGCGACCTCTATTAAAACACATGCCTTAAGTGACTGGAAAAAGTAACCAAGAAATAGAATGTGCCAAGACTTAGGGTTTAATATCATCATTTTACACTTGGAAAGCCTATGGTTTCCAGGTTTTTCATGAATTTGGGCAAGGTTAAGACTTGAAGACCTGAAAAACATGACAGAGGATAGCCAGACTGAACAGGACGGCTGAACTGAAGACACCATAACTCAGAGAGCAGGACAAGGAACCAGGAAAACCGCCAAACAAGAAATACAACCAACAATGGAGAAGTGATTTTTTGGTATGATAGACCTTCACTTAAGGTTGCTTGAGTTTTGGAGTTTAGTGATGATAGATATAGATAGTTGAAGTCATGTGAAGATAGTGATAAAACAAGACACATTAGTTGAATGGTTACGATGATTGAGGAAGTGTAACATGGAATCAAAACATGCTAAGTTGGATTTTTTTTGGGTACTACCTCTATTTTGTAATGTATGATTTCTAGCTTTATATTTTAGTTTTGTAAATATGTTAGTTCCATTTTGTGATGCATTTGGGAGCTGACCGGGTAATGTAATAAGATATATATGAAGAGCTTTTGAGAATTGAAGTATGATATTGTATGGGTGTGATGTGAACAAATGAATGGATTATTTGTGATGTTAGAATCATATAGATGTTGATGCGAGCTACAAATAGAACTACTTAATTATAGAAGATGGTTGTATTGTTCATTCTTGAAAAGCATTGTAACAAAATCATATTTCTGATTGTATAAGCAATGAGCTCAGTATACCTTTAACAAGGTTTTTGTATTTCTCTAACAAGGAAATGTGCTAATGTAATATTGAGCTCCTAATAGGGCTAGGTTCCCTAATAGGGACATAATACTTTTAGTACATATTTGTGGGTACCATCTTGACTTAGGTTTTCCCTTGTCTAGGGTTTCCTTGAAAAAAATTCATGGTGTTATGAGTTATGTGTTTTGTGCTTATGTTCTTTTCTTTTAGCAATTATCTAGTTAAGTTGAAATTTATTAAGTTTAAGTTTAAAGTGTTATAATAATAATTCACCCCCTCTCTCAATATTACATAATCCTAATACTTAGAATATTTTAGAAAGTGAAACTTTCCATTTTTAGTGCCCAATGGTTCATTAGTTCAATTTCCCACCTAATTTATTTTTCTCTCTTCAATTTTGTATCGAAACTTGAGTCTTAATGGCAAAAATTTTGGAAGCCCTAACTTTTGACTCAGACCTCTAATCTTCTTATATAATATATTGCTGGAAATCTTGAGAAGAGATCTACAACAATACATAACCTAAATATTTATGTGTCTGGATATCAAACCTTTTTGGGGCCTCTAATTCTTCAATTTTAATTTTTAAGCCTAATTAGAGAAATGTTTTAGGACAAACATTCATATATTTAAATTGCTTAGGATATTGAGGTAAACGTTTCACAAATCTTTTAATTTTTCAATTATGGTCCATGGGACCAATTTTTGTGTCCATATGACCAAAATGGAAAAAATCCTGGAATATGACCCCAAACAAAAAAAAATCTCAAAAAATAGTGTGTGACTATTTTATGTTATTTTTAACGTATATACATGTTATATAGGGAAACTATCATATTGGGCTCCTAGAAAGGGTTAAAACATTTACAAAACAAAAGAAAACAATGACATTTTTTTTTTGTAATGCAAGATTACTCCTACACCCTAGATGCTCATGCATCAGACACCTATGGTAATTTGAGAAGTAACCTCAAGTCACATCTCAGGGGTTTAGAGGAAATTGAAAGTGGTCAACCTCTACTTTTGGTATCCATGATGAATCTTCAAAAGGTCATCTTTTCCCTTTAACTAGGTACTCTTCATATTGCTTGTTTCTTGTGCTTCTACCCACATGACTATCCAAGATATCCTCTATCTCTTCTATAGTTGAAGTAGCTATTGGATTATTCCACTTCTCTTTTTAGATTTCATCTTCAATACTTCCTTTTCTATCAAATCTAAAATGTTAAACAGAGGTGAAATATTGCGTTCACTGGACAACTGTACTTCATAAGCATTTCTTGAGTCAAGGTTCTTCAAGATTTTTCATGGTCCAAACTTCTTAATTTTCAACTTAGTATATGTTCCCAATAGAGATATCTTTTTTCTCAAGTGAACCATTACTTCATCCACAATATAAAATTACTTATACCTCCTTTTCTAATCTGCCTTAGCCTTGTACTGAATATTCATTTTATTAATATGCTTTCTCACCTCTTCATGTAAATATTTAGGTGTTCCAAAAAGTCTTCATCTTTGGTGCTACTCTTCTCTCCTTTTTCCAAATTCCTTAATTCTAAATCATTTCCAAGATTATATCCATATACAATCTATAATGTTGATTTATTAGTTCTCCTATTGACAAAATTATTGTATGAAAAGTTTTCCTATGGTAAAGTCAGATCCACCCCCTTTGGTTTATCTCCTACTCACCATCTAAATAGGTTCCCCAAAACCCTATTCACAACTTATGTCTACCCATTAGTTTATGGATGGTGCACTAAACTAAACTTCAAATCTATCTTTTTTCTTTTTCCACAATGTCCTCCAAAATTACCCAACAAACTTAGTGTCTTGATTTAAAACTATGCTCTTTGGCATGCCATGTAGTCTCACCACTTCTCTTAAAAACAATTCTACCACATGAACATGATCATTAGTCTTTCTATAAGAAATTAATTTTTTTAAATCTTTGAGAACCTGTTTACAAACACAAAAATTGAATAATGCCCTCTTTGAGTCCTTGATAAACCAAGAACAAATTCCATACTAATTTCATCCCATGGCCTCTATCGTACATGTAATGGATGATATAACCTTGTATTTGGATTGGTTCCTTTTTATATTTGACATATTCTAAAACTTTTCACAAACTTATTAACATCTTGTTGTAGTTGTGGCCAATAATAATGTTCAATGATTATAGCAATGATTTTATCTCAACCAAAGTGTCTAGCCAATCCTCCACTATAATTCTCTTTGTTTAGGTTCTCCCTCATGGAACTCTTAAGAATGCACAATTGGTTGTGTTTGAATGACATACCATCTTGAATTATAAAATACAACCACCTAGTCCTATCTAGAGTAATAGGTTTTGTTCAAGCTCTCCAGGCCTCACAAAAATTAGGATCATCAAGTTAAAAACTTAAGAGTTACTAGAACCCAACCATTTTGATCTTCATTTTGGTCAAAAAAAATTCCTCCTACTTAGGTCATTGACATCTATATTAGACTTTCCACTATTGTGCTTCAAAAAAAAAGTGTAAGTTTGCAAATAATCATACCATTTTAAATTCCTTTGATTCAAATTTCCTTGACTATTCAAATACTCTAAATCTTGATGATTAGAAAATAGAAAAAAAAAACCCTTTAAGAAAAAGATAATATCTTCACTTCCTTAATTCATGAACTATAACATAAAAATCTTGATCTTTTTAAATAGAATATTTTATTTTATCATCATTCAACTTCTCACTAAAATAAGTAATTAGTGTAGACACCTAAAATTGACGAGGTGACTCTTAATCATCCAAATTTGCAAATCTTAGCCAATTGCCCTAAATCTCATCAAAATGTATTAAAATGGATTAAAATCATTCAAATGGACATTTATCAAGGAAATTGGACAAAATCAAATTAAAATCAAAGGATTAAATAATCATGAAATCAAATAATCAAATCCAGCCCATTCACCCTTACATGGCTAAATTAATTAAATGATTGAATTAAATAATTCCTAATTTCTTTCAACTCAAAATGATCAACCAATGAGAATTGAGTATTTTGTCTTCTTGTCCCACCCTTTGAGGACAACCATTTAAATGGTCCCCCCATTTGAGGGATCAAACTCAACCAAGGATTAACCCATGGTTAATTGACTCTACCCCCTACCCTTGGGAATTTGCTATAAATACAAGCCATTTTCTATGCATTTAATATCCTAGAAATTCAAGTGCAAATAATCCTCATTATAGGTAATTTATGAGCAATTGAGAGCATTTGAGAGAAATTTAGAGGTATTTTTGAGCATTTGTAGAAGCAATTATTGAATTGAGGAGCATATCATGAGCATTTTGAATTAGTATTTCATATTATCTTGATAATTTGAGCTAGATCTTGCATTTTATCTTTAAATTTCTCATTCTAGGATTGTCCTTGAGAGAGATTAAGGCTGAGAGATCTCTTAACAAAGCTTAGATAGGAAACCATGAGATGTCATGGATTTGATTAAAATTCTTAGTTTAAATTGTCAATTTATTTCCATAGAATTGTAGTTTAGAGTCCTAATTTCATGAAGGTGTAATTTCTCACAAACAAATGGCGCTCACCGTGGGGCTTTAAGCCTCAATTTCCTTGTTTTTATCATATATTTTTGTGTGTTTGCATTACTTTGCTATCATTTTGCAGAAAATAGGAGAAGAGCTGCCTACAAAGATTCTGAAGCTGCGTGTTAGCAGTGAAAGACCGCTTATGATCATTCCTGAGCCGCGTGCTAGCATAATTGGACCGCAATTCTGTGTTGCCTTCTTCTGCAAAGGGCCGCCTACTAGCAGTGAAAGACCATATGTGATCATTCCAGAGCCGCGTAGAAGCTTTATTTGACCGCACTTTGCACATTCTATGCCACCTACAATTTATCTTTAGCCGCCTGTGGATTTTCCAGAGCCGCTTTCTAAGTTTTAATTGCCACTTTTAAAGTTGAAAGTTCTGCTTTCTAGCATTTCAAAGGCATGTATTAACTGTTAAATTCCGCATAGAACTTTTTTCTAATTATCAAGTTTTAAATGATTTGTTTCTCTATCTAACTCTCTATATTTTTTATCTCTACAAATGAAAAATCACCTGAAAGTACAGGATCCAGAGAAGAGAGTCACAAGGCCTAGAAAAGAGGTAAGAGCACAAACTAAACATGATAAACAAGTGCATGCATCTAATCTTTTAGAAAACTTAAAAGAAGAGGAACATTTATATGATCATTACATCAAAGTTTTCTTTGCTTAAAAAAATAAATTTCCTACTCTTTGATAGATTGTCATTTCTAATTCTTTAAGCTTGATTTTGTGCAAAATTTGATTAAAAGAGCTTAGGAGTGATTTATCTTTTGAGATTTCCAAGTTTTTCTTCACTTTATATTTGTTGTATTGACTAACTTATTGGAGGAGCCGGAGTGGGACTGATCGCCACTAGGTGATTTAAAAAAATCACAAATCAAACAAAAATGTGCCTAGCCTTTGCTAGCTTTGAAAATGAGGTACTTATCTTATCAATCTTGCATTGATTAAATTGTGGCATTCATTTAAATCTAGCATAAATAGGAAAATTCCTCTAATTGTCTAAATTGAACAAGCATTAGGTATATGCTCTTCACTTTTTGAAGTGAATCAAAAATCCAAACGTGCAAAGTCAATTTAGTACAAAGAAAGGGATAAGGAATTGAACCACACATTTCAATTTTTAAGAACCTCCTTGTCAAGGGGTTGAAAAAGAACAAATATTGCTTGAAGTTTTTGGAACAAAGGAAGACAATAGGGATATTCTCTTCACTCTTTATGTGAATCAAATTCCCAAACTTGTTGGACTAAGTTCAATTTTTGCTTTCCATGTATGCTAGATTAGAGTAAAGCTTTAGAGGGCCTGCCTCCCAAGAATTCCTTTATGAAGGCGGTAAGAGGGAATGACAAAGTGGAAGACAATCACTTTTGCCGTGATATCATCCAACCCACTATAAAAAAATATATGCACTTTACCTTAATCGGAAAGTGACTAATTTTGTGCAAGTCATCCTCACTTCCTTGAGTAGTCCTTCGGGATTGCACAAAACATACTTTCATGCATGTGGGAAGCCCGCAAGGGGGTAAAGGAGCTTGACAAGAGTTAGAATGGAGGTGTGAATAAAAACTTGTTAACTATTAAGCCTACCTTTTTAGAGTGATTGTTAAATGCCATATTTGTTTGACTCTTAGGTAGATTTCTTGGAAGAGTTTCTTGTGTTATACCCATAAATAAAACATCTGAGAACATACACTTTTAGTGTTGTTTTAGGGATATGGTGCAAAATTGATGTGTGTGATGAGTTTGTATTTTATTTTCATGAAAGAATCCTCTATAACAAGTCTGATCAGAATTATTAAACTTTTAAAAAATCAAGAACTTGAAAATTTCAACCCTGATCAGCAAAGCGCCGCATATAAACATTTTTGGGCCACGTATAAAGAATTTTGGACCACCTGTACTTTTCAAAATCTTCTTGCAAAGATTCATAAGCCATGTAAGCCACTGGAAAGTGTCGCATGTAAACATTTAAAAACCGCCTATCAACAGGAAAACACCACCTGTGAACTGTAGAGTGTCGCGTACAACAATTCCAGTAACCGCGTGCAAACATTTCAAAGCCACCTACACACAGACAAGAGCCACCTAGAAACAAAGAAGGGAAAAAAGTGGATACTTCCTGGGGTTTTGAAAACAAGTTGCTTCCATTTTTGGATACCTTGTTGGATGTTTGACCTTTGTGTAACTTCAACTGGATCATAATCTGCTATTGTTGGACTTTTTGAAAAATCATCCAAGGGTTGATCATTCAAGTGAGATACAAAGCCTAAGTCTTTATTTGATTTATGTTAATGCCAAATTTTATGCGATCTCATTACATCAAGGATACCCTACAACCTAACAGATCTTATCTAAGACAAGAGTGTCCTTTCCCAAGTGATCCTTTTAGTTCTTTAAGACCTTTGCAAGAACCTATAAAGGAAACAGAGCCAACAATGTCTTTTCCATTTGGCAATATGGATCCCGATCAAATTAACCATGTCAACAAGGACACTAATAATAATGGAGGAGGGAATGGTGATCCTAATAATCAAGGATCTAATAACAATATCAATGAAGAAGAAAATAGTGACCCTAACAATCAAGGGTTAAACAATACCAATCTTGGAGGAGAAAATGGTGACCCTAACAACCAAGGGTTGAACAATAATAACAATGGGGGTAACATTGTCCCTAATGATGAAGAAGCCACTGATAAATAGGTCAATGAAGCTATGCAAAGTCCATTTTCATGAAACTCATCGAAAAAGTGTTGGAAAAAGATAAAGAAAAATACTTTCTAGACCTAGCACAAATGGGTCTCAAACTTCCACATGATTATGATGTCAATAAACTCAAACAAAAGGAGGTTGAGGCTAACCCCATTGATATCATGAATAAACAATTTCAACTCTTTCAAATACAATTAGACACAATAAAAAAAATTGGGGTTCCTAAACCCTTTTCTATCGAGGCTTTGTGTCCTTTTCCCTTTGATAAGTCATTAATCATGGTTCCATTTCCAACTAATGTTATCTTTCCCAAATATGACAAGTATGAAGGAACAAATGATCCCCAAGATCACCTAGGGGAATTTTTTTCCTTAAGTCTAGAGTTCATGCATGACACAACTTACCTCATGAGATTATTCCCTAGAATTTTGGGAGGCATGGTAATGGAGTGGTTTCCAAAGTTACCCTCCGGCATTCGAACCTTTGAAGAATTGGCCTCTAAGTTTGTAACTCATTACTCTTATAATATAAAAAATGAGATTACAATGCTTAATTTATGTAACACCAAGAAAAGAGAAGGAGAGGGATTCCTACTTTTCCTACAATGATGGAGAGCGGTATTTTCTAGATACCCTTGAAGTGTACCCGAAAAGGAGAAGATGGATATCTTTGTGAATAGCTTGAATCATGAAATGAACTATCGGTTGAGGCTACAATGTCCTAGGACATTTCAAGATCTAATTGAGAATTGGGTAACAACTAAAGAGGTATTAGTTAAAATTGGAGAAATCAAACTTTACAAGGATAACAAGAATAACAACAATAACAATACCTCCAACACTAATCAAAATCACAATGCCCCTAAAAAAAATTGGTTTTAGATGAGAAATAACAACAATAAAGGAGTGGTCAATGATGGAGTGGTAGAGGCAAATACTTTAAAGGCTACCCCTTTCAATCTAACTCAAAACTCAGTTCAAGCCAATAATGTGAATCAAGCACCCAAAGTGCCCTTTAACAACAACAACAACACTAATAACAACTTTGGGAATAATCAAGGGGCTTACAAGCCTAAAACTTTCTTTGCACCTATACCCAAGAGGACTTTCACTAATTTGGGTGAACCATTGGAAAATGCATTAAGGACACTTATTGCAAATAAACTTTTTGAATTACCATGGGCTCAACCATATGAACCTCAAATGAAGCCAATTGGTGGACTGAGAATAACCATTGTGAGTACCATAGAAATCAGGGACATAAGACCAATGATTGCATGCATCTCAAACATGTGGTACAAAATCTTATTGAAAATCATGTGATAAAAGTAGAGGGCTCTCAAACTAATGAAGATTACACGGCCGTTAAGACTCCTTTCTACAAGCATGAAAAAGGAGAATCTTCCAATTCCAACAATGGAGGAAATAATGGGAACAATGAAAGAGGCAATAATAATGTTAACTTTTCCCATACCTATGATAATACAATCAATGTTGTATCTGGCCATGAGAGTAATATCAATGTTGTGGTGATCAAAGATCAACCTAAAGTGGAATCCTCTAATGCAATCACAAGGGGGAAAGCCTCAAAGGTTACCCTACAAGGGGGTACTCCTATTACTATTGGTCCAAAAACACCAATTATTTTGGCTAAACAAAAACCACCTACAACAAAGCCTTATAGTTTGGTGGATCAATTAAAAAAGACTCTAGCCCAAATATCAATTTTGGAGTTGTTGAAATTATCTCCTAATCACAAGGAGATCTTAGAAAAATCCTTGGTTGAGACCACCGTTCCCATAAACTTGGAAGAAGACAAATTTCAGAACATGGTAGGACATCTTATAGCCCCTCATTGTCTTTAATTTTTAGAGAAAGATGATATGTCTATCACACATCCTCAAAACTTACCCTTTCATATAGAGGTGTTAATCCAATGACATAGGGTCAAGATAGTTCTCATAGATGGGGGAGCTGGTCTTAATATTTGCACTTTAAACCTTGTCAATTCATTAGGGTTAACCGAATCATCCATTGATCCTAAAACGAAAATCACCATTAAGGCTTATGATGAGGAGGAACGATCTTCAAAGGGTATGATTATTCTACCAATTCAAGTGGGACCTATCAAAAAGGATATCGTATGTCAGGTCCTTGATATGAAATTGACTTACAATATCCTATTGGGAAGGCCATGAATACATGAAATGCAAGTGGTACCCTCTACATATCACCAATGCATAAAATTTCCACACATGGGGGAAGAGATCACGATTGGAGGAGATTCAAATCCATTCCAATATTGTAATGCTTTAAAGCCAAGTCATTAATTGTACATTCCTCACAATAGGGAAGGAATTATCCCTGATATTACCATGGAGTAAGCCAAAGAGGAAAGTTCAAAACCAACATCAAATGTTACATAAACTTCTAATCCTACTCAAACTAACTCAACCACATCAACTAAGAGAAAAGAAAAGATGAGTTATGAGGGTTAAAATTCAAATGATAATTCAGTCAAGACTTCAACATTGAGAATGGAAACTTTGAAACCCACTAAGGAAGAAAGAGAACAAGCTAAGAAAGATCATTATCAAAAGATGAGTGACATGATGAACCAATT
>MU223779.1:202851-236130 GCA_018584345.1 Thuja plicata | reverse complement strand
CAACTTTCCCTCCATTTGAGAACACCTCAAAGCTTTTGACTTAACCAAACTTTGATCATGATCAACTCACTCTACCCCCTACCCTTGGGAAAATGCTATAAATACAAACCATTTCCTTTGTGTTTGGAATCCAATAATTTCAAGAGAAAAAGCATCCTTATTATAGGCATATGGAGAGCATTTGAGGGCTTTTGATCACATTTCAGCATTTGCATAGCATTTAGTACATCATGTTTTAGGAGCATTTGTTGTTTTCTAACATATCTTGGAGCATTTTGAGAATTTTAAAGCTAGATTTGAGCATTGTTTATCATTAATTTCTCATTCTAGGATTGTCCTTGAGAGAGATTAAGTCTGAGAGCTCTCTTAACAAGCTTAGATAGAGAACCATGAGATGATATGGATTTTTCGCTTCAATTCTTAGATTAAATCATATTTTCTTTCCATAGAATTATTTTTATTAGTGTTAATTTCATAAAGGTGTTAATCTTACACACACAAAGTAGTTTCAATTTTAGTTTTTATCATACTTTAAAATCCTCCATTTTAGTGATGGTCATGGTTGTTGGCTCTCATTTTGAGAGTAAATTTAACATCCCAATTAAATAGGAGGCAACATGTCGATTCAATCAAATTTGTGAAATGGACAATTCATGTTCATCTTTGCAAATTCAATGATTGAGCAAGGACTATGTTTTGTTTGTGCCTGATTTGGAGGTCACTTTCAAGCACACACATTTTGGCACCACCATGGGGTAGAAAAAATTATTTCTGACCTCACTCTCAAAATTTCCTGACAAAAATTTGAACTTTGTCGTACGTCCGTACATCACTGGTACAGAATCTCGCACAAACTTTCAGATCGAGATGCAAATTTTTTCTCCCAGGAGCATTATCTCATGTGAGGAAACACTCTCTAGCATAGGTCCCTACACTTTCTCACATGTAGCGATATACTTTCTCACATGAAGTTTTACAGACAGTCATTAAATTTTTAGATTCTGCAATTTTCTGCTATCATTTTCTGACATTTACTTTATGTTGTTGATTTCATGATTCCAATTTCTGCTACAACATAACAGTGGTCTACAGGTTGCTTGTCAAAGATCATGAAAACTCACTAATGGTTTGCTTGCAAGATAGTTGTCAAAGACATATTAAAAACGTTGTGCTTGTTTACTATTTTTCATTCACATATTTTAAATAGGGCTTTGTTAAAATTTCTTAAGGGTCCTGATAGAAAAGTAGGGGAATAGGCTCTTCATTACATGGAAGTGATGCCCATGGATGAAACTGAGACCTAGATTTTTCTAGAATGATAGATACCTAGGGAAGCAGAGAAAGGTAGTGGATCTTTAACACATCTACTTGTTAGGGGATTATTCTCTTCTCTCTTTGAGAGAATCAGAAACCCAAAGGCTTGTGGATTTGGTGGAGTGAAGCTAGCTCAGTGATGAATATGTCTTGCATGTTTGGGTAAGGTGAAGAGGTAGAGAAGTATGCTCTTCTCTCTTTGAGAGAATCATAAAATTAGACCCTTGAATCCAAGCCAAGTTTGTGTCACCTTTAGAGGGCCTACCGGAAGTTGAACCTTTGGGAACGACCCAAGTGAGTACACATCTATCACTGGTGATTCCACCTCACTATAATAAAGTCTACTTTGTTGAGTCCAAAGAATCCAAAGCCATGGTAACTTATTTCTCATGATTCTAACTATCATCTTGAGAAAGCCTTGTTTGTTGTACTGAGCGGCGCCACTCCCAGCCTTGCTTGCAAGGGTGTATGAATTTCAAGTGTTGGTGTGGCTGTGAGGCCCCAACTCTATATTAGAGGCACCAAAGGTTATTGTGAATGGAATCCCACTAAAAAGTCTCTTAGTTAGATTCCTACCTGGATCACCTCCGAAAGAAGACATAATCTGTGCGTAGGGAGGGGGAAGAATCTCTCCCCTAGATTCTCGACATAGGTATGCACCTGGATTCTTGAAGTGGTATTTGACACTGGCCCCTGCTTTAAGGGTAACCTTTGAACATATATACTTAGTCCTTGGAAACACCAAAAACACGGTTGCCCTCTCAGGGGTGACACTGTTGTGTGAGGTGCACGCATACGCATAAGACGGTGGGGGACAGATTTTGTCTTCTCCACCATTTTTTTTGTAGGGATAACTAAGTGTTTATTTTGAGTCTTAAACTATCCAATCATTATCAAACAAAGACTCCCATGATTTTTCCAAGTTTCTTTGTCCTTGGTAGAACTGTTTATGACTATTGCTTGCGTCACTATTGCTTGATTGAAACTTTGTACTTGTTAACGAGTGCTTGTCACATTTAAACTGAGATTGCTGATCTCTACTATCATAAAATTGCCTTGTATCTAGAAATTCTATCAGAGATTAGTCCTGACTGTGTCTCAAAATTTGGTTTTTGTCTCAAAAACTAAGTTTGTTTATTGAAACCTGGAGTTTTCTCACGCAAGATTTTAGAAACTGAGCACTTCCTCACGTGAGCTTGCATTTTCTCGCACGCATTTACCCATTTCTTGGTGTGAAAGAGCACTTCCTCACATGAATCTATACCTTCGTGTCCTAAAATAGCGTGATTTTTCCCACTGACTGATGATTTTTTTGTCTGATCTGACTTTTGCCTGAGGTTTGATTACATGTTTACTTGTTGTCTGTAGTTTGAAACTAGTTGTTTCATGTTGTGAACTAACCAATTCTTACTCAAACTTGTCTTGTATCTTTTTCTCTATCCTATCTTTTTTTGTGTTTTTGTACCTTGTGATAAGATAGTCACATCTCAGTTGTTCTAGCCATACTCTTGATGAATCGTGCCAAGTGCATTTCACACCTTGGCTGTTATAGCCTCTACCTCCTTTTCGTTATCTCTAGAGATATAGTTCTAAGTTGGATCCTAGATCCTCTCTCATTTCATCTTCATCTATGTCTGTTACGACTAGAAGCGGTAATATACTCCCCATTCTTGGTTCTAGAACAAGTAAAGGTAAACCTCGTAATCAAGGGAAAGATCATTCTGAACCTATCATTCAGCCTGATAGTCAAGAGGGATCCTCAAGTTCCTCTTCTACACTTAGTAAAGATCCTAGTCTGAATCAGAAACCAGTGTTCCATCTGTGCTCTAATCCTTTGTTTCAAGATCAAAAAAATTCATTTCTTTTAGATCAACAAAGCTTCAGAAAGTCACCTATTTGGGTTGATCCTATTGATGATCCTCGCTGCCTTAGTGATCCTTTTGAACATATCAATCCTTTTGATCCTATCAACCCCTTTGATATGCCAACAGTTACGTTGACCACAAATTCTCAGCTTGATACTCACACTCACACTCAAGCTGTGCACACGACACAATCTCACATTAACGATATGGAAACTCCTTTTGATTACTTACAAGGTCAATATAGCGGGGTCAATGACCAATCTCAAAATGATCAAGGTCAACAAGAGGAGCAACATCACCATTGCCCTCCTCCATATGACCAAAGTCAATATTAGGGTCAAAGCATTTATGAGATCCTTGGTAATGACGATGAGCCGATAACTCAAAATGACATAGATGATGCAAAATATAATATGGATCTCATCAAGATGATGGAAATTCTCCTTGCACAAGATAAAGAGAAATATTTCTAGATTTTGCAAAACAAGGAGTTAAGCTACCCCAAAACTTCAAGTGGAAACACTTGTGGCTAAAGAAGAAGAGAGTTAGACTACCGAATTGCATAAGGTGATCCAAGATATGCAAAATCAAATTAGCAAACTTATGAAGATAAGGACAAACCTACACAACAATTCACAATGGAGAGCATATGTCCTTTCCGTTTTGATAGGAGTCTTCATATGCCACATTTTCCCAAAGGTGTAGAAATCCCTAAATATGATAAATACTTGGGTACCACCAATCCTCAGGACCATTTGAGAGAATTTGGGGCCCTATCTATGGATTTTATTCATGATCAAACCTATTTGATGCATCTCTTTCCCCAAAGTTTGGGTGGACCTGCCATGGAGTGGTTTTCTCGACTACCCACCGACATCAAGACTTTTGATGAGATTGCCAATCTCTTTATATAGCACTATTCTCACAACATAAATCATCCCATCAACATCAAGGAACTTTGCAATCTCAATCAAAGACAAGGGGAGCCCTTCCTGACATTTCTCCAAAGATGGAGACAACTTTGCACTAAGTATCCTCGCAAAATACCTGAATCTGAGAAACTCGATATCTTCTTGGAAAATCTCACTCCTAATTTTGGATATCAAGTACAACTTCAAGGTCCCCTTAATTTTGATAGCATGATAAAGCAAGTTGTGAGAATAGAGGTGTTCATGGTTAAGAAAGTGGAGTTGACTTTATACAATGACAACAAACAAGGTTCCTCCTCTTCCAACAAAGATAAAGGGAAGTTTGTCAACAAGAATAGAGATGTTGTGAATGATGGAGTGGTTGATAATGTGACCCTAGCTCCTTCAAAACTGGTCTTCAATATTACTTCCAATATACAAGCAACCAAAACTACTAAGAAGGCTGCAACAAACACTCAAACACCTTCTAGATTTTCTAGCAACAAACCTTGGGCTCCTTGACCCAAGCGGGAATTTACTTCCTTGGGAGAACCACTTGATGTAGTTTTCAAGACTTTGGTGCAAAATTAGATTCTCACTCCTTTAGACAAGTGTACATATGATCTGCAACCATGACCCCATTGGTGGAACAAAAATGCATACTGTGACTATCAACAAAGCAAGGGTCATAAGCCTGCTACTTGTCTCCAATTGCGCCACAAGGTTCAAGATTTGGTTGATAATAAGGTTATTGTTGTGGAGAATCATAATAAGAATTCAGATCACCAGGCATTTAAAGATCCCTTTCCTCATCATGAGAAAGGTGAGTCGTCCAACGCTAAGAACAAAAATGCCAAGGTTAACTATGCGCATACCACCTATGACAATGTCATCAACATGATCGACCCTGTAGGAGTTGAGTATTGTGATGTGGTTACTATCAAGGGGTGTGGGGATTCTCCTAAGCATAAGACCCCATTTTTCTTGAGAGGCCCTGGGTCTTTCTCGTCTGACTCTGAAACATCTTAGGATTGTGCAAATGGCACTACCAAATCCCGTGCTAAAATCACTATCAAGGGTCCTAACCCTCCTGCTACTACACCCGCACTGAAAAAACTCATGGATAAAACTATTGTTGGCCCTACCAACAAGATCATGAAAGTGGTCCCTACGCCTCCTACTATTGGTTATAGCATTCTCAACTAGTTGCAAAGAACCAATGCTCAAATAACTATCTTTGAGTTGTTGAAGATCTCGCCTTCTCATAGGTAGATTATGGATAAAGCTCTCATAGAAGATAACGTGCCCAAAGACATCAATCTGGATTAGTTTCAATCCATGGTGGGTCACTTGACTTAACCACACTATTTTTCCTTCTTAGAAGAAGATGATCATTTGATTAGCCACCCGCATAATGCTCCTTTGCATATAGAGGTCATGATTGGCAAACAACTTGACCGTCACGTCCTTATTGATAATGGTGCTATCCTTAATATTTTCTCTACTCACTTACTCGCTCAGCTAGGCTATGGTAAAGGTTGCATAGATTCCCACAAGAAAATAACTATCAAAGCCTATGATGAAGAAGAAATAAAGTCCAAAGGTTTAGTTGTTCTACCTATTCGGGTTGGACCTATTGAAAGAGATATCACATGTCAAGTACTAGATATTCCTCTTTCTTACAACATACTATTGGGAAGACCATGGATCTAGGAAATGCAAGTAGTTCCCTCTACACACCATTAGTGTGTCAAGTTTCCTTTCCACAGTGTAGAAGTGACAGTTCCTGCTAGTATGGACTCTTCTTGTAATACGCTCACACAATCAGCTGATATTTTTGTTCCTACTAATAGAGAGTACATGGAATTTTGTGATGCCAAGCTTAGAGATATGGAAAAAAATTTGGAAATCAAAGACATGGGCATGGGGGGATATAAAATAGAACCCATGCTATTGTTAGCACTTTCCATCTCCTCGTTCTTACGGGAGACCCTCTGAGAACAATAGATCTTCTACTCCTCTTGAGATAGTTTATGATGGTGCCTTCGTATGGGCTTCAATACCATTAGAAGATGAAGATGAGGAAAGAGCTATTGAGTCTTGGCTTTGCAAAGGTAAGAACATATCTAGACAGACTGCTCCAACTCATGAACTAAATCCCAATAGTGAAGGTCTTAAAATTATGAAATTCTTTGGATACAAAGGGAGTGGTCCAGTAGGAGTGAATGGTAATGGGTTAGTTGAACCTATTAAAGCTACAGGTCAAAAGATGAAAGACACAACTGGTTTAGGCTTCAAGAAGATCCCGTTCCATATAGGGATTAATAAATTTGTGCCAAAACTAGATCCTCCACCAGAACCTGAAGACACAACTACAATTGATACCACAAAGGATATCTCCGATGAGAATTGCTTTCCTTATCCCATTCCTCCATACTTGGCAACATTCTTTGCTAAGCTAGATAATTTTGTACCTCATGCCAGTACAGTCGAGACTGACAGTGATTCTGATAAGACCACTCCATTTGATGCATTGACCTACAAACAATGGAAAGTGTTACAAGACCCTGATTTTCAAGGTGAACGGTACATACCACTAGAATTTCAAGAGCAGTTGGCACAAGAACAAACTAGTGTTGCAAAAACTCCCAAACCTTCATGGTGCAAACATCCCAATCAGAGTTCAAACACAGATTCTCATGAATAAGAGTTTGACAGTTTGTTAGAAGGATCCTATGAAAAGCTTCTCAATGTAGGTGAAGGGTCTAGTGAAAGGTCTAATGAGTCTGAGTCCATAAATGTTGACGTGTCTTCTACTTTGGTCACTAAGAGTCAAAAGGATTTGAACACACCTTTGGATGAGATTTCTCTGGGTCTTAGCTTACTAGTTAGCACTTTTGATGACTATACCATGAATGCACTTGAACTCGTCACTTCTCTATCACTCCAACATCCCAAGCTAATAGACTAGAATTCCCCTACCTCATCCAATGAAGGCCTCATATTCCAGAATTACTATGCTCTATCCTTCTACCTTCACACTATTGAACTTGTAATGTCCTCCACTAGTGAAGAAAGTGTCAACATGACCGAGGCTTATATCAAGTATCTTAGTCATAAAATCAAAAGAAGAACAAATAGGTGCTCTAATGGTGAAAACCACATTATGGCAGTGTCAGAGCCAAAAAAAAATGAAAAGAAAAGACATATCCGAAGGTGAAAACCTCTCTGAGGTGCCTGAGGATGAGATACTTGATGTGCTTCTGAGTCATTTCCAGGAACACTCATCGGTGCTAATTGAGCTGACTCAGCCGGTAAATGTGGCTATAGAATAACATCCACACATTATTCATGTGGCTAAGTCATTATCTGTAGAAGAACTCAAGGAATTCACAAATTTCTTCAAGGAGAAAAAGATAAACTTTGCATGGACATACCGTGACATGCTTGGTGTAGATCCTGATCTTATCATGCATCACTTATCAATAAATCCAGGTGTAAAACCAGTCAAGCAAAAAATTAGAAAGATGCATCCACATGTGGCTTTACTTGTCAAGGCAGAGTTGGAGAAACTTCTAAAAGTTGGGTTCATCAAAGTCATTGATTATGCAGAATGGATCTCCTACATAGTTCCAGTGTCGAAGCATGACAAATCTATCAGAGTCTGCACAGACTTTAGGGACTTAAATAAGGCATGTCCAAAAGATGATTTTCCACTACCTAACATTGATATGATTGTGGATATGACAGCAGGATACGAAATGTACTCCCTTATGGATGGTTTCTCTGGCTATAATCAAATCAAAATTGTGCCAGAGGATCAAGAAAAGACTGATTTTACTTGTGCATGGAGTACTTTCTGTTGGAATGTTATCCCTTTTGGTCTAAAAAATGCTGGAGCTATGTATCAGAGAGCAGTCACTACCATATTTCATGATATGATGCACAAGATAATGGAGGATTATGTTGATGACACCCTTGCTAAAAGCATGGATAGGAAAGCACATCTTACTAATCTAGGTCCTATACTAGATCATATGGAAAAATTTAGACTGTGTCTTAGTCCTAAGAAATGTGCATTTGGGGTAACTTCAAGAAAATTGCTTGGTTATATCATCTCTGCAAAAGGAATCGAGGTGGAACCTGCAAAGGTGCAAGCTATCATAGAAATTCCTCCACCTCACAATATTAGACAAATTAGAGGTCTTCAAGGTTGGCTTCAATCTATCTGGTGCTTCATCTCACAGCTAGCTGACAAGTCACAACCATTTACTAAAACTCTACATAAAGGTGTGACCTATGAATGGAATAAAGAATGTGAATAAGGCTTTCAATAGATCAAACAATATCTAGCTAATCCACCTATATTAATGCCTCCTATTCATGGGAAGCCAATAATATTATACATCTTAGCTATAGAAACATCTCTGGGTGCTCTATTGGTTCAAGAAGATCAAAATAGTAGAGAAAGAGAAATCTATTACATTAGTAGAACATTGGTCTCTTATGAAATGAAATATTCTGTAATTGAGAAAACTTTCCTAGCGGTGGTGTTTGCTTCCCATAAGTTATGACACTACATGCTTTCTCACACTACTAGGCTAATTGGAAAAATTGATCCATTAAAATACTTTCTCAGTAAAGCTACCCTCATAGGTAGACTAGTTAAATGGGTCATGCTCCTTAGTGAATTTGATATTGAATATGTCGAGAGAAAAGCTATCAAAGGGAAAGCAATTGTAGATCAGTTGGCTGAGGCACCTATTATAGATCATCAACCATTAAGGATTGAGTTCCCAGATGAGTCCATCATGCTTCTCACACATCATTCATTGACCCTTTTCTTTGATGGATCATTCACCCAGCAGGGATCAAGCGCTAGAATCTTGTTCATCACACCTCAGTGATATTCATTACCAAAGGCTTACAAAATGATGTTTCCTTGCACCAATAACACTTCTTAGTATGAAGCTTTGATTAATGGATTAAATATTTCTATTGAATGGTGTGTCAATGAGAGGAAGGTCTTTGGAGATTCACAATCAGTTATCAATCAGGTGAATGACATCTATCAAACAAAAGATGAAAAAATGGTGCCTTACAAGAAGATGGTTGACGATCTTAAGAAATAATTTGCACATGTTACTTTCTAGAAAATTCCAAGGGTAGATAATAAAGCAGTTGATGCCATGACTACTCTAGCTTCCATGTTACAAATTCCAAAAACTGACTTCAGACATGAATTCCTAGTGGAGACGTTATGCCACCCTGCCTATAATTCCCTTGAATCTCAGATGATCTGTTTAGTCATTGGACATGTTTCATCCCAATACCACCATATCTACTCCTACCTTCATGACCAAATCATTCCTAACAAGTATACTTGAAATGAGAAATGTCACTTAATCTGTAGTGCTTCACGGTTTGTTATTGTAGCTAATGACTTATATAGACGAGGTCTAGATGGTACCCTCCTTAGGTGTTTAGAACTTGATGAGTCCAAGCATGTGTTAGAAGAGGTACATGAAGGTATATGTGGGTCTCACTCAAATGGTCTAACACTGGCTCACAAACTTATTAGAGTTGGTTACTATTGGTCAGATATGGAGAAAGAAGCTACACAATTTGCTAAATCTTTCAAACAATGTCAGCTTCATGGAAATCTGATCCACGCTCCTACCAAGGAGCTCATTCCTTTTGTCATATTTTGGCCATTTCAATAGTGGGCCTTCGACTTAGTGGGTCAGATATATCCGTCCTCTTTAAGGGGACATAAATACAACATTACTGCTACAGACTATTTTACCAAGTGGGTTGAGGAAGTACCTCTCAGTGTAGCTGATGGCAAGTTTGTAGCCATGTTTATACTAAATTACATCATCTATAGATATGATGTACCCTCATCAATAATCACTGACATTGGAGGGAAATTCAAGAATAAAGATCTGAAAAATTTATGCGCTAAGTTCAAGATTATTCAACACTGGTCTTCTATCTGTTATCCCCAAGATAATGGACAGGCAAAAGCTTCAAATAAAACTATTCTCAAGATCTTACACTGCACAGTACACAAATCTGGATGAGACTGGCATCTCCAGATTAATTTGGCTTTATGGAATTACCACACCAGTATACAAACACCAACAGGGTCCATGCCCTTTGCTCTAGTTTATGGTGCAGATGTAGTTCTTCCTATTGAGGTTGAGATTCCTACCTTGCAAGTCTCTCTAAAGGGCCTCATTACTGATGATGATATCAGAATATCTCAGCTACAAGAGCTTGAACTACCAAATGAATTTTGGAAGGTGGCATTTGATCATCTTTGATCATATCAGAAGAGAATATCTAAAAGCTACAACAAGAAGGTCAAACCAAGGGAATTCCAAATGGGTGATCTCATCCTGAGAGAGAACCCAAAGAATCAACATCAACGGGTCTAGACAGGAAAATTTGAACCAAACTGTCTTGGTCCATATGTTATCACTGTAGTATTTGGGTCTGGCGCTTACTAGCTCTCTACTACAAAGGGTGAACAACTCAAAGAGCCTATCAACACTCTTCATCTGAAGAATTTCTACAGTTGAGATGTCTTCTGAATGCTCATGTACATACTTTATTCTGAGAAAATCCTAAAAATTGCAAAATGTCCTAAAAAAATGATCATCTTAGTGAAAACCTAGCAAACAGGCACTTTGATGTATCTATTATCCTGGTGAAAACCTGGTAAACAGGTGCCTTCATAATACCAAAAAAATTGAAAAATAAAAAATACAAAAAAAATTGAAAAAAAATAAAAAAATACAAAAAAAATTGAAAAAATGAAAATACAAAAAAAAAGAGAAAAAGAGAAAAATGTGTCGTTGATGAAAACTTGGTAAACAGTCATCATGGTAGCAAAAATAGAATTTCTACCAAGATGTGAAAAGTTGGTAAATAGGCACCTCTTGTTCTGCAATGCTCTATCTATCGCGGCATTCCTTAGCTTTCTTGCAATTTGCTCTCTTGCTTTCCTACTTTAGTTTGCTTTCCTTCTTTAATTTGCTTGCTCATGCTTGCACTCTCAGTCATCTTTGAGATTTTTCTTGACTTCACATGCATTAAAACTAGTCACACTTGGGGGCATCTTCTTGGTCTAGGGGGCATTACCCTATCTTTTGGAGTCTCTCTCTTCTTTGCATCAGTCACCAGTGGTTCTCACTGAGTCTACCTGCTGATGCCTAGAATCTCTCTGACGTCAGTACCAGTGATTCTCACTACGTCTGCCCACTGTCACCCTACTACTAATATTTCTCACATCAACTTGCTAATCTACGTATTCGACATCAATCCATTCCTTACTCGAGGGAATGGCTCCCCACTTTGATCGTACCTTCGGTTTCCAATTGAGTCAGTAATCTTGTTAGTCCTAAAGGAAAAATCTCTACTGAAACAAGCTGGTATTTTTCAACACCCCAATCAAATAGTGTTTTTCAAAACTCTCTTTGGACACATCTATGTTTTTTAACACACATTGGACATCGCAACATAAACATCTCTCGATAGAAAATCAAACACATCGCACTCACAAGCACAATGGTGTTTTTCAACACCCTAAACACATGCACATTCATAAAAATTTGAAACACGTTGAACTATGATTGAATATTTCTTTATATGATGTATTTTCTCATAAATTTCATTGATATTTTCTTTTTCTACTACTTGTGGGTGTGGTTTTGATGGTCTCGTAACGTTAAATAAACAGGGTGTATGTGATAAGAGCTTCTACATTAAGGTGGAAAAGCCTCACATCCCTTGATCTTGTTTATTTGTATGCCAAAGGGAGGTTGGAACTATCTCCTTGACTGTTATTGCTCTATTTGTTTACTTGTGTACTCTTACTATATCAAACTGGAAATAATGTTCAGGTCATCTTGGCTTTTGTGCCCTGACGCTTACATTCATTTCCTACATTTTATCTGAAGAAAGTCATATTCATATTCTTATGGTTTCCTTGGTGCCAGTAAGGATTGTATTGACTTCAATGTTCCAAAAGTACTTGATGATGATAATTATGTGATGAGTCCAGCAACCAAGTCCTAGGGTTGCATTTAGCTTAGGCTTGCATTCACTTTTTTTAGCTTGCATAGAAATATTTTTGGTTCTCTCTTCATTGTCTTCTCATTCTTCAAAGGTTCTCATCTTTTGTCCTAGATTCATCTTAACTGCACAAGTGTTTGATCCTCTCTCTATCTTCATCTATATGCTCAATCCATTTTGATGATAGAAATCAAAATTTGACACTCCTAAGCAGCTCAAAATCGTGTTTTAAAATTTTGGGACCGACATGCTCTGATGCTTGTGCAGTCAATTTTCTGACGTCACATTCTTGTTGGAATCATCTCTCATCATCATTTTCTCAGCTTCTGCAATCTTTTCATCAAATTCCACTCTATTCAATTTTGGTCAAACTTGGTCAACTATGGTCAAACCTAGTCAATAGGACCTTTCGATCACTCTAAATCGATTATACTTTCTCTTGATCTATTTCTAAATTCCTCTGGATCTTTGAACTTACTTCTATCTGCAATATTTTTCTATCAATCATCATTATGACATGTCATCTTTTGATTTCTCTCCCGAGGGGGTAGGATGATTACATCATTGAATCTTTTTGCATCATTCTTGAATTAGTCTGATTTGAATCAAAAGTCCCCATCGCTAGGGGCATCTCATCACTTGGGGCATATTCATTTTTTCATACCTTATGGTCAAAATTGGATATTCCATGATCTTGAATCTCTAGGGGAATCTTGATGTCTCACATCTTGTCATCTTGTCATCTATATTTTTAGGTATCTGAGCAATCTAACTTGGATCCTCAAGGATTATGTTTCATTCTGGAGATAGTCCTAAAAATCTCTATTGACTATCTTTTGGGACATGTATTGGGGCAATCTAACCCTGACTTCTGACGGTTGAGCCTCATTCTGAGGACAGTCTTGTGAAAGATATCAATCTGACTAGTGTCTGGGCAATCTAACCTAGATATTGGGGGACTAAGCTTTGTTCTGGAGATGATTCTTGAAATCTCATTGGGTATTGGGGCAATCTAACCCTAATTCCTAAAATTCATGCTTCATTTTGAAGATGGCTTTCAAAATCTCTTTTCGACTGTTATGTAGGCAACCTAACCTAGATCTCGGAGGGCTAACCTTTGTATTGGGGAAATCTAACCCCAATTCTGGAGATAGTCCTAAATCTTTATCAACTATGAGTAAACATTGGGGAAATCTAACCCCGATTTTAATCTTCTCTGAAGTGGTATTTGGACCGTTGTCTTCACAATCTAACTTAGACTTCGGATAATCATGCTTCATTCTGAAGATGGTTCTGCTTCTCAATCTGATCGATGTCTTGACAACCTAACCTAGACTCCTGAAATCTTCATCTCTCACATCAGACTATTCTTTGAATCAACACGTTGCTCGTACATCAATTCAAAGAGGGGAAAAATGTAATACCCCAAAATCGGCACCTTACAATTCTAATCAATTTTGGTGCATTTTCTCATCATTGAAGTCCTATTGTAATAGGCAAATTATTCTTCCTAATTGTCTTTAATTGACTTGGTCTCAAATGTAGAAAACCTAAATTTGCATAAATCTCATACTATATTTAATTCCTAAATTTTCAAGGTTTATGAGCTAAAAATCCCTATGATTAATTAATTAAATTATAAAGTCCTAAGTGCTTTTAAATTAAATTAATTCGACCCCCTTTAGCTAATACACATAAAAAGGAATTGAATAGTTATTTAATTATTTGAATGGATTATCCTCAAAAAGAATTCCATAATTCCATGTGAAAAGTCACTCATGTGGCAATAATTCATTTCTTTAATTAAATAATTCCTCAAATTGTCTCAGCATCCTCCATGGAGATGAAGAGTCAGCCATTTCTTTTCAAGAAACTCTTCATCCTCTTCTCAGGTTGTTCTATATTATGGACCTCATTTTCTTCATTTGAGAGGCACAATTAGAGAGCATAAAAACTATAGCAAAATCTTGTCTTATTTCTTTCATGTTTTTAATCCTTTATTGCATAATTAGCATAATTTCATTTAGAGTAATGGCTTGTTGCATTTTAAAATAGTTTTCTTACATATCTAATTGCTTAATTCTATCATCTTTTCAAGCTTTCTAGAATAAATATGCACTTTCATTCTTTAATTGTAATGGCATTTCTCATATAAAGTAGTTTCAATTTTAGTTTTTATTATGCTTTAAAATTATCCATTTCAGCGATGGTCATGGTTGTTGGTTCTCGTTCTGAGAGTAAATTTGACAGCCCAACTAAATAGGAGGCAACAAGTCAATTCAATCAAATTTGTGAAATGGACAATTCATGTTCATCTTTGCAAATTTGATGATTGAGAAAGGACTATGTTGTGTTTGTGCCTGATTTACAGGTCACTTTCAAGCACACACAAGACTCAACCCAAAGAAGTGTGCTTTTGGGGTACAATCTGGAAAACTCCTAGGGTACATTGTTTCTGCAAAAGGCATTGAAGTAGATCCTAAAAAAGTACAAGCAATAATGGATATGGACATTCCAAAAAATATTAGTCAAATGAGGTCACTTCGAGGGAGGCTTCAATCTATAAGGAGGTTCATTTCTCAATTGGTGGAAAAATGCCATTCTTTCACAAGGTTGCTGCATAAGGACACCATCTTTACATGGGATGAAGAATGTGATAAATCCTTTACATTGTTGAAAACATACTTGATGAATCCACCCATCTTGATGTCACCTATTCAAGGAAAACCTTTATTACTCTATATTTCAGCAACGGAAAATTCTTTAGGAGTTTTATTGGAACAAGAGGATAATGAAGGAAAAGAAAGGGCTATCTACTACTTGAGTAGAACTTTGATCAAATATGAATTAAACTATAGCTTCATGGAAAGGGCTTTCCTAGCAGTGGTATTTGCCTCTCAAAAAGTTAAGACACTATATTTTTATGCATAAAGTGAAACTCATAGCCAAAATTGATCCATTGAAATATTTACTTAGCAAAATAGCTCTAACTGGAAGGATTGCAAAGTGGGTGATGGTGCTTAGTGAGTTCGACATTGAGTATGTTGATAGGAAAGCAATCAAAGGTCAAGTTATTACAGATCAATTGGCTGATTATCCTAAAGAATCTACACATCCAATTCAAGTGGAGTTTCCAGATTCCAAGATTGTTAATGTAGAAGCTAAAAAATGGACTTTATACTTTGATGGATCTTACACCCAAAATGGTAGTGGGGAAGGCATTCTTTTGATCAGTCTTCAAGGTTACACAATCCCAAAATCTTACAAGTTATTATTCCCTTGTACAAACAACATTGCAAAGTATGAAGCTTTGGTCATAGGTATCAAGATGGCCTTAGAATGGAATGTCATAGAATTACAAGTTTATGGGGACTCTCAATTAGTTATCAATCAAGTCAATGATGAGTATAATACCAAGGATGAAAAATTGATGCCTTACAAGAAATTGGTTTATGCTTGGAAAAAGTACTCTTCTTTGATTACTTTTGAACAAATCCCAAGAGACAAGAATAGAGCAGCGGATGCAATGGCTACCTTGGCATCTTTTCTTTAAATGCCCGATCAAAACATGAGGTGTGAGTTCTTGGTGGAAGAATTGGTTAAACCAGCATTTGACCTACCTGATACCCAGATTGTTTCCCTTTTAAATGGACATGACTCACCATGGTATGGACCCATTTATGCCTACCTAAAAGACCAAACCTTACCTATAGACCAAACATGTACCCACAAGAAAAATTTCATAAGACAAGTGGCTCGTTATACCATCCTCTCTGACACATTGTATCGTAAGGGTCTTGACGGAACGCTCCTTATATGTCTAGAGGAAGATGAATCGAAATTAGCTTTAAAAGATGTCCATGAGGGGATTTGTGGGTCATATTCTAGTAGTTTAAACCTAGCTAAGAAAATCCTACGCATGGGGTACTTTTGGAAAACCTTAGAAAGAGATGCTTGTTAGTTTGTGAAAGTTTGTGCAAAATTTCAATACCATGGAGACATGATCCATGCACCAACACAAGTGTTACACCTATTTGTCACACCATGGCCATTTTACCAATGGGGTTTTTATTTGATTGGTATAATCTATCCACCTTCTTCAAATGGACATAAGTACATTCTCACTGCAACATAGTACTTCACTAAATGGGTTGAGGTCATTCCTTTAACAACTGCAATGGGGAAACAAATTTCCATATTCATCCTTAATCATATCATTTGCAGATATGGCATTCCTCATGCCATCATTACGGATAATGGAAAATAGTTTAAGAACAAGGATGTAGATGAAATTTGTGACACATTCCATATTACTCATCACTCTTCATCCATTTACTATCCCCAAGGTAATGGACATGCGGAAGCTACCAACAAAAATATCCTCAAAATTCTTAAAAGATCGATTGGTAAGTTAGGAAGAGATTGGCACCTTCAAATCAATCCAGCATTATGGGCTTATAGATCTAGTATTCGCACCCCAAAAGGAGCTACACCTTTTTCATTGGTTTATGGGGCCAAAGCTGTTCTACCCTTAGAGGTTGAAATACCATCCTTAAGAGTGTCATTACATGGATTGATTATAGATGAGGATTATAGGGTCACCCAACTTCAACAATTAGATATGTTGGAGGAACATACAACTTAAGCTTATGATCATTTGAAAGTATATCAGAATCGCATCCCACAAAACTATAACAAGCTTATTAAACCAAGAACCTTTCAAGTGGGAGATTTAGTATTGAGAGAAAACCCAAAAAAATAGGTTGATAGAGAAAAGAAAGGAAAGTGGGAAGCAAATTGGCTTGGTCCTTTTGTCATTGTTTCTTCTTTTGGAACGGGGACTTACAAATTGGCCAATTGTGATGGTGATAAATTGCAAGAACCTATCAATACCATACATCTTAATAGGTTTCACACCTGATCAGATGAAAGAGTATCAGAGGAAAAAGTATAAGTTGAGAGTATCAGATAAGTCAGCATCACCTTTGTACATGAGAAAAAGTCAAAAATACAAAAAAAGGAGAAAAGATCAAAATACAAAAAAATCAGAAAGTTCAAAAGCCAAAAACATTGGAAAAGCAGAAAATAAAAAAAAAGGAGAAAATTGAGCATGAAGAAAGAAAAAACATTTGGAAAATAAAAAAATGTTCTCTTGGTGAAAACCTAGCAAATAGGCGCCTTGAAGATAAAAATTTTATAAAAAAAAAAAAAAATTAAAAAATTTGAAAAAGAGAAAAAGTGCCTTGGAAAAAACCTAGTTGTAAGCTATGAAAATCTAGTTGTAAAGGAACATAATAATCAAATTAAAGCATTATACAACTAAATAAACAAGCTACATACAAGATTGGATAGAAAAGCAAGCTTAAAAACAATAAAGATTAAGGATGGAAAACCTCCCTAATACTGAATCCAAGGTCACTTTTGATCTTTAGACGTGTCCTCAATTTGGGATGTCTACTCTATTGATATGTGCTTCAATGCTTCAAGATGGATGATTGGGTATTGAAAAATGCATGGTAACTCTACTTCAAAGATTGGATTATCTAAGCTAAAACTGACATTATGATATTACTTCAAGAGATGGATGAAATGTGAAGGAATGAGCCTTCTATTTATAGGAAATGGGGTTGAAAATGGGTGGTTCAGATGCAAAGCTAAAGAGAGGTCAGGATGTCACTAGAAGAGAGCACATGGATTGTGCTTCTTCAAGTGCATCAAATTGTGACACTTGTCACAAGGGGATTGGGTTGAAAGTGGGGAGGAATGTGACCATTTAGGGAAATGGGACAAGAAGCCTCTAGAAGATAAGGCTCATAAAGAGGGAAGACTTTAGGGGATAAGGCCTCTTAAAGAGGGTGTAAGAGCCTTAATGATGATGAAATTATTTTTCCATTAGTACACTTAGTGAAAAACATTGATAGAGATCACCGGAAGAATACAGAGATCACCGGCAAACTACAAGTATTATTGATGAACAGCGAGCATACCCGATAGAACACAAAGGTCACAAGAAAAATGCTAAGTATGGAATTGACAAGCATCACCGGCGAATACAAGCATCACCGGCGACATAGTTTTGAGAAAAAAACTAATGGAACAAAAAAGGCATACCCAATGACCAGTTCAAGAAAGGAACACTGATGACCAAGAAAACTGACCTTCAGAACTGACAGTCAGTTAAAGAACCTGCAAAAAGTGGATCTGATTTTTACACGACGGATAAAGCAATGTAATTCTATTTATATACTTTTAATTTTTTTTAAATCATAACTTGAGGGTCAAGCAAGCTTTATGTAAATGTTTTAAAGCATCCTAATGGATCTAAAACATATCTAACTAAAGATCAAGGTCAAGTTGTAAACCTTGGATCTAGAGTTAACTTGCGATGCATGAATCAAGAATAGAGCCAAAAACTAGTATAAATAGATGTTCAACTCAATTGTGAGTCATGAATTCATTGTTGTTGATAGCCAGGAAGAGAATCTAAGGAGCAGAAGGCAAAGTTCATGCAAAGTTCAGAAACAGATCACATCAGTTGTCAAGAACACACAGAGGCTACTGACGAGCAGATAAAGGTATTATTCAATCATGAAAGAATGATTACTAATATGTATGAAGCTTAATAGGATTTGTTATAAATAATTATAGATTTCATACATCATCAGATCAAATACTTATGTAGTTTCATTCTAACAAGTGCATCACATCTAAAATCCTTTTGTAGAAGGTGGACTTAACCGTTCTTTACAAATCTCTTAACAGAGTGCACACTTAACAGTGTTGCTAAAGCTTCAAATGAAGTAGATCTTAATAGGTCTCCACTGTAATACTCCTAACAGGGTAGGTCATTAGAAGTGACCAATTGTAAGCCTTAACCAACCCCTTCTTATCTGTAGATAGTGAAGTCTTGTGGGTAACAATCCCCACCGCAATTTTTACTTCCTAACAGGAGTTTTCTGCGATATCAAATCTTGTGTTATGTGTTATCTATTTTCATGAATGTTTCTATTATGGCTACATACTAAAAGAACTTGTGATATGATTGCATATGCATAAAGAAAGATGAATAGCTAGATAAGATAATTTACAAACTGATGATTAAGGGTTAATGGGCTAACCAAGAAAAGTTTTAGAGGTACTGATTCACCCCTCCCCTCTCGGTACATCATTCCAATATAATTCCAACAATTGGTATCAGAGCTAAGTCTCTCTCTTGAAAATCTTAAAGACTTGAGAGCAAAGATCAAAGCAATGGACAAATTCAGACTAGACATGACTATCGAGAATGAGTAGTTACAGATGCAAATAAACTATGAGCAATATAAGGAGGCAAGATAAAACTAAGAAAATTTCTTGATGAAAGAAAGACTATGGAAACCAGGTTGAATGAGAAAGACTACAAAGAACTGGAAATAATAGATTACTTTGAAATAGTAGAATCATCAATGATAAAAGCTGCAGACACATTAGTTGAAGAAATTAAAAATATACAAGAGGTCAATCTACATCTGACAGATCAAATCAAGATGCTGCAAATTGGTCAAGAGACGCAAATGGTGAAAATGATTGATGTCATGAATGATGCAAGAAAAGCTTAAAATGAAAGAACACTAGCCATTGATGATAGGAGGAAAATTACAGAGAAACTACAAGAGAAAGAATCTGAGATTCAAAGACTCACTGAGCATCACCATGAGGTTACAAATCAGATAATTCTTACGAGTCAAGAAGAAAACAGATTAAATACATAACTCATTGAATGAATAAAGATCATAGGTGAGCTAAGAGAAGAGAATGAAAAATTGAAGCATGAAATCAAAGTCCAGAATCAACACAATGAATTAATTAAAAGGCTAAGGATAGCAACAAAAGGATGGATGATTTTCTTGATGGACAAAGAAGAGTCAAAAGCTACATAGGATTAGGGTACAACAAGAATGGTGAATCTTCTAATCAACCAGATCAGAGGAATGCTTTCACAAACCCAAGATCCAAGAAGCTGTCATGCAATCACTGTGGAAAACCAGGTCACACCTCAAACATCTACAGAAGAAAAATGAAAGGTATTTCTCAAGCACAATCTACTTTTACTGGTAATTGTTATAAATGTCAAAAGAAAGGACACAGGGCACATGAGTGCAGATCCAAAGTGAAAAATCCAAAGAGAAAAACCTATATGGATAAGTTCTGTCCTACATGCAAGATGAATGGGCATACACATAAGGAATGCTGGAAAAAGAACAACAAGGCATGGATACCAAAGGAAATTGATAAAAGCTACAAACCAACAAGAGTAGGTAACTCATATGTTTGGGACTATAACACATGGGTAAACTATACAGCATGTGGAAGGTATGGTCATATTGCTGCCAACTGTATGAGAAAATGGACCAGAAGGTCAAGAGGTTGGACCAATCCAGGTATGACATGTTTACACTATCATAAGGTTAGACATGTGATAAAATATTGCAAAGACTGACTAAAAGACACAAATACACATCCCAATGGAAATACCATTGATGACATCAAAAAAATGAGAAACAAGATGTGGGTAAAAGCCACAAACACTGAAGGTGCTGGAAAAAGCAATGCAAATGGTGCCACCTCATATAATGGATCTAGTGACATCACTACATCCAACTAGATTGCACAAGTATGGAACAACATTAAGACAAGTTACATTATACATTGGTTCCATCATATATAGTTCATATTGTAATATTAGCATGAATAAAGATGCAATATATTGTTATTTTCTAAACTATTGAAAAGAAACCATTGGTTATTGGGCACAATTTGCATCGATGAATACACACAGAAAAGTTAGTACTACTTACCAGAATGTATCGGTCATTACACAAGCTAAGTGTAAACCGACAGATATTGGTGAACGTTGAATCAACAAAAGTTGTCTTCGCAACCTCACTGACAATCATCGGTGAAGTCTCCAAAAATTGCTTGCAACCTCGATGCTTTGAAAAGACACCAAAGATGTTATGAATGTCTTTATCAATGAAATCAGTCTTCATAAACTGACGAGTTGGTAAGCATTAATGACAACTTAGGGTACAAAGAGGTTATAAAAGCCCGACGGGTAAACTCATTTTCGCACCTGCGATTTTTGAGCATAGAAGAGCAGACCAGAGAGATTTACGAGTAGATTGGAAAGTGAACCATTAGAAATCATTGTAACATGAAGTATTCACATTCACAAGAAATCATAAAGAATCTGTAAGTAATCATACTCACCGATCACACTATTTTTATTTACGAAAAGCCCTAAATTGCAAACAAGATGGCATCGACTTCTAGAAAAGAGAAAATTAAGGAGAATAAGAAGAAACCCTTCAAGCTTGTCAGAAAAGGTGCATGTACTAAACCTAAATACAAGCTACACCCTGAAATAGCTTTGCAACCTGACGATTCCAGAGCATTCTCTCAAATTCCACCTAAGGTTTTACTGGTAGAGGACATAAGGTCCTACATTCACTGAAAGATCTCAGAGATAGGAGATCTATACCTAGATAATTCTTATAGGGAATTATGTGATGATGCTAGAAAGCTCAAAGAAGAGCATAAACACTTGGAAGTAAAGGGACTCACAAATACACTGCATTTTCTCAAGGTTTTCAAAACAGAATGGATAAAAATTATTCTTAGCAGAGTTCACGATAAGACTCTATGGCTAAACAAGCCAAAGGTAATAAAAAAGGATGTTATTCATGCAGTTACTGGTTATCCTACAACCAATAAACCACAGGCTCACAAACATCCATCTCTAGCAGAAGTTGAAAGACTAACTAGTGCAAAATGAGATAAAAGGGCACTAAAGGTCAACACCATTACCGACGTAGAACTGAAGTTTGGAGCATGTGTTGTTGGATACAAGCTCTTCCAAGCAAGCCAAATGAACAACATATCTAGCACTGCTATGAGCACAGCATACAAAATTATGAAACAGGGGAAGAAGATGGATCTAGCAGAGATCTTGTTACATCAATTTGAGGAGAACATGTGCACAATAAGGTCTTCAATAACAAACACATGTAAGTTTGGTTCCCTCATAATGTGCATATTCTTTTATTTTGAAGAATACTTTCCTTCCATTGGAAAAGTTACATAGGACACAAGTAGACCCATAACCATTCAGATAGGTGAATTCATAGAATCACTAGGAATAGATTTTGATAATGTTATGCATGAGTATTTCAAGACCATAAAGGAAATGCTACAAGCAAGAACTAGGATTCCTGAGAACCTGATAGAGGAACACAATGAAGAAATATGTTTCATGGTAGATACTGACTTCACCTACATACAAGCAGTAATTCCAAGAAAATCATGGCTTTCAAAATTGGATTATGAAATCAAAGTAGGAGTAGCCAATGAGTGCATCAAGGAACTATTAAATGAACCAGTAGACAACAAACAACTAAGATTTTGTACCTATGAGGAAGCCAAATAGAAGATTAAGACAAATCTTGTTGTCAAGAAGGCTGTAATACAGTCAAAAAGAATGGTGAAGAATCTAAAAAAGAACTTGAAAATATCTTCTGAAGTAGAAGAAGAAGAAGAAGAAGATGAGGAGGAACAACAGGGTAAGGAGGAAATCATCGAGGATCAACTTCTTATCAGTGATACAGTAGAGAAATAAGAATCAGAGGAAGAGAATTCTGATTCACCACCTCCTCCTCCACCTAAGAAGTCTAGAACAAGAAGTCAAACAGCAAAGGATGCAATTCCTTCTCCCGTGGTGAAAGGAAAGGTATATAAGAGGAAACCTGACACACAAAAGGAAAAACAACCAGCTAGGGCACCTTCCAAAAGGAAAAAATATGTTCAGAATGATGAGGACTTAGAGGATTCAGCTATGGATGAACCCGACACTATAAAAATAGAAAAGGAAATAGCAAAGGTTATATCACCCACTGAGGACATCGATGAAATATGTAAGAAAATTTATGAAGCTACATATGTTGCACATCCTAAGATTAGGAAATGATTAAGATGGGATACTATAGAACATAATAAGATTGAAGATGCACTTAGTGCTAAGATGTGCAGACACTATTATGTCCCACTACACTTCACTAACCATGATGTTCCATAAGAACTATTAGATATGATTTCTTCTAGATTCACTTTTGCACTCCATGAGGAGAAAAAGGATAAGAGAAAGAGTATTGGTTTCTCTTATGCATCCTAAATCAACAAGAGAAGAAATCAATGAAGTCATGGAGAAATATGCAAAAATCTTCTCACCCAAATTGAGAGCTTATAAATTTCTGAAAGAGAAGCTTATAGAGCTTGAACAAGATACACATAAGATATGGAGTGAGATACTCAATCCTGATGAGGAAAGCAGTCATGAGAAGGAAACCATCACTAAAACTGATAACTCAATAGTTGAGTTAGACAATGAAGAGGTACAGATCATAGGCCAAAAACAAAATAACATTATAGATGAAGACTGGCCAAAGGACAGTGAAAATGATCAAGTACTAGCAAGCCCCATCCACATCAACTTAGAGGATGAAGAAGTTACCAAAGAAGAACTATCAATAAAAGGTAACTTAGATGTTGATATAAATGATGAATCGTGGTTAGACAATATTGTCAATACCACTATAGGACAAGACCCTATAGTAGAAGTTCAAAAAGTTGAAGACATCAATGCTACAAAGGGAAATACCAATGAACATGACATAGCTATTGACACTGCAATAGTCAATACACCAACAAACATGAATACATTAATAGATGCTATTGATATTCAGTCTAGTCAGGATAAATCATCTAAAAGAGATGATGATATACCCAAGGTTATGGGTACCGATGATAACAAAGTTGCATCCAACACTCCCAAGGATACAGATACAGAAATGAAGGATGCATCCGATGATCAACAAGATGTATCAAAAGATTAAAACAAAGAGGCAGATGACAAAACTGATGATACATTGAGAAAGGTTGAGGAAAAAGAGAAAAGTGAAGGAGTCAAGCAGGATGAAGGGACAAAACTCAAATAAAACATATATGTTGATACACCCAAGGTAAATGAGGAGACGTCTTCACAAAACTAGCTGGTGGACTCAGAATAGATACACAAGGATGCCTCAGCTTCTTGACACTCACCCACCAAATCAACCCAATCTCATGCTTTACAGATGGTGGTACATCAATCAGGCACCTAGCCAAAGAAGAAGAAAAGGAAAGCAGTAAAGAAAGACATCTTGGTTGTCACACTAGATGAAATAATTGAAGTTCCAAACTGGGATATTACCACTTTGGACAGTGACAAAATTCAAGATTTTGGAGTGCTATGTCAAAGAAAAGCCATACAAAAGAAAATTATATAAGAACACAGAGAAAAAATGGCACTTGACAAGGAAAGAGACATTCTCCAACAACTTGTTCCTGAAGTAAAACTTGAAAAATGCTACAGTTAAGGAACAAATTGTTGTTCTTACCGATGCCATCATAGAGAAAGGTATAGATGCAGAGCAAGCTATGGAAGAACAAGTAGAGAAGAAATATCAGTAGAACTTAATTGATAAAATCAGCCAAGAAGTGGCATTGAACAAGGTAAAGCTCTCTGAACTCACTGATGAATTAGAGCCAATGATTTCTGAAGCAATCACCTTCATTCAAAAGATGTGCACACTTGAGAAATTTGCAAAAGAAAATAGTGACAAATTAGCAGAAATAGATTCAAATGTCACAACCAATGCACAAAGCCTAACCTCACATGGCAACAGTATAAAGGCACATATTCTGCCTAATCTTACCATTTTACAGCAACATATTTCTGATGCAATAAATCTTATAGCAACCCCCGAGATGTCTGTAGTAGACAACATCTATGATATACATGTAAGGATTTCACTGGAGCACATGGATCTAGAAATATTGAAGGAGAAATGGGAAAAGATGATGCAGGAGATCAAGTCCTCCCATTCCTACCTTTTTGAAAAGCTATAAGTACCTTTGCCTTTAGAATCAAAAAAGGAGGAAAGGAAATGTATATAGTTATGTACAATATATATATCAGAAGATAGAAAAAAAAGGGAAAAGAAAAGTATATAAGGATATGTATATACACTTACTTACCAACATATACATAGCGGGAGTCATTCAAATGACTAAGGAAGGAGTATACACAAGTGTACATACTAATACACTCAGTATGTTGCATGTATCATGTTTTTGATACTAATGTCAAAGGGGGAGATTGATGACATTATTTTTCCATTAGTACACTTAGTGAAAAACATTGATAGAGATCACCGACAGACTACAAAGATCACCGATAGACTACAAGTATTACCGGCAAATAGAGAGCATACTCGATAGAACACAAAGGTCACAAGAAAAATACTAAGTATGGAATTGAAAAGCATCACCGATGACACAGTTTTGAGAACAAAACTGATGGAATAGAAAATGCATACCAGATGACTAGTTTAAGAAAGGAACACAGACGACCAAGAAAACTGACCATAAGAACTGACAGTTAGTTAAAGAACCCGCAAAAAGTGGATCTGATTTTTACATGACGGATAAAGCAATGTAATTCTATTTATAGAGTTTTAATTTGTTTTACATCATAACTTGAGTGTCAAGCAAGCTTTATGTAAATGTTTTAAAGCATCCTAATGGATCTAAAACATATCTAACTAAAGATCAAGGTCAAGTTGTAAACCTTGGATCTAGAGTTAAGGTGTGACACATGAATCAAGAATAGAGCCAAAAACTAGTATAAATAGATGTTCAACTCAATTGTGAGTCATGAATTCATTGTTGTTGATAGCCACAAAGAGCATCTAAGGAGCAGAAGGCAGAATTCATGCAAAGTTTAGAAATAGATCACACCAGTTGTCAAGAACGCACAGAGGCTACCAACAAGTAGATAAAGGTATTATTCAATAATGGAAGGATGATTACTAATATGTATGAAGCTTAATAGGATCTGTTATCAGCAATTATAGATTTCATACATCATCAGATCAAAGACTTATGCAGTTGCATTCTAACAAGTGCATCACATCTAAAATCATTTTTTAGAAGGTGGACTTAACCGTTCTCTACAAATCTCTTAATAGAGTGCACACTTAATAGTGTTGCTAAATCTTCAAATGAAGTAGATCTTAATAGGTCTCCACTGTAATAATCCTAATAGGGTAGGTCATCATAAGTGACCAATTGTAAGCCTTAATCGGCCCCTTCTTATCTGCAGATAGTGAAGTCTTGTGGGTAACAATCCCCACCATAGTTTTTACTTCCTAATAGGAGTTTTCTGCGATATCGTATCTTGTTTTATGTGTTATCTATTTTCATGAATGTTTATTTTATGGTTACATACTAAAATAACTTGTGATATGATTGCATATGCATAAAGAATGATGAACAGCTAGATAAGATAATTTACAAACTGATGATTAAGGGTTAATGGGCTAACCAAGAAAAGTTTTAGAGGTACTGATTCATCCCTCCCCTCTCAGTACGTCATTCCAATATAATTCCAACAAATGAGGGTGTAAGAGATATTTACTCTTATGGATAAGAATGGCTTGAGATTATTGACTTTGACTTTGGGGGTTGAGTTCCTAATCAAGGATTAGGAATGTGACATGATTAGGGATAGAATTAAGATTACAGTTAGGAGATAAGAAGAGTGATTAGGGGGATAAGGAAGGGTTAGCATGTGTGAAGAGGTTGGGATTAGTTTGAACTTAGGGTTAGGTAGATGGGATTGGTTAGGTTAGCATGTGTAAAAAGGTTGGGTTGAGTTTGAACTCAAGGTTAAGGGTTGGGATTGGTTAGGTTAGCATGTGTGAAAGGATTGGGTTGAGTTTGAACTTAGGGTTAGGTGGTTGAGATAGGTTGGGTTAGGGGTTAAAGGGAATATTAATGAATTGAATTACATAAATAACATATTCATTCAATAATAGGGGAATAGGGTTTTAATTAATTATTAAGCTATTGGTTTCTTTTAATAATTAATCAAGACTATAGCCAAATAATTGAATTAATTAGGGCTAGGGGACAAAATTGGTCAATTAGGTAATGATTAATTACTTAGCTAATAATGCTCTAAGAAGGCACTAAATGTGATTAGTTTTGGTAATTAGATTTAGGTGTCTACATTTTCCCCCTCTTCGACATAGTGTTAGAATAAGACTTTTTCAAAGATATTTAAAACAATAGATGATGCGAAGATGTGGATGTAGGCAATGAAGTTTCCCTAGAGTAACGATTAGGATAGAGTTAGAATAGGATGACCAGGATGATGCCCCCTCAAGAGGGTGAATGGGAGAAAAGGCGAAGCCCTAGCGACATCTCAAAAAGAGACGGCCAGGAGAGACAGGATAGAAGAAAAAGGAAGGGGGGGATAGAAGAATGGGAGATTTTGCAAATGGGTTGTATGGATGGATGGGAGATTTTTCAAATGGGTTGTATGTAGGGATGGTGGATTCCATAATGGATGGAAGAAGGGTGGAGGTATGAGGTTCATGGGATGGGGTGTAGATAGTGTTAGGAGGAGAAGATGGGGATGAAGATAGGATGAATGCAACAGATGAGGAGACTTCAATGGTGCTAGGAGATCGAAGAGGATCAAAAAGTATGAGATTTGGAAGGGAAATAATAGGTATGGGGGATGGAAGAGGTTAAAAAAGTATGAGATCTGGAAGAGGAATAATGGGTGTGGGAGATGGAAGGACTTCATCACTAGTGTTTTCCCATGGGGGAGTGATATAATGTGACTCTGGAAAAGATAGATTTTCTATTGGCTTCCATAGATGAAGATGTGGAAATGTCTTGTGAAATTGCATGGTTGAATGATGGTGTACAGCTAGATGTAGGAGATGGTATGGCTAGATAGTTCACATAGGTAGGTGTGGGAATGGTTTGTGAACTGAATTGACTAACTCATAGGAGAGGAGGGATGGATTGGGGTATGAAATATGTGTTAATGTAGGTAGGAATTGGAGATGGTAGATTGGGATAAGATGGGGGAGATGGATAGGACAAAGTGGATGATGGAGGAGCAATATCATGGGGATCATGGTGATTGTTTGGAGGAAATGGAGGGCTAGGATTAGGGATTTGAACATGGGTTGGAGGATAATGAGATGGTGGATTGGGATTAGGGATGTAGCTAGTAGTGTTTTTGTGAAAGGATGGAGGTTGGGATATTACCATAGGATAAGATGGAGGCATGTATGTATAAGAAGGAGATGTGGATGGAGGATAAGAAGGATTTCCCTTGTCAAAGGTATGATAATGAGTGCTAGTGGGTATGCATGGTGGTCTGATGGGATAGTGTGGAGGGATGAGTGGAGCTTGGAGGATGCTTGGAGTAAGTTTGTTAAGGCTTTCCATGTATGCATCAAGATCAACAAGACCTTCATCATCAACATAAGATGCAAGGGAGAGATTTTTAAGGTTTTCAAACAAAATGTAGACACCTAATTTTGATTACCAAAAATAATCACATTTATGCCTTCTTAGAGCATTATTATCTAAGTAATTATGCATTACCTAATTGACCTATGTCATCCCCTAGCCCTAATTAATTCAATTAATTGGCTATAGTCTTGATTAATTATTAAAAGCAACCAATAGCTTAATAATTAATTAAAACCCTATTCCCCTATTATTGAATGAATATGTTACTTATGTAATTCAATTCATTAATATTCCCTTTAACCCCTAACCAAACCTATCTCAACCACCTAACCCTGAGTTCAAACTTAACCCAACCTTTTCACACATGCTAACCTAACCAATCCCAACCCCTAACCTTGAGTTCAAACTCAACCCAACCCTTTCACACATGCTAACCTAACCAATCCCATCCACCTAACCCTAAGTTCAAACTAATCCCAACCTCTTCTCACATGCTAACCATTCCTTATTCCCTCTAATCACCCTTCTATCTCCTAACCCTAATCCTAATTCTATCCCTAACCATGTCACATTTGTAATCGTTGATTAGGAACTCAACCCCCAAAGTCAAAGTCAATAATCTCAACCCATTCTTATCCATAAGAGTAAATATCTCTTATACCCTCATAAATATCTCTTAAACCCTCATAAATTCCTCTTACACCCTCTTTATGAGCCTTATCTTCTAGAGTCTTCTTGGATCTCTTCCTTAAATGGTCACATTCCTCCCTACTTTCAACCCAATAATATTGTGACAAGTGTCACAATTTGATGCACTTGAAGAAGCACAATCCATGTGCTCTCTTCTAGTGGCATCCTAACCTCTCTTTAGCTTTGCATCTAACCTACCCATTTTCAACCCCATTTCCTATAAATAGAAGGCTCATTCCTTCACATATCATCCATCTTTTGAAGCAACATCATAATGTCATTTTTAGTTTACATAATGCAATCTTTGAAGCAAAGTTACCATGCAATTTTCAATACCCAATCATCCAACTTGAAGCATTGAAGCACATATCAATTGAGTGCACATCCCAAATCAAGGACACATCTAGAGATCAAAAACGACCTTGGATTCAGTTTTAGTGAGGTTTTCCCTCCTTAATCTTTATTGTTTTAAGCTTTCTTTTCTATCCAATCTGGTATGTAGCTTGTTTATTTAGTTGTAGAATGCTTTAATTTGATTATAGTGTTCCTTTACAACTAGATTTTCCTTGCTCACATTCTGGCATGCCTGATGGGACCCACTTCATGGGTTCCTTTTCATTGTTTTTCTTGCAAACTAACCCTCTAAGCTAATATGTTTTTTTTGTTTGAGTATGTTTTTCAAGCTCTTATTTTCTTTTGTAGGTTGAAAAGGGAAAGAAGACTATATTCCTTCTATCTTCTTTCTAATTTCTCTCTGTTATGCTTCCATGAATATAATTGATACACAAACAAGAAGATTATATTCCTTCTATCTTCTTTCTACTTTCTCTCTATTACCCATTTGTTGAAATATGGTCTATATCACTGGGACCATTATTTGTAAAAACATGGGGGAAAGGCATTGTTAACCTACAATAATGCACTCTTACTAACTATTTTCATTTTTTTTACAGGTCTACGGGTTAGCCATCTAGTTTGGTAAGAAAGCACATAATCTTTTGATTAAAAAATTCCCATTTCACTTTTTGGTGTTTAAAAAGAATAGTGTATGTACTCACATCATTTCACACTTGGTTTTGGGTTTCAAAGTCAACAAAAGTCAAAGTTAACAAAAGCAAAGTCAACAAAAGTCAACATTTTTTTTTGGGCTTAAAATGAACATGCACAAAATCTTGAATGCTTTAAGGATACGAACAATCAAACATCTGATTTTGGGTTTAAAATTGAACAATCAAATCACACATCTTGTTTTTGGATCTTAAAATTGAACTAACTATCAAACACTTAGCTTTTTGGGTTTTAAAATTTGACAAAGCAATCACACATTTCCTCTTGGTTTTGAAATCGAACAATCAAATGAACTCAATCTTGAATGCATAAAGAGAAATTGAACAAGGAAAACAAAATCTCACTTTGGTGCTCATAAAAAGAACAAACTTGTGAGTTTTATTTCTGCGCAAATCAAACATTACTTAACTTATCAAGGGAATTAACCATGTGTTTGGCATCTCTGGTGCACTTGCACAAAATCTATAGAGTGCAGCCTCACTTCACGCACTATCCTCTCCCATTGGCTTTCGTGGTCGTTGGTGCAAGAGAAAGGTGATTATGACCGTTCGATATTTTTTTGAATCTACTTAGAGGGGCCTATCCAGAAGAGGCACGAGTCCTTCTGGAGAATGACCTCAAACTGGTAAATCCTTCAGCTATTATAGAAATAAGGTGGACTTAAAGGTCTATCTATATCTCTTCAAGCTCGGGTGGGTCATGTTCAATGGTAGTCCAGACTGGGTGAACTCCCTAGCATATCGACATGATTGAACTAGGCTCTTAAGTGAGTCACGTCATACAAATCGGTTGTGGGGACATCACAAAAATACTATCAACTAATCAATATAGAAACCTACCTGATCCATCCCTGAAATCTTGATAATCGGCTAGGCAAGGAAGATAGTAACTTCCTCGGGAAATTCGCACATTCGTGCCACCCTAAGCATTTGGAGTCAGCTAATCTGACATCATGGAGCCATAGAAGGCTTGACGGTGGTCATATTATGATTAGCTCTTGTGTGTGTGCCTATGTATGCGGACAAAGGTTTTCAAGCTCACCGCATCCTTAAGGTAGAAAGTGCTTGTATGTGTCTTTAGTGTTACAAACCTTGTGCAAAAAAATTCTCAAACATACACAAGTTTGGAAGTTTTGAAAGTCCTTTTGCCAAAGAGATCAACATTTTATGCTTCTTGCAAGGTTGCTTTACCTCTTGCCAGATTTTTTGCTCCAAATCCTCAAGATCATCATTTATTCTAAAAAACATTCTAAGGCACACTTGTCCTAGTCCCTGCCTCATCCTAAGAAGTATCCAATTGAGCTCATGTCCTATTCCATCAAACACAAGAAAGTGATGTCAAGCCTCCATATCACCAAGTTGTTCACCCAAGCCTCCAAATATTTTCATCCTAGGTTCATAATCATGTCCTTACTCTCATCCAGTGTCAGTTTCTTCTAGTGTCATCAAGTCCTCTATTTCTCCCCATGTCCTAAACCAGTAGGGCTATCTTTTTCATTTCCCATCCTCTTTTCATCTTCTTCAAAGTCAGTCCTTCTTCCTAATCTAAACTTGAGTCTTCTGTCCATCTCTATCGTTCCTCCCTAATCAACTCATCAGCAAAGCGTCATGTCACAAATCTATCATGATGATTTTGGTTGCCATATCTCTTCCTTGTCTTTATCCTATGATGATGATGAAGGTCTTGTTGATCATGATGCGTATTTTGGAAAACTTATCAAGAATGCTCCAAATACCATCCAAACTCCAGTCATTTCTCCATCCTACCCCATCATGTCTATATCCTATTTTGATGATGATGAAGGCCTTGTTTATCATGACACATATATTGAAAATCTTCACAAGCTCACACCTACATCCTATCTTGATGATGAAGGTCTTTTTGATCATGACACATATATTGAAAGCCTTAGCAAGCTCACACCTGCATCCTATTCTGATGATGATAATGATAAGGTTGATCATGATGCATACTTTGAAAATCTTAACAAGCTTGCTCCAAGCATCTCCCAAAATCTAGTTATTCCCCCACACTACCCCATCATCTCTTCATGCATATCCACTAGCACTCCTTATCATACCTTTGACAAGGAAAATCCATTGTGTCCTTCATCTGCATCTCCCTCCTATACATTCATGCCTCCATCTTATCCCACAGTCATATCCCACCCTCCGTCTTTTCACAACAACACTACTAGATACCTCCCTAATCCCAATCCACCATCTCATTATCCTCAAACCCATGTTCAAATCCCTAATCCTAGTCCTCCATTTCCTCCAAACCATCACCATGGTCCCCATGGTATTGCTAATCTACAATCCACTCTGTCCTATCCATCTACCCCATCTTATCCCACTCTACCATCTCCCATTCCTACCTACATTAACACAAATCCCCTTCCCCAATCCACCTACCTACCTCAATCCACTTCATATTCCATCCCCCAGTCCATCACTCATCTCCCATTAGTTAGTCAATCTTGTTTGCAAGCGACCTCCATGCCTACCTATGTGAACTATTTAACCATACCATCTCCTACATCCAGCTCTACCCCATCATTCAACTATACAAGTTCACAAAATATTGCCACACCTACCTATGTGAACTATCTAGCCATACCATCTCCTACATCCAACTCTACACCATCATTCAACCATACAATTTCACAAGACATTGCCACATCTTCATTTGTGGACTATCCTAACTTCCCACCATCTATGCCTGCAAATTCTCCATCTCCTTTACGTAAGTCTCCAAGGAGTTTCACAAGGAATCCAACAAAAAATCCATCTCTTCCAGAGTCACGTTATATTACTCTCCCATGGGAAAACACTAGTGATGAAGTCCTTCCATCTCCCACACCCATCATTACTCTTCCATCTCCTGCACCTATCATTTCCCTTCCAAATCCCATACTTATTGATCCTCTTCCACCCCTCACACCC
>MU223779.1:180362-202801 GCA_018584345.1 Thuja plicata | reverse complement strand
CCCTTCCAGATCTCATACTTTTTAATCCTCTTCCATCTCCCATACCTCTTATTTCCCTTCCCAATCTCATACTTTTTGATCCTCTTCCATCTCCTAGCACCATTGAAGTCCCCTCATCCGTTGAATTTATCCAATCTTCATCCCCATCTTCTCCTCCTGACACTACCCATATCCCATCCCATGAACCTCACACATCCACCCCTCTTCCCTCTCTAACAGAATCACCCATTCATCCATCCAACCCATTTGAAGAATCTCCCATCCCTCCATCCATCTCATTTGAAGAATCCATCCATATATCCCCTACCAAGCCATCCACATCAATCCAATCATGTCAAGACCTTGTCGAAAAGCATGTTGAAGTATCCATTGACTTGAATGAAGATTGTATCATTCCATCCACTCCATATCAAGATCCTAACAGCCCACTCTCTCCATTACATGATCCATCTCCTCCAACTTTAGATCCATTATCCTATCTGAATCAAGATCCAAGCATCCCATCCACTCCTTCGCATCAAGATCCTACCATTCCATCTTCTCCAAATCTAAATCCATTACCCCATCTGAGTCAAGATCCAAGCATCCCATCCCCTCCCCTTCATCCTCCTTTATCACCTCCAATTCTGACTATCCCACCACCGTTACTCCATCACCTTGGTCCACTCACATTTATCTATGGTGGTCCGCTTAAAACAGAAGAAATCAGTTACATCTCCACCATTTGCCATCCTCCTGATAATGGACTCGCATCTTGTTCCCTACAAGAGAAGTACCCTATTGTGGCTCAAATGCTAAAAAAATGGAAATATCAAGGCAAAGGCTTAGGCCTAAATAAGCAAGGTATACTGGAGCCCATCTATATTAAAAGACATCCACAATTTTGTGGTATTGGTTACGCACCTAGAGGCCCTTCTTCCAAAATTGTTGGTACAACTAAAGAAAAGCTCACGAGTGCATTCAAACCCTCCATCACATATTCCTATCATCCCTCTAAAGAATATAATGCCATCCCCCCTCCTCCATCCTTGCAACCCAAGAGAACCTACCATATTCCTCCTTCATCCCCTCCATCCATTTTGGGCCCCTATGTCCCAAAATCTCATCCCACATCTTATCCCACTCCTTCCTTCACCCATCAATTCCATATAAAAAATTCTACCACTTACATTCCCAATAAGTATCAATAAAGGAACATACCCATGCACCCCATCCACCATCCTACCTCCACCACTCCATCCATATTTCATCCATCTCATGCAAGTTCTCATATCTCTTCCAATGCTACTCACTATAATTTGGATGCTAAATCACCAATGCATAAAGCTACACATCCACAATCTAAAGATTGTCATGTCCACTCTAAATGACATGCTCCTGCAAAAGAAAATCCAATCAAAGAAAGTACTACATCCCATAGGCCACAAAGGCCCACCAAAGAAAAAGAAAAACTATGTGGATCCCAAAGCAAAAAGATGACATGCATCTAAAAGAAAAATCCATTATGGCATCCGAGGTTACTAAACCTCTAGCTGAGCATTCCTCTCCTCCATCTTCAACATCTATTTTGGGTCCTTATGTCCCACAAATTCCTACCATAATTCCTACATCACATCCACAGCTACCATCCGCTTCACATTCACTCTTCCCACATCCCTCACAACATGTGCCAATGTTGATCCTGACAACATCCCCTATCCCACTCACTTTCCATTATTTTTTCCAAATACTTCCAACTATCATATCCCCTATCCCACATATGTCCCCCCACAAAACTATATCATACCTGCATTTTCCTAATTCACTCATCCCACATAAAGTTGTACCAACATATCATGATCAACACCAAAAGTAGAAAAACACCAAAAAAAAAAATGAAGAAAAAAAAAATCAAAAGAAGCAAAAAAAAAAGAAAGAGAAATCATATCATCCATTGGTGAAAACTTGGCAAACAAGTGCCTTGGATAGGTACCATGATGAAAACCTGGTAAACAAGCGTCATGTGTAGTTCCTACATCCAGTTTCTCTTCACACTTGGGGGCTAGTTCCTTTTTTCCACCATCTATCTACCATCCATATCACGTCTTGTCCTTTTCACTTCCTCCATCCTCCTCTAGATCTTGATGATAAATATACAGGCCACCATACCTACATGCTTTTGGACATCTCTTGACATCCATCTCCCATCTCCTGTCTTTATCCACCTATCCTTTTATCCACCCACCCATCCTTCCTTCTATCTATCCTTCTACACTATCTTCCTCCCTTGTCCGTCCTTCATCCTATCTTTCATTCACCTCCACCATCCTCTTGTTATCCTCTCTTCCATCCTATTATACCTCCTCCTAATGCTTCCTCACATGCATGGTTATTTCTTTTTGTTTTCTTTATAACACTCACTTTGGCTACATCCTGGATAGCATCCTATCTTTTACACCCCATGGGGGTCTAAAGCTCCAATCCCATCCCCAGCAAAGCATTCCTTTTTCAATCCCATCAGCAATGCTATCAAACCATCGCCATCTTATCCTACCTTAGCAATCCTATCCTACCAATAGATATCCCATCCCTAGCCATAATCCTAATCCCATACCTAATCCTTCATCCCTGATGCAAACTTGAATCTCCCATTCCTCATTCTTCTACTTCCTTCTTCTATTCTTTCCCTCATCTTGTCGCTCTTTGTCATCTTTTCCAGATGCCGCCAGGGCTTCATTTTTCCTCCCCACCATCCTCTCAAGGGGGCATCATCCATAGCCAAATTCTATCCTACATCATCACTCTGGGGAAACTTCATTTCCTATGTCCACATCTTTGTGTTGTCTATTATTTTAAATGTCTTTGAAATAGTGTTAAAAATAGCGTTATTCTAACACTATGTCGAAGAGGGGCAAAATGTAGACACCTAAATCTGATTACCAAAACTAATCACATTTAGTGCCTTCTTAGAGCATTATTAGCTAATTAATTAAGAATTACCTAATTTACCTATGTCATCCCCTAGCTCTAATTAATTCAATTAATTGATTATAGTCCTAATTAATTATTAAAATCAACCAATAGCTTAATAATTAATTAAAACCCTATTCCCCTATTATTGAATGAATATGTTATTTACGTAATTAAACTCATTAATATTCCCTTTAACCCCTAACCTAACCTATCTCAACCACCTAACCCTAAGTTCAAACTCAACCCAACCCTTTCACACATGCTAACCTAACCAATCCCAACCCCTAACCTTGAGTTCAAACTCAACCCAACCCTTTCACACATGCTAATCTAACCAATCCCATCCACCTAACCTTGAGTTCAAACTAATCCCAACCTCTTCACACATGCTAACCCTTCCTTATCCCCCTAATCACCCTTCTTATCTCCTAACCCTAATCCTAATTATATCCCTAACCATGCCACATTCCTAATCCTTGATTAGGAACTCAATCCCCAAAGTCAAAGTCAATAATCTCAAGCCATTCTTATCCATAAGAGTAAATATATGTTACACCCTCATAAATATCTCTTACACCCTCATAAATGCCTCTGACACCCTCTTTATGAGTCTTATCTTCTAGAGTCTTCATGGCTCTCTTCCCTAAATGGTCACATTCCTCCCTACTTTCAACCCAATAATATTGTGACAAGTGTTACAATTTGATGCACTTGAAGAAGCACAATCCATGTGCTCTCTTCTAGTGGCATCCTGACCTCTCTTTAGCTTTGCATCTTAACCACCCATTTTCAACCCCATTTCCTATAAATAGAAGGCTCATTCCTTCACATATCATCCATCTTTTGAAGCAACATCATAATGTCATTTTTATCTTAGATAGTGCAATCTTTGAAGCAAAGTTACCATGCAGTTTTCAATACCCAATCATCCATCTTGAAGCATTGAAGCACATATCAATTGAGTGCACATCGCAAATTAAGGACACATCTAAAGATCAAAAGTGACCTTGGATTCAATTTTAGGGAGGTTTGCCCTCCTTAATCTTTATTGTTTTTAAGCTTGCTTTTCTATCCAATCTTGTATGTAGCTTGTTTGTTTAGTTGTAGAATGATTTAATCTGATTATCATGTTCCTTCACAACTATATTTTCCTTTCTCACACTAGCAATAGGTGCCTTGGTAGCAAAAAAAAAAGCTAAAAAGAGAAAAAAGAGCAATAATCCCAAGAGGTGAAAACTTGGAAACAGACGCCTTTTGTCCCTTAGGTCTTTCCTAGTCACATTTGTACATATTGACTTTCATCATCTCATTTTTCCATATCCTCATTGCATCCATCATTTGTGCATAAGTAATAATACAGTCTCAAAGCTGCATTATTGCATTCTAGGTTTCATTTTGCCCTAAGTTTTGCACATTGGTTACATTTATCACTTGGGGGCAAACATCATGAATTTGGGTACTAAACGGTTTCAAGAGTGCTACATTTTGGTCACACATCTAAAGAAGATTTTCAGATTTAGAGGAGAGATATTTTGGAACCTTTGATGGATATCATTGCTCAACCCTAAACAGTTTGATCCTATACAATGATCCTTGGGTTTCATTGACTTATTTTATCAGGATTAAAAATTGACAAACCTTAAATGATCAGAATGTTTGGAATTATTTTTGAAAATCTTGATACATTTCAAAACACTTGGATTTTTTGAGGAATTTTTCATTGATTTTTTGAGTCATGTTCTTTTTAGCTAATCGATGATGTTTCGACTAGATTGACGATGATGAAGACATGTTGTTTTTCTTAACTTCTGTGTGACTGTTTTGAGGGAGATTCTTTAACTTGTGTGAATTTATGTAAGGACATGGTCATCAAAGAACCATCAAGGAAATTCATATAAGAAGGAGGGTTAACCTTTGTTTGTTCACAAAAAAGGATACCTTGGCTATTTAGATCTTCAATAACTTAATACCAACATCCACTTGCAACATTGAATCTGATTAAACCGGCATTCATACTCCAATAGTTGGTCATTCAATTAGTGAGGGTTGTACTTGGTTCATAGAAGGTTACCAAATAAGATGAAAGTCATATTCATATTCTTATGGTCGGAGTGGCACAAGTAAGGATTGTATCAACTCCTAGTTCCACAACACTCAATGATGAAAATATATCTCTGTTTGCATTTCTTTCGCAAACCTCAAGGACAATTAGTTGCATTGCATTTTCATGTTAGATTAATTGCATTTGCATGTTAGCTTAATGGCCTTTACTTTTAGCAAATTTACAAGTTAAAGGGGGTTCATCATTAATATGGGTTATACATCAATTCATGGTTTTAGATCATCAATATGAGATTATCTTTTTCATTCATTGCATTAATCATTATTTATTATATATTCATAGCAAAGAGAAAAGAAAAAAAGCAAAGAAACATTAGTCATTAGTCATTTATCTTTCACTAGTTAAGATTTTCATTTCATAACTTAAGTTGCATAAATCAAATTCCAAAAAGATAGTTGCATTCATTCAATATTTGCACTAAGTATTGCATCCATATCATTGCATTGCATAATCCATACATCATGATAACATCACAAAATCATATAGAAATAAGTTGCATTAACATCATTTGCATCCATCTATCTATGTCCTACTCTAAGACATTGCATCCATAGCATAATAGAAGTAAATGCATCATAGAACCATGTAGAGATGCATAAAATAAATCTCATAACAACATCATCAAAGGGGAATCAATGGAAGATCATCATACATAAATGTCCATCATCAAATGACTATAGAAAATCTGTATATCAAAGATACATCAATACATGATCCATATATCAAAGTCCTGATAAAAAATACATGGTACATCAATACAATATCTGGATATCACAGATCCCAATCTATCTCATGACCCACCAGGGGCACTTGATCCATCTCCAGTGATACCTGTACCTGAACCTCCTACTCCATCGAGATCTCTGTCACCTAATCTATCCTATGTGGAAGGTGGTTCCTGACTAGTGCTCACACTAGTAGGTAACTGAGCCAATGTAGCCAAGAACTACTGCAACATAGTTGTAACATGATCTAACCAGCTAGTAATAGCAGTCATTACTGTCTGTAATCCTCTCACATCCTACACTAAGCTATCCATAATGGGAGGGACTAGAGGTACCTGTGATGCTGGAGGGGCCTGAGGTACCTGTGGCACTAAGGGAACCTGTGGTATCCATGGTGCCATAATACTCTATGGATCTACCTGAGGATCCTATCTCTATGGAGATGGAGGTCTTTATGGAACCTGTCCCTATAATGGAACCTGTCTCACAACCTGGACTCATCTATGTCTCTACCTAGCCCACTCTACACCAACTCTAGTAGGAGCCTATCTCTAGGGAGGTACCTGTACCTGCACTCACCTCTATCTAGGCTGACCAAATCCCCCACCTTGGCCCCTAACATGACCATCACACATTTGAGGTCCCACAACTCTTTATACCCTAGGTTCTTTTTGGGCCCTCTATCCCTGAGGTCTCCTACCATCTCCATCACCATCATCATCATCCCCACCGTCATCATCAAATAAATCATCAACATCTGGGATAGGCTCAGCTGGATCTGTAAATCTAACAAAGTGATGTCGTAAGAACCACTCTTGATACTCAGTGAACATCCATGCATCAGCTACATGTGTCATCACATCCCATCTCACAAATCCAAGTTGATCAATCTATGCACATGCATACTGATAGTCAACTTGAGCTCCCCACATGGATCGCTCTGCCTGTACCCTCGCATAAAGTGCCATACCCTAGGGCATATCCTGTACTCGGCCATACTGATGGAGCACTCTCCCAAAGAAAAATCTCTCTATACATTGTGGTGATCAACCAATCATCCATCAAGGGGAAAACATATAAGGCAACTCATTATCATCCTCTTGCCACCTCTCGCAGCTCAAATATAGTCTCCATACGACCTGATCGATATCATCGATAGTATGACACCAAAACTCAACCTTGCCCAGACAATGTTGGACAAGCATACCATTATACAGAAAAGCATACAGATATCCTCAGGCCTTCACTCATGATGAGACTAGTCTAGTGATAGGGATATGCTCCCAAGTCCATAGCTATAGTAAAACCACACCTACTGAGATAGATGAGCTGCGCCTATATACAATCTCATGAAGATCATGATAAAGCTAGGCTAACACACAGGAATCCCAGTCGAATCTCTGAGGATGTGCAATCATGTCCTCCAATATATGGCCCCATCCAACCACAAAGCCATGACCTCTCCTATCTAGAAGTAACAATCCTCCGATGATTGCTCCTAATAATGCTAGCAAGGTAGGAAACAAAGAAAACTGTGCCTAATTAATTCAATCATTCTCAATCATGTTGTCTCTGAACACCCATCTACATACGCTGCCATCATGAACTGAATCATAGTATACTCTCTCTCCATGATTTGGGATCCTCAATAATCTATATACATCCTCTGGCATGATAGTCATCTCACCGAGGGGTAGATGGAAAGTGTTATGGTCAGAGTGCCATCGCTCTACCATAGCTGTCAATAAACCTTGGTTCAGCTGAAACTAAGGGAGATGAAGAAGGAAACTAAGACCACATGTCTCAATAGTACATCTCTCAGGAGGCATAATATCATCAACTAAATCAAAGATCCAAGAAACTACACCCCGTACTCACAACTTATGGTAATGTTCCTACATTTTGAAACAAAGTGAATTATATTAGTCTTTCTATTGGTGGATCACTCTAAGTCGATCAAACACATTAAATCTATCTTGCTCTATTTTGAGCGCATCAACCTATTGTTCCTAACATCTAGCTATTGAGAAGGGATCAATTTGGCATCATTTTAATCAATCTGATTGGCATATCAAAGATTCATTGATATGATTTTTCTAATATCCTAAACACTGAGTGACATCATGGAAGAACATTTTCTAGCTTGGACATCAATCGAGTCATTCAATTGATTAATTGACAGCAAATTTTATCCTATATATTTTTAGTTTTGCCTAAATTTTCTTGGAGGTGGCACTTGATTCAGTGTACGTAGATTTTTAGCCACATGGCATTAAAATTATCATATGCGGCACTCTAATCATTAGAGTTGGTGCTTTACATAGCACGTGGCCTTTTAAAGTCCTAGGCGGCTTTCAAATTGTCCTAGGTGGCTCTGAAATAATAGGGTTTCAGGGGCGGCGCAAAACTATTTAGGTTATCATTTTTTACCTAAGTCCTAGGAGGCTCTAGATTTCTCCAACGCAGATTTAAAACGTGCGGAGGCAGCTTTTCACTAGCTTAGGTGGCTTTTAAAGTTTCCTATGTGGCATTTTGCAAAGACTTATCTAAAAAGAATTAAAAACTTACAATAAATGCTAATAAATGAGCAATAAATGCACTAGGAAGGTTGAAATCACTCACTGGAGGTCCGTAGTCAGGAGGTCTCTAATAATGGTGTGCTCTCTTGAACCAATGCTCTCAAATGGGGACCACCATCACTATCAATTATCACAGGATCAGAGCAAAAATATCAATAGTAAAAGTGAAAATGAATAGTAAATTTGGGTTTTCAACTTATTTAAGCTATTTTACCCTAATTTTTGAAGGTTTTTGACCCAGTTGGATTCAATTGCATATTTATGCATACTGGGGCATCTTCTGACATCTTTTTCAGCATCATTGTTTATCAGAAATGAAATCATCTTGCATCTATTCATCATCAGTTTCATCAAAATTTTGGCATTCAAAACATCAAAATATTTTCATTTCTAAGGGGGCATCATCATATCATCAAACAGGGATTCTGCATCACATTTTTCATCAAATCTGGGGCATTAAAAATTCAAAATTTATCAAAGAGGCATCCTGCATTAAGTTTCACATCAAGTTTCACATCAAGGTTTCACATCAGAGTTTCGCATCAGAGTTTCGCATTAGGTTTCACATCAGATTTTCAAATCAATTAGGTTTCGCATCAGTCAATCAATTAGACATCAGTATCAAATCAATGATCAAGACATCAATTTTTCTTTGAATCAATGTGATTCGCACATCAATTCAAAGAGGGGCATTTGTATACACCTAAAATTGACCAAGTGTCTCTTAATCACCCAAATTTGCAAATCTCAACCAATTGCCCTAAATCTCATCAAAATGCATTAAAATGGATTAAAATAATTCAAATGGACATTTATCAAGGAAATTGGACAAAATCAAATTAAAATCAAAGGATTAAATAATCATGAAATCAAATAATCAAATCCAACCCATTCACCCTTACATGGCTAAATTAATTAAACGATTGAATTAAATAATTCCTAATTTCTTTCAACTCAAATTGATCAACCAATGAGAATTGAGTATTTCATCTTCATGTCCCACCCTTTGAGGACAACCATTTAAATGGTCCCCCCATTTGAGGGATCAAACTCAACCAAGGATTAACCCATGGTTAATTCACTCTACCCCCTAGCCTTGGGAATTTGCTATAAATACATGTCATTTTCTATGCATTTAATATCCTAGAAATTCAAGTGCAAAGCATCCTCATTATAGGCAATTTATGAGCAATTGAGAGCATTTGAGAGCAATTGAGAATTATTTTTGATCATTTGTAGAAGCAATTGTTGAATTGATGAGCATATCATGAGCATTTTGAATTAGAATTTCAAATCATCTTGAGAATTTGAGCTAGATCTTGCATTTTATCTTAAAATTTCTCATTCTAGGATTTTCCTTGAGAGAGATTAAGGCTAAGAGCTCTCTTAACAAAGCTTAGATAGGGAACCATGAGATGTCATGGATTTGATTACAATTCTTAGTTTAAATTGTCATTTTATTTCCATAGAATTGTAGTTTAGAGTCCTAATTTCATGAAGGTGTAATTTCTCACACACAATTAGTTTACCTTCTTGACTCAAAATAGCTCCAATGGAATTTCCACTAGTATCACAATCTACTTGAAATACCTTATTGAAATTTGGAAGTGCCAAAATAGGATGTTATGTAACTTTTCTTTTCAAAAAATCAAAACTCTTTTCTTCTCCTATAGTTCACTTAAACTCTTTTTTAACCCCTCTTATTATTTTAGTTAAGGGTCCATATATACTACTAAAATTTTATGAAATTTTTGTAAAAGGTATCCAAACCATGAAAATATCTTACCTCAATAGGACTCCTTAGATTATATCATTCAAGGATATCCTTCACTTTTTTTAGGTCCTTTTGAAGCCCATCTACGAAGGCACCAAATCCTGGGTACACTAACTCCTTCATAAAACTGTACTACTTCAAGTTAATCAATAGATTTTCTTCCTTTAACTTCTCAAAGACCCTACAAATATACAATTTATTCTCTTCTAATGTCTTATTAAAGATCAAAATATCATCCAAGTAAATAATAAAAAACTTACTCAAAAGTTCTTTCAATACCTCATTCATGAGCTACATAAATGTGCTATGTACATTGGTTATCCCAAAGGGCATGACTTACCACTCATACATGCCATCATTTTTCTTGAATGTTTTTTTTCCCATTCATCTCCTTCTCTAATCTAGATTTGGTGATATCCACTTTTTAGATCTATCTTTGTGAACTAATCAGGTCCACTCAAACAATCCATAATGTTACCCATCCTTGGAAAGGAAAAAATATATATGATACAAATCTTATTGATAGCCTAAGAATCTATACACATCCTCCATTCTCCATTTTTCTTTGGTTATAACACTTTTTGTACTGCACAAGGACTCAAACTATCTCGAATCAACCCCTTCTGCAACAACTCTTGCAAATGCCTATTCAACTCTTCACTCATTTTTGGATTCATCCTATGTCCTTCCTTATTTGGAAAACTAGCTCTAGGAATCAATTTTATTTGATAACTACTCTTTCTTATTCATGGAAATCCATTCCGTACATTATCAAAAACAATATCCTAAAACACACCCAACAAATTTGCAACTTCTACAATTACATCTTCCACTTCCTCTTTATCAACATTTGGAATTAAAGAAAAACATATATGCTCATCCTCCATGCCTTCTAAAAACTTCCTTCGATGAACTAAACACACTCTTGCATTACTACATACATTTTCCTCTGTCTCCTTTAATAGCTTCATGTTGTGATAGACTCCATCCTTTGTTAAAGAATAGGTATTTGTATAACCATTGTGTACTACATGACAATCAAATTTTCATGGTCTCCCTAAAAAAAAATGGAAAACATCCCTAGGTATAACATCACATAATACTATAGGATATAAAAAGAAGTAATTAAGAGGGAAGGGGGAGAATCAATTTCTCATAAAACACTTAAACCATCAAACCCTTAATCCTTTAAAAATTGCAACCATTTAACACTTTGACCTTTATTACTGATTTGCAAAATCTAAAGCATGTAACCACAAACTAGAAAACATCAAAACCACATTGCACAAAGATTTTTATCATGGAAATACAAACAAGGGTGAAAATCACAGTGGGGATGATACCCACAATAATACTAGTACCTTTTTATAAGTATAGGCTTATTACACTACGAAGAATACACATGTTTTTAGGCATAGTGCCTAGAGTTCACTCTTCAATCTTCCTTGGGCTACAACCCTAAGGAAGTCTCACTAACTTATGATCACAATTCAGACACCAATCTGAGAATTCATGAGCTATATGATAGCATCTATTTATGCCTTGGTCAGTTATATTTTAGTACAATCAGATCCCTTGCTGCAATTCTCTCTTTCACACTCAGATGATAAATCCATCCTCTATTAGATATATAAAATTTCTTCACTAGCAACTTCTACCTTCTACAGTCTTCTAAACCCTGGCACACACACATGACAACACAAATCAAACCCTAATTCACCATATTTATCAAGGACTAGTCAACAAAACCTAATCCTTAAAATTTTAACTCTTAGTGCCAAAGTCAATCATTAGTATCATTGTGTTATTTCAAAACATTTCTTAGATCCTTCACAAAAACCTTGATATCATTATCATAAAACTAAAACATTTTACCAATCTCTCATAAAGAGTTTTATCAACTTTTCTTGACATGTCAGCTAAGAACATAAAAACATCTTCAAATTCAATGAACTTGGTCACTTTGATCAATCTAAGTTTCTACCTCATTTGGCACATAATCCTTGATAATCCTAAGGCATTGTTAATCTCAAACAAACAATCAAATCCATCATACTCATAAGATCTATCAATATTTCATGCCAAACCTCAAGAAAACAATAACCCCCAACTAAAAGACTTGTAAATTCCTAGTAGACTATCCAAATCACAAACCCTCATAATGGTAGACACATTTATATGTCCTTGACACATTCCCAGCTGCACAACCAAAGAACTCACCTTGAGTACATGTGCAAAGTCATTCAATGCAACTCTATTACACTGGAAAATAATAAAATAGCCATTCTTCATCTATGACACCATAAATTGATCAAATCGTCATGTCCGCAACTAAAATTTGACATGAACCATGTTTAAAACCTATATATCATTCTATCAAGTGTTAAAATCCTCATCTTCATTAACGTTCCTTTGTTATTGATCTGAATAGTTCACATTACAGGAGAAATTGCATATCTAACATACAAATTGTATAAGAGATATAAAAAGCATCCAAACTGCACACTAGACATCCAAACAACATAATATTACCAATTGCACCAACAATACTACCAAAAATATCCATAATATCTCTTGGAGTCTCTCTAACTCTTCTCCACTATCTCATTTATGCTTTTTCATTGCTCCCGTTTGGGACAAGCTCACCCTAATTCCAATATGATTACATTCTCTTCTATCCATCAGTTTCTCCCCCTTGGATGCACACTACTCTTCTTATCTAAAAATCATTACTTAGGTGCAAGTATATGAACTTGCTCTTCATTTCTCTTCTCTCTTGCACTTTATCTTTACACCTGATTGTTTTTATCATCTTCTATATCTCCCTGATTGTTTGACCTTCTGTTTTTCACTTGCTCTTTAGACCTAATTTTTTCACATATTCTCTCCCTCCCCCTTTTATATCAATGAAAAAGGTGTATTAGCTTCGTTGGGCCATTAAAAACATGTAACTACTAATCAAACACATCTTCCTTACATTACTTACTACTTCCCCTAAGTAGAATCCTCCATACATCAATCCAATTCTAAGAATCTTCTTTAGAGTGTATTGGAATGATGTAATCTATTGCATCTTATTTTTTATCAGGAGGGGTAATGACCCCTAACTTGTTGTTGAGATACTAAAATGTATCCTTAGGTAGTGGCTTTATGAATATATTTTCTATCTATTCCTTGGTAGAAACATACTCCAATCTTCTCTCTCTCTCTCTCTCTCTCTCTCTCTCTCTCTCTCTCTCTCTCTCTCTCTCTCTTAGAAAAATGGTACTTAATTGATATGTTCTTGGTCTTGGCATGTTGTACTGGGTTATTAGAAATTTTCATGGAACTTGAGTTATCACATTAAACCACAGTAGGTTCATCAAAAAAAATTCCAATATAAGATAACATCTGCTTCATCCAAATGATTTGAATACAATTACCAGCAACAATAATGTATTCTACTTTCATAAGGATGATAAATTTTTTATTTATTTTTCTATTCTTACTCATCCATGAGGCCAACCTGATACCCAAAAACAATGTGTCACCACTTTTTCTCTTTCTTTCATCAACATCACCTTCCCAGTCAGCATCTATAAATGTACATAAAGTGAAGACATTATCCTTAGGATACCACATTCCAAAATCTATTGTCCCTTTAAGATATCTAAATATCCTTTTGACTGCTACTTCATGATTGTGTCTAGGATCATCTTGAAATCTTGCAACAAGACACATTGTATTCATGATATCAGGTCTTTTATGAGTCAAATATAGAAATCCACCAACCACTGATCTATATCTTGACTGATTAACCTGAGGGGACTCATCATCTCTTGATATACATGATCTTGTCACCATAGGTGTTCCCAATGGTTTTGAATCATCCAGTCTAAAATTCCTTTGAAATTCCCTCACATACTTTGTTGGATGATATCAGTTTTGGTTATTGATCATGCTATTGATATTAATGTTTTTTCACTGATGTCAACATATATTTCTCTAAAGAAGACAGACTGGCTATGTAACTAGATGAATTTTATGGACACTGTACATATGATTTAGAATGATTGAAGTTGGACTTATGTAGAAGGATGTGTCCTGACCTTATCCCTAAGGTCACTTGACTTTATATTATCTACTGTGGATGTTATAGTTGATTTAGTGAAGACTGGTTTTTTGGACTATAATTGTGATTTTGGACAGAGTAGGTCTCTATGTTTCAGGTATATCTTTATGGCGAAGATATTTCAAAACTTATGAGCTTACTAATGAAATTTCAACATATGATAGAGTAATGGGTTGAGTTTTATTTTTTATTGGTTACTGATGATGTCAGCTATGGCGTGTATTCTGGAGAAGACCTATTTCCTGGCCAACTTCAGACATGTAGCATGTGAAATTAATTGTGAGCATGAATTGCAGATTTGAAAGTATATGTAATGAATTTTAAATGTTGTATAGTTGTTATAGATACCATGTGTATCTTAGAAAGGGGCTATGTAATTATTTTTATGATGGAAAGCCTTAATTGGCCAACCTAGTTAATTATGTGTTAGGAAAGCTTAACTAGCTGACTTAATGAATTATTGTAAGAGGGTATATATGAAAGATAAATTCTTGAGAAGAACTGTGATAGAAAAAAGAAAGAGAAGAGTGGAAGCTATGAAGCTTGTTGACTACTGGATACAAAGCAAAGTTGATACATCATTGGAACTGACCAAGCAAAGATAGTTGCTATCAGACAGTTCACTGGAATGTGTATTTTCCTTATACACTTGATTCGGATTGTAAATCCTTGAGGGTGGCTTTAACCTTCTTTGGGTAGTGTGCCTTGGCAGTGAGCCTACTATTTTCTTTGACTCCTAACAGGGACTGTGTAATGAAATGTTGTAAAAAGCTCCTAACAGGGCCAATATCTTTTAACAGGGATAATATACTCTCAGTACTTTATTTGTGGGTGTTAATTCCCACCGGTTTTTTACCTTTAACATGGTTTCCTCGACAACAAATATTGTGTTATGGTGTTGTGTATTAGTGTGTTATCATTTACATTTGCAGATTTGGTTTATAAAGTATAAAGTTTAATAATTTAGATTACAACTGATTCACCCCCCCCCGCTTAGTTTTCTTGTGGATTTTTAGTCCTAACATACTTAGCTTGAGTCATGAAAGTTCATTTATCTGATTGAGTAACTTGTAGACCCAGAAAGAATTTCATTTATTTTTTCATGAACATCTCAAATTATTTTTTTATTTACAATGCAAAAAATTTACTTAACTTTTCATCTCCACCAAAGATTATGTCATCAAAAAAGACCTCTATAATAAGATTATTTTCATTATCAATTTTGAAATATAGATTACTATATGTAGTGTCATTTATGAATCCAAGTTTGAGTAGAAACTTGTTCAATCTAGAGTACCAAGCTCTAGGGGCTTCCTTGAGTCTATAAAATTCTTTCTTTAATTGACATACCATATCTAGTTCTTTTCTAAAACTAAAATCACTAGGCTGCTCTGTGTATACCTCTTCTTCTAACTCATCATTCAAGAATGTTGACTTGACATAAATTTGATAAAATTTGAAATTCCAATGGGCTATGTATGCTAGGAGTAGTCTAATGAATAACAACCTTTTTATTTATTGGTGAAAATGTTTCATTATAATCAATCCCTTGTATCTATGAGTACCATTTGCACACCAACCTTTCTTTTTTTCTGACAACTTATCCTTCTTCACTTAGCTTTTTTCTGAATACCCATTTGGTGCCAATACCATTCTTGTCTTTAGGCCTTGGAACAAGAACCCATGTGTCAATATTCTCAATATGTGATAGGTCATCTTCCATTACTTCAGTCCAATGATCATCTTTGCAGGATTATACTATATCTTTGGATTCAGTGTATGACATCAAGCATATATGATTTTGTACAATCCTTCTTATTTTTTTAACTCCCTTGTTCATATCACCAATGATATATCCTTCATAGTGATTCAATCTAATTTACATTGGTGTCTTCTTCCTTGTCTTTGATTTTTGAACTTCTTCTTTTTCTCCACTTGTGTAGAATTCAACTTCTGCACTTTCTATCACACTTGGACTTTTTTCTGCACTTGATGATGCTGAATTTGATCATCACTATCCCTCTAATGTCCATAATTATTACAGCTTTCTAAATTATCAAGACATTTATTCAATTTAACATTTTTTCTTTCCACTAACTTTTTCAACCTTTTGTTATAACATCTATATGCTTTACTTTTGGTAGAATAACTAGGGAATATACCTTAATTACTCCTTGCATCAAAAATTCCCATATCTTCATATCTCTTAATGTAACATATACTACCAAAAATTATGAAATACTTAATAGTAGGTACACGACCACACTAAATTTTATAGGGTGTCTTACAAGTTTCATGTTTAATCTGTACTTGGTTAAGAGTGTATACTGCAAAGCTCACAACTTCTCTCCAAAACATTTGTGGAATTTTTTTGTCAAGCATCATGGTCCTTGCAGTCTCTAGAATAGATCTATTCTTTAAATTTGTTATACCATTATGTTGTGGATTCCTAGGAGCATATACCTGTCTCTAGTTCCATGCATCTCACAATATGTATTGAACTCATTTGATTTAAACTCTCCACCTCTATCTGATCCCATCATTTTCATCCTAGGAAAATCTGTAACAATATAAGTATAACTTATAGAAACAATATTGTCAATGTTCACATGACACAATCTCTTATGTCATAACTAGATTTCATCTATTTGTGTAATCAAACAAGTCTTCTAACCATTGTTCAAAATAAATGTATTACCTCTTGTCTTGGATCCAGTAGCAATCTCCTTTCCATAGTCATTCAAGATCTTATACAATTGTCCTTTAAATATAGTCCATAGCCTTTATCCATCATCTAGCTAACACTAGGAAGATTATGTCTCAAACCTTCTACATACAATACATCATCAGTGTTATTTTTACCATCCAAAGTAATTGAACCTCTACCTTTGATCTTACCACCAGAGTTGTCACCCCATTTCACTTCTCCACCATCATACCTCTTAAATCTTAAAAAATCATTCTTTTCACTAATCATGTAATGAGAACATCCAATGTCAATCACCCACTTATCTTCCTTGAAAACTTGAGCAGATAGAGATTTCTCTTCAACATCTTTAGTAAAGCTAGAATTCATTACAATATCATTCATAGGATCATCATAATCAATAACACCATCCTCATCAAGAGTATAGTAACACTTTCTTTGTCTAGGCTTACGCTCATGCTTATACTTGGAAATTCTATTAGGACACCTAGATGCAAAATGGCCTACTTTACCATATGAAAAAAAATTAAAATGAATATTTCCTTTATACTTAATTACTACTGGTAGGATCTCTATACTATACTCTTTTTAAAAATTTTCTTCCAACTCTTCAATCTTTGTATCTTCCTCTTCCATTTCCTTCAGCTCTTTCTCCCATTTTGTAATTCTTCTTGTAGGTCTCTTAGTCAGATCTGATTTCTAAATGTCCTTACCAGTCACTATGGCTTTGAATGTTGTCTTATTGTTGGAAAATACTCCACCTAATGCACTCAATTCAAAGGCTATAATATTTCCAACTAGATTTTCCCTTATAACATTTGTCACTATCTTTATTTCTTCAATAGCTACAATGTTTTTTTCATAGGAAGGAGGCAATGATCTCAGAATCTTTGCAATAAGTTCATCTTCATTAAGTTTACCTCTAACACATCAGATAGCACACACCATCTCATTGATATTTAGCATGTAGGATGAAATTTTCTCATGTTCATGAATTCATATTTTCCCTTCAAGCTCTGCAACTTGGCCATCTTTACTATTGTATCTCCTTGATAAAGAATTTCTGGCTTCTGCCATATCTGATGGGTTCTCTCCAATTCTATGACATTGGTCATCTCTTCATCATTAAATACACTCAACAAAGATTACCTTTCCCTAATGTTCTTGTTGGCCTCATTGATCTCATAAAAAATTGTAGGGTTTTGAGGATGGTTGTATGAACTCTTTGTAATTCTCCAAAAATATTCATCAATGCATTTAAGATGTATAATCATGTGGTTCTTCCAAAATGCATAGTTGGTTCCATCAAATCTTGAAATATACTTCTTGAATGTTGCCATCTTCACATATCCCTCAAGTTGTTATTCTTTCCTTCAAGGAATGAGGCTTTGATACCAATTGTAAGAAATAGGCAAAAATAAACTGAGAGGGAGGGTGAATCAGTTTCTCCTAAAACACTTAAACCTTCACACCCTTAAGCCTTTAAAATATGCAACCATTTAACACGTTAACCTTAATTATTGATTTGAAAAATGTAAAGCATGTAAAATTAAATAAAAAATATCAAAACCACATAACAAAAATATTTTTATTGTGGAAACCCAAACTAGTGTGAAAACAACGGTGGGGGTGATACCCAAAATAAGACTAGTACCTTGTTAAAAGTATAGAATTATTACAATATGAGGAATGTACATGCATTCAAGCACACTGACTATATTTTACTACTCAATTTCCCTTGGGCTACAACCCTAAGGAAGTATCAAAAAATTATAATAAAAATTAAGATACCAATATGAGAATTCATGAACTGTATGATAGCATATATTTATGCCTTGGTTAGTGCTATTTTAGTACAGTTAGATCCCTTCCTATAATTATCTCCATCACACTCAGATGAGTAATCTAGCCTCCATTAGATCTATAAAAGTGCTTCACTAGCAACCTCTTCCTTTAGTAATCTTCTAAAAACTGGTGCACACACACAAAAACACAAATCAAACCCTAATTCACCATATTTATCAAGAACTAGGTAAGAGAAACCTAATCCTTAAATATTAAACTCTTAGTGCTAAAATAAACAATCATGATCATTGTGCACTTTCTGAACATTTTGTATATCCTTCATAAACACCTTTAGATCATAATTATCATGCTAAACCATTTTACCAATCTCTCATAAACCATTTTATCAGATTTTCCTAGCATGTTGGCTAAGAGCATAAAAACATCTTCAAATTCATTGAAATTGGTCACCTTATTCAATATAAGCTACCAAATCATCAGGCACATAATCATAGTGTTACAAGCTAGGGTTGTCATTCCACCAAAAGATTGACCTATTAATGCCTGATAAAAAAACTAGACATATAGAAGTCATGGGAGGCTGTTAAAGCATGTTGCAAATCCTCGCAAGGGATGCTGACGCACTTTCAAAAATCCCCCTCCCAATGTCGATCATCTTGGACTACATGACTCTAACCTATGACCAAGCTCTAATACCACTTGTTACAATCTACAGTTTTTGGTGCACAAAAATATTAACCTGTTAATGCCCAATACAAAAACTAGGCTTATAGAAGATGCATGTGGCTATTAAACAATTGTTGGGAATCTCCATGAAAGACACTGGTGTACTGCCAACACATAGATCATCCTAAGGCATCATTAAGCTCAAACAAAAAATCAAATCCATCATATGTTGGAAAAATGGTTAATGCTCATCTTGGGATTTATGACAAGGGACTAGCCACATCCTCTGGATTCCATAATTCTAGTGCTTGTATTGGGAATTGAAAGCTCAAAATTTTAATGCAACCGAAACCACACTTGTAACAAGTGGTATTACAAGTTGGTCACAGGTTCAAATCCCCTCGGGTAATACCAAGGGGGAGATGATTTCCAATATGTTCAGTGCTTCCCTCGAGATTCATGACAAGGGAATACCCACCTCCTGTGGATTCTATAAGTCAAGTGGTTCTATCAGGAATTGAAAGTTCAATCTTTTGTTGCAAAAAAAATCACACTTGTAACATCATACTCATCAGATCTGTTAGCATTTCATGCCAAACCTGAAGAACACTATAATCCCCAACTGAAATACTTTTAAATGCCTTGAATACCATCATAATAACAAGCCCTTTTAATGATAGACACATTTATATGTCCTTAACACATTACCAGTTGTACAACCAAAGGTCTCACCTTGAGTATGTGTGTGAAGTCATTCTCTACAACTCTATTACACTAGAAAATAATAAAATAACCAATCTTCATCTGTGATACCATAACTTGATCAAATCATCATTTAAGAAACAAAAAATTGACATGAACCTTATAGACAACCTACTCATCATACCATGAGGTGCATGACTTATTGTCTCCCATAAAATTCCTTTCACCTTCATCTAAGCATTATTCCTTACTAGAAATATTGCATATATGACATACAAAACTTTATAACAGATCTCAAAAACATCCAAGCTACACACTAGACATATAAACAACATAATAGACATGTTGACATCAATGGAAAAAAATCAAACTTTCCAATAAATACCTCATTATGATAGTGTTGGGAAGTTGAACATATGTATTGTAAGACATATTAGTTAGATATGTTATCATTGATGTCAACATATCTATTGGACAATTTGGTCATAGTTTGGATAGTGGTGCAGTATGCTCAGAGGTCTTGTGAGGTAATTTTATTACAGAAAAGTGGTCACGGACATTGGGAGATGCTATAGAGAGTTTGTACTTGGTCTATGTCAAGTTACAAAGGTAAGCATGAAGGTTTGGATGAGTCATGAGGTCAGGTGTGGTGACTTGTATTTCCAATTGTTCAGGAAGATGACAATGTGCCAGAATAAGGTTTGGTGTGCATGTTTAGGTGGATATTTGTCTGTACACATGTATGTGGATGTTATAGACATATTTATGTGTTCTCAATTTAGATGGTTCGTGCTATAGAAGTTTGAAATGCATTTTTCAATTGTATTAGAGGGTGTTGATGGTGTTATTGAGATTTGGCATGAGAGATGTTGACAAATGTGATGATTTGGATGGGTTCAAATTTTTTTGTGGTATTCATGATGTTTATGGACATTATTGGATTGTGTGTAAGCTGATTTAGTGGTCCACATTGATTGTGGTGATCAAATTTTAAGGATTTTTGGATGTCAAGGCATGATTTGTAGAACATGTTAAGAGCTTGAGTTTGTTGATAGGGATAATTGCTATGTTTTGGTGGTCAAAAATTTATTTGAATTGTTATTTTTGGTGTGTCGATTTTGATTTTGAAATTAAGGGTGATCCAACATTGTTCAATGAAGATCTAATTGTGCTTTATTGGAACTGACCTAGGCATAGGTTAGATGCCATTATATAGTTCAAAAATCTTAGATTGGTCATTGTAGTGATTTTGTAAGGTAGTCAGTCTTCCATAGGGTTGTGGCCCTTTTTGTATTTAACCATTGATCTCTAGGAAGTCTTCTTGAATGCATGTGAATTCCCTTTTTTAATATGTGTTATACTTCTATAAAGGTATAGACATATATTGTGGGTCTTCATCCCTACCATGGTTTTTTCCCTAATAAGGTTTCCACAAAAAATCTTTGTGTTAAGTTTTCTAGGACGTGTTTCCTGATTTATGCATGCATGACTAATCATTAAGATCATATATAAGGGTTTTCAAGGTTTTACATTTTGGAACAACTAATTCACCTGCCCCCCCCCTTAGTTGTTCACTACCATATTTCCTACGATTGGTATCAGAGCTTAATCCCTTCAAGAAATCCTAATATATTGAGAGTAATCCAAATATGACAGCTAATAAGAAGGATAGTCCAAGGTTTTATGGCCCCAACTACATAGTATGGAAGAGTCACATTATAGTTCATCTCAGATGCATTGATGAAGATTGTTGGAATATTGTCAAGTCTACATATACTTCTCCTGCAATTCCTACTACTCCAAATGAGATCAAGGCTACTAAAGATTAAAACATAAGATAAAAGGAAGAATTGTTGAGTGCCTTGGCTGATGCTGAAATAAAAAATGTCATGGAATTAGAGACAACTAATGAGATTTTGGAGAATTTGAAGATATTGTATGAAAGAGACAAGGAAGTCAAGATTTCCAAGTTGCAAATTTTTAAGGGAAATCATGAAACCTTCAAGATGAATGAAGATGATAATTTTGCCTCTTTCATGCTTAGGGTGAATGAAGAGGTATGTTCTATCAGATGTACTAGAGGTTCTGATGAAGGGTGCTCCCCTTAATACCACAAACACATAACATAAACAGAGAAACAACAACAATATGCAAGAACAGAAAATTGCCTTCTTATTATCTCCAGAAATGTGGAATTACAAACTTTCAGAATTACAATATGCAAAGCCACATGGGCATTCCCTTACAATATTCTGTAGGACAAAGCCTCGAATTATTACCCAGATCTACTACCCA
>MU223779.1:154865-166126 GCA_018584345.1 Thuja plicata | reverse complement strand
CATCAAGTATCATTATTTAAGAGAACAAGTTCAAGAAAAAGAGGTGATACTTGAATATGTGCAATCGAAAGAACAATTGGCTGATATCTTCACCAAGCCACTACCCAAGGATACATTTGAGTACCTGCGGAAAAGACTAGGGGTCAAACCCATGTCTAACAGTCAATAAAAGGACTGCAAGCTGCATTAGCCATATATTATCAGAATATCATTCATGATTGATGCATGCAGAAGCTGAACTTCAAAGCTACATCTATATATAGAAAGGTATATATCAGAAAGAGAACTAGAGAAAAATATTTTATTGATGATGGAAAAGGGAAATTCAAGGAATATATTATGGATAGAAGACATTGTTTGACAGAATCTCAGATATTTGTGAAAAATTTGTTTGGCATTAATGTCAAAGGGAGAGAATGTATCCATATTATCATCAGAAACTATTCATTATCAGATTACTCCAAATAGGGAGAGATCATATCCATAGGGAGAGTACTTGTATAAAAGTTGCAAATACAAGAAAAAGACATCAAAGAAGAAGAGAGAAAAATTGAAACCAAAAGAGGACACAACACATCACAAGAAGAAACAAAGAAAGCTGCAAGAATCAAATATAAGCTAACACAGAGCTTACTGGCGGTCAGACATTTTTTTGGTTATCAAAACAAATTGTTTGGTAATTTGATGAATCTCAACAATTGTATTTCATGTTGTATTAGAAATAGTATAGTGTGATAATATAGTATGTTTCCATCAATTCCAAAGGGAGAGATTAATGACATGTAACTAATTAAATGTTTGATAATCTTAAGTTGACGATAATGTAAGACATTAAATTAGTTAATGGTTTGTACTGTCATTAATGTCAACTTGATATCATCTGTATGGTCATATACATAATGCCAAAGACTTCAAAGAATCAATGGAACAAAAGTTATGCTCTCAGCAATGCATAAAAGTCAAGTATTCACCAAGTGACAGACTACACCAACAGAGTGCACACCATCGGTAAAGAAAGAAATAAATTCATAGTGATACCGGACGAGGAGAAGATAGTATTTCCTGAAAAAGAAAAATCACAATGTTGCCCAACGAGAAAGATCCAATGATGCCCAATGGATAGAGATCTGAAAGCTAAATAAAGTTGTACCGATGGAACTGGCAGTTGTCACCAGCGATGAACTACAGAATTGACCGACAAAATAGAGAGATCAGGAAACAAAAAAAATATCTAGCTAGCAGAGCTTAAGGATAGAATTAACTGGTTGTTTTATTTGTTTTATTCAACCACAGTTAAGTAAGTGATTTAAAGATGATTTATAGAGCTAGTGAGAAGAAAACTATGAGATAAATCAGGAGTTAAAGCCATAAATCAATTTGGCTGGATTGTTTTTCACGCCAAGAATCAAGAATCAAGAATCAAGAACCAAGAATTAAGGAATATCATGTCTATATAAGAGACAAGTTTAATTCATTTCTATAAGCAATCAGATACACGGGGGATTGAATTGAAAGAATATGCTGAAGAGAAACTGATGAAGGTTAAACTTCGTGCAGTCTTGATCAATCAAGCTAAGGGAAGAGCTAAGGAATTCTGCAGACACCGACACAGAGTAAAGCACAGCATCACAGAGAAAAAAGAATGAAGAACAAAGGAATAGAATTGATACATTGATCATAAAGGTATGTACGTAAATAGATTTGAATATCTGCAATTCAAAGTTGCATTAGAAATAGGTCATTGTGTTTCAGTTTAACCATTGAAGCATTAAGTCTCTTAACAGAGCAGGACTTAACAGTCTTTTGTAATTGAGGTATATCCTAACAGATTACCAGAAGGTTGACTTGTGATAGTAGCATTGGTCTTACCTAAAGCCTATTGACAGTCTAAGAAGGAGGCTGATTCAAGGATGGTAGTAAGATTAGCATAAAGCCTATTGACAGTCGTGAGCCTGATTGAAGGATGGTAGCGTAGATGCCAGATACTTAGTGACAACCTATGTATAAAAATCCTCTAACAAGGTCACACTTAACAGTGTGTTTGTAACCTTTAACAGGGTTGGCTCCTAACAGGGCTCACTTTAGAAGAGTGAAAATCTGGGGTATCAGTCCCAGTGGTTTTTCCCTTAACAGGGTTTCCACGTTAAAATCCTTGTGTTATATGTGTATGGCTTATTACTTTGTTGTTTTACATTTCACATATGCATTTATGGATTGTCTGGTATACTCTGCATATTTACTAAGTATCGGTAAATAAGTTCTACTGCCTATCGGTTATCAAGGAGAAGAAGGACAGACAAGGTAAACTGACAGACAATTATTTATTTCAAGTATTTCAAAGGCATACATATTGTAGGGACTTAATAATTTGAGTTGTATTAATTGGTGGATTGAAGTTTAAAATGATAAATTTTTTAGGCCACTGATTCACCCCCCCTCTCATTTATTACTAACAAAAAATAATCTTTTACTTTTGTTTAGAGATTACATGCAGCCCATAGATCTTCATGCATATCAACAAGTCTAATTTGATCCCTGGAAACCTCACCTTAAATTTATCCTGACTCAAGTTCATCTAGAGATTATGCGAATGAAAGGATCTCGAAGCCTTTGAACATTTCACTTAACCTGAGTCTGATTTGGAGATTATGCGCAGACCACAAGATCAACATAGAATCTACGGTTCTGATTTGATCTTGGCAACCCATACATAGATTTATCTTAACTCAGGTGCATTTGGAGATTGTGTGACTAATGAGATTTCCAAGTCATGAGAACATTTTGTAAACTCGGATTACATTTGGAGATCTAGAAAAATCACTCAGATCAAAAACTACATCGATGGCCTGTGCATAATCGCTGAATATATTTGTACTTGGCCATTTGATTGTGAGACTTAGTGCAAACCACACATCTTTGACAAGATCAATGACCATTGTTTAATATTTACATATTTCACTTAACCCTAGGTGCATTCAGAGATCTCATGACCAAAGAGAGAAAATAACCCTGCCTTAACCTTGAGTCTATCTGGAATACTTGCAACCAACTAAGTCTCGAGGTCACTGAAAGAAAATCTTGACTCGGGTTAGATTTTGAGACTTAGCGCCAACCACAAGATTATGACTTGAAAAGACAAAGAGAAAAGGCCCTCGCTAAACCTCTAAATAAAAGAGATGACATCACCTTTGTCTAGCGATCACATGCCAGCCACACAATAAAGACCAATATAGAGAAAGATCTACGGTGCGCACGAAATATCCAAATATTCCTTGAATTTGACTTTTATCCCAAGATTACGCACCAGCTGTGAGATGAAAACTTAAAGAGAACTTTATTGACGACCTACGCTTGATCAATGAATGAAAATGTATATTTGGTTAGGGTTACGAGATTCAGAGATAAAGGCCTAGAAAAGCTCACATGACTTAAAACTTGACATAAGCAACTTAGAAAAGTAACTTAAAATTAGAGCAAGCAATGAGGGTTTAGGTTTTAAGACATAGACCTTGCACAAAGACCTACTATTTTAGGCCAGAGACCTAAAACAAATTTAGAAACTAGAGCAAAGGACATAGCTAGCAATTTTTTTTTAGAAAAAGGGCTAACATTGGCTCCGTCTGGGGATGCATGCCTCTGAAAGGCATGGAAAGGATTCAGAATCTTAGGGACAAGTAGACCACCTACTAGAAAGAAACCTAACCTAAAAAACACACCCTAAAACTACAAAGACCTATTTACAACCTACTGTTCATGGATTTGAGACTCCAAGAGAAGTAGAATTTTAAGAATTGTCCATGAACTCGCAATTTGGCCAAATCATTTTTGACCAGATTTTTAAGAATATAAGAATATGAACCACATTTACTGTCAATAATATATGGTCCAAGAAAAATAGGATCAAACTTACCATGTTTGCCTTTATCTTCAAGTCTGGCATTACACATCAAGACCAAGACATACACTTCAAAACATCTGACAATTGTTCTTCTGTCAAACAAATTCTTATACTGCAATTGTAGCTAAAAATTCTTGTCATGTGCATCCCATATTGATTCATCAAGTTGTATCAAATCATCCATTCTAATTCTCATATCATCATCCATCACTTCATCACACTCTTGGACAAATTTGTACATCTGGAATAGATTGTTTTGAGGCAATCTAGCATGAATACCATACACCAAATCAAAAGGTGTACATCCAATAGATTTCTTGAGTGTTACTTTGTCAGCCTAGAGTGCTAGATGCAATTTTGAATCCCAGACTTTCTTGTCCTTATCCAACATCCTCTTAAGAATTTTGATCAAAATTTTACTGTTGGATTCAGACTGACCATTCTCTTGTGGATGATATGGGGATGAGTAAGAGATTTGGATCCCATACTGTTGGAAAAAAGAACTAAACTCTTCTGATCTAAAGCACATTGCATTATCCACCACAATACTCTCTGGACACGTGAATCTAGTCAAGACTGTTTGCAGCATAAAATCAATCACATTCTTACTAGTAGCTCTTCTAGTGGGAATTGCTTCAACCCACTTAGTAAAATAATAATTTGCTACTAAAATCCATGAATGACCTCCACTTGAATTTTTTAAAATCTCACCAATGAAGTCCATTCCCCATTTCTGAAAAGGTGCTTCCACTATAATAGGCTTCAAAGGAAAATTTCCTCCAAACTTGAGCCTACCTACAAATATTTGGCAGGCATCACATTTTTTAACATAAATGTGGGCATCTTTGAAAATAGTTGGCCACCAAAAACTAGAACTAATAATTTTGTGTGTAGTAGTCTTAGCCATATAATGGCCTCCACATGCACCATCATGCATTTGTTCAATCAAGCTCTTAGATCTGTCAAAATCCACACATTTGACCAATACTCCATCATTTCTCGTCCACCATAGTTGTCCTTGAATTATTGCATACTTAACAACATGCAACTTAACTATCCTTTTCCTTTTTTCATCCATGTCAGGGGGAAAAACCATTTTCTACAAATATCCAACAATATCCTTATACTAGTCACAACAATGCATATCACAAATATAAGGCCTTTGGTCCTCCTCCAACATATTTATGTGATTGGCATCCAAACTGCTTTGGGGCATGAGTTTTGAAAGTCTCATGCCCCTAACCAACTTTGTAATATGGATATCAATGTTAAATTCATGAATCTTGTTTATCCATCTACATCTCCTCCCTGAAAAAACCTGTTGGACTAAAATATATTTCATAGCAGCACTAGGCACATAAGAAACTACAATTTCCCCTACCAAATAATACCTAAAAGCTTTAACATCTTTGACTAAAGCATAAGATTTTTTTTCCATGATGTCATATTTAAGTTCTGTTGCTTGCAAGGACTTACTGAAAAGGGAAATGGGCTGCTCAAAACCCTCTGAATTCTTTTGTAATAATATTGCAGCAACAATATTATATGAATCAAAGGAGAAAATTTGCAAAGGCTTACCATAATCTGGCATTCTTAGGACTAAAAAATCCTTGATAGTCTGCTTGATATCTAAAAAATCCTTTCATGCTTCTTGATCCCATTCTACCTTGGCTCCTTTCTTCATTATCCTTGAGATTGGAATGTTGTTTTCAGCAAAATTAGTAATAAATCTCCTCAAGAAATTTACATGTCCAAAGAAGGATTGAATGCCCCTAACATTCTTGGGTTGAGGGATCTTGTCAATTGCATATATCCTTACTCCATCTCTAGACATAGTGTGCCCCAAAAGATTTCCTTCTGTCACCCCAAATACACACTTTTTTTGGGTTAAAGGAAACCACATATTCCAAAGCTCTTATAAAAAATTTCTCAAGATGACCACAATGTTGTTCCTCTTTTGTTGAATAGGCAGTAAGATCATCTTGGTATACTTCTAGAAAATCATTTATAAAATCTGCAAATGCCACATCCATGGCTCTTTGAAATGTTTCTCAAGAATTTTTCAAGCCAAAAGGCATTCTAACATACACATAAGTGCCCCATGGTGTGGTGAATGTAGTCTTGAACTGCTTTGATTCCTTGACTATGACCTGATTATACCCTGAAAATCCATCCAACATAGACATCAATTCTGATCTAGTAACTCTTTATAACATAGCTTCCATGTTAGGCAACCCATAATTTTCCTTTAATGAATTGATGTTCAAGTTCCTAAAGTCTACACAAAGTGTGATATCACCATTTTTATTTCTTACTGATACCAAATTTGATACCCATGTTGAATGTATTATTGGTTTGATTATTCCAACATCCCTCATCTTGTTCAATTTTTCTTGCATCCTGGGTGTCAGAGTGGGATTGATAGGTCTTAATTTCTACCTGAAAGGTTTTGTGCCTTCTTTCAAAGGAATCTCATGTTGGAAAAGATCCTCTCTATATGCCTTCAAGTCATCCTAAGACCAAGCAAAGACATGTTTATATTTTTTGAGAAGGTTAATCAATGACTCTCTGAGTTTAGAGGACAACTTTTTACCAATGTATACCTTTTTAGGAGCTTCATATGTCCCCAAATTCACTTCCTCCAAGTCCTCAGGCTTTTTCATAGTCCTTTTCAAAAAGGACTTGTCCCTATTCTCAAAAGCCTTTTCAAGAACAACCAATCCTTTGGGAACTCTATTTGACTTCAACTGTAGGACCTCTTTTCCAAAAATAACATCCTTACCATCCATAGTCTCTACATACCCACTGAAATCCATTTCTTTGTTTCTAAAATCTGATTCACAATACAAAAATCTCAAAATATCCAAATCATCTTCAAAAAATTTCTACCATTCAATATTATTTGGGATAGAAGGCCTGGATTGAACTTTAATCTTAGAAATTCCTACAAAAGTAATATCTTTTGGCCATAAAGCAATGCTGGCCAACAAGTCTTCCATTTTGTTTTGATTCCTATCCATCCAGTAAATGCCAAAAGCATCAAATTTCTCTATTTCATAACATACATAATTCCTATACTGCTTTAGTCTCTATTTTTTGAACCATATTTAGATCTTATTTGAGAGATTACCAATTCAGAGTCTCCATTTAACCTGAGATTCTTTATATTGTGTCTTGAAGCCAACCCTAGTCCAATCAACAAGGCATCGTAATATGCAATATTATTAGTAAATGTGAACAAAAAAGTGCATGAGAACTTATAGGTCTTACCACTAGGAGTTATTAATAGAACTCATGCACTTGGTCCCTCCTTCGAGCTTGCACCATCAAAATACATTGTCCACAAGTCATTTTTGTCTGCCAAATTATCCTTTTCTTCATAAAATAACACACACTTATTTTCTCCTCCAACCTTCCCATCTTGGACTTGGAAAGATCTAATGTTAGTATTATGGAAACAGTTCATATTACTATCATCACTTTCCTCAAACATGTGAGGGGTTCTTATTTGTCTAGATACTTTGATACTTTGACCAGTAATATCAAAGGTTTCAAATGAGAGATTGCATTGAATGCTCCCTCCCATTGAGGCACTCCATTTCCTTGATAGGAGAATTCCATAATGAGGAGGAATATCCACTACTAAGACACTCATTGTTACCATCTTCTCTGGGAATGCAGCTAGTCTAGAGGGTAGAGCCTTGATGGTACCTATGATAGGTACCTCTCTAGAGTCCATTTCTTGACATCTCCCATGAGGAGAATCGACCTGCAGTCCTAATGACTTCATTATTTCTACCGGAATGATAGTATTTAATGCTCTAGAGTCTATCATGAAATTATTTAGCCTCTTACCCTTTATGACTATGAAATATCCCTTGCCCAATTTGATATAAAATTTCTGATGTCTTGCCCAAAGAATATTGTCAAACACTTCTGATGCAAACTTCCAGCTTGCTGGTTAGATTGTTTGATTGTTTGAAATGGTTTCATATGCTAATAAATAAAAAAAATTTGACATCCAACCATGAATTGCAAAATGAAATGACAACTAATAGACCCTTACAATGCATTTAGTGGCATCAATAAATTGGCATTTTTTCAAGTAGTTTTCAAACATCCCAAATGTCAAGACAAGGTTAACATTTGCAAAGATAATATACATGTGTCAGCTCAACAAGAGTAAGCAAACTGTCCTTATTTCTCCTTTATTCAGATGCCAACATATGTGAATTGAGTTTCAGACCTGAGACATTCTAACAATTAGTTTGCAGCCATACATAATCAAATCTTATTACAAATAAAACATTTATAATGCAATAATAACTCAAGAACCTGATAGGAGGAACCTTGACCAAGCTGTTGAATGCTGAGAGGTTGATATCTGTAGTTGTTGAATCTTAAATCTGCTACCCTTACTATTCATAGTTTGATAAACATACATCCCATCTTAATTTCTGATTTAACCAATATGCACAAATACTGTACCAAACACTAATCCCATGCACTGTACCATTTCACTATTCATGAGTTACTGTAGCATCTAATGTAGTGCTGGTACTGTAGCAGCAAATGTATCATGAAATGATTGCTTCAGTTCTAATTTTTAATGGCTACCAAATGAAACTTTAGGTCTGCAATTGATATACATTCAAAAATCTTCAAACCCTAGATGTATTTCCTTCTCTTTAAAGCCCAAATGGAACTCCCGAATGGAGCGCTCTTTTTGCCACAATTCGGTAGATATTTCACTACCTCAAAGAAGCTCCCAATGAAGAGTTTGCATTCTTCAATGGTGTCCAAAACCTAAAACCCTTGTGCAACTTGCACATAGCCCAAGAAACTTCACAAGTAAAGTCAAATAATCATCCAATAATGAATTCCATTTGTCTTCATTGCCTTTTTATAATTCTCCTCAATTAGGTCGACCCCCTTGTGATTTTAAATAACATTGAAATGTTATTTAATTTTTAACTTCATAACTTAGGAAATAACATTAATTCTTTTATCCTCCTTTCATAATGAGTATTAATAATACATGAACCCTTAAATGGCCCCAACTTTAATATAAAGTTATAAATTTATATTTTAACTTTAATAATTAATTATCATTAATGGCCATTAAAATATTAATATCTCTTAAAATACTGATTATTTTTCCAAACCATCTAAACAGGAGGTCATGACTGTCAACCATCATGTGACTAGGTGCCCTGCTAAAAATAGTAACTCCCTGCTACTGACTTACTATATATAGTAAGTCTCTCCAAATGTGCCAAGAAACAATTGCAGAGCCCCATCAATGTCATCACTTCCTTTGAAGACTGCCCAGGTGCCTTAGATATAGATAGAAACCCTGAAGAGTGACTTACTATAAATAGTAAGTATGTGAAATTGGGTCTAGAAATAGCTGCAAAGGCCCAATCAAGGTCGACACTGCCAATATGCTTTGCTTAGGTGTCTTTCTATTAATAAGAACTCTGACTCACCCAAAATAGTAACTTACTATAAATAGTAAGTGTGCCAATCTAAGTCAAATAACCTGTGCAAAGGCCAAAACTTGAATCTAGTTGAAGAGTAATGTCTCTAGTCACTGAGTAACTGCCACACAAGGCCCTCTATCAATAATTGTTAGCCTACAAGGGTCAAATGATAGGCTAATTCTTACAAATTCTAATGCCCACAAAATGGGGACATTACAGTCCGCCCTCCCTAAAATTGCTTGTCCCCAAGCAATCTCCACTGCAAAGAAACTCTAATCCTCAGAAGGCTCGAAAGAAAAACTATGAAATGTCCCACACATCCCTAACCAACTCTTGTAGCACCAGCATAAACATAGTTGCACAAAATATCCCTGGATCCAAAACCCGGAATGAAAGTCTACCACGCCTAATACCCTCTGACTTCCTCTGCGCTACTCTAATCTCAACTTCACCATGCCAGAAGTGGTGAAGCAATCCACTGGGACCCATCCAAAACACAATACCAATCTTGTAGCCACCTAGATCCCAATATAATCTATACACACATCCAACCATACTGTGGGAATATGAACATCGAAAAGAATTTGTATCACAACAACTATCTGCATCCTCTGCTAGACTCCCATGGATGTGTTGACTAACCAAACCATCATGTCCACTAGCATCATAATCAACCTGTAACCATGTATCTGTATGAAACCACTATGATACTAAAGTAGCAACCTCTGTTGAGTACATCTCATTATGATGGATAACTGATTGTTGCCCCTGTAAGTAATCTCCTGTAAATAACTGAGTTAGGTACTTGCAACCGCTAATCCCATCTTTGGAAGATGGTAACTCTGCACACAGTATTGGGCTACTCCCCTCAACTGCACCCAAAGCAAAATCCTATGCATAAGGATTGTGCATCAAATAAAAATCATGTACCAGTGGATCAAAAGTAAAACTATAGGCACTCCTCACTAAGTACACACTGCAAAACTCCTTTGTGATCTCTGTTTGGAATTTCGATGCACTAGGAAAATTCCAAACACTACGATTATCGCTCAATCCTAAACTGGTTTCAGGAGTGTTATTGGCTTCCAACTTGAAGATTGGATTATCATAGGTCGAACCACCATCAAACTCAAATAATGGATCATTCACAAATTGCACAATCATTCTGTTCTAATCTGAATCATCCACCACTGAGCCCCTAGAATAGTAGATTAAATCATACTCCTAAATTGGTTCAACAAATGACCGACCATAATCAACTGCATGAGATGAAATAACTGATTTGCTTCCAAAAAAAGGAAACAACTCATCATGAGAACCTATCTCCCACCTGAATGGTATTCTGCCTACCTCCTGTGAAGAAGATGGAGTAGTGTCAAGAGTTGTCACACAACTCTTCAATAAATCAAATATTATGTCACAAGAGCTAACAATAATTGCCCCTACAACACCTATCATAGGACTAACCTCAGGAGAACCATGTGTAACATGTGGTTCCCTGCAACTTTCAACCAATGCACTCATCCCATCTATATCAACTGCTCTTGTAACCATGATGGATGTAACCACATCCTCACTAAAACCCATGGATATATGATCCTCCCTGACTGCCACTATATGTAACTGTACTGTATCTACAGCTAGTCAAGACTATGCCAAAATTAACTCCATGGTAAGCTTGTCCAACCATGACTAAGACTCTTGAAGGGCCAACTGGGTTCTCTACAATGAGTCCATATTCACCTCAAGCTCCTGAGTGAGCTCGTCAACCTCCTCCTCCTTCCCCTTCAGTGCATCATAACAAATACAATCCCACTCAAGAAGAAAGTCCCTATCAGCAAGTAGCTGCAAGTAATTATGTTTCATCATTCCAATAGCTT
>MU223779.1:130021-143755 GCA_018584345.1 Thuja plicata | reverse complement strand
TCCATCTTTCAAAAAGACAACTTGCACACCTACATCATTCATCATACTTAGAAATAATAGGTTTCGTGCCAAACTCAAAATGTGCATAACTCTGTTGATTCCCTTTACTTGTCCATTAGGAAATCTGATAGTGACCCTTCCGCATCCAACTATCTTTAGGTGAGAATCATCACCCAAGTACACCTTTCCACCATCAAACTCTTCATATTTTGAGAACCAGTTTCGATAAGAGGTCATGTGAAAAGAATCACTCGAGTCTACCAACCACACATCATCAGATGCATGGGCTACCAAAGCTACAATAAAAGCATCTCCATCTTCTTGAGATTTTTTGGAAGCTGAATCTGAGCCTATCTTCTTCTTCTTTGGTTCTTTGTAGGCCCTCCGGAAGTACCCAGATTTATCATAGTTCCAATATTTTGCCTTGGAATTTCCAGGAGTCTTAGAACTCCCACAGGATTTGGATCTACCCTTCTTTGACTTATTATCATTCTACTTTCCTTTGTCATTGGATCTCCTGTGAACATCAAGGGCTTCCTTAGACGAATCTGAAGTCTTTCTTTGCATCTCCTTAGATAACAGTGAAGACACCACATCAACCATACAAAATGTGACTATAGTACTTCTGAGAGCCATCACAAGATGGTCCCACAAATCTGACAAGGAACAAAGCAGGGTCATACATCGATCCTCCTCCTTGATCTTGGCACCGAATGATGCCAACTGTGCAATCAATAAATTGAATGTGTTGAGATCACCAATTACGGATCCACCTTCTTCCATTCTTAAAGAATACAACTTCTTTCTTAGGAACAACTTATTCACAAGAGATTTGGCCTGATACATAGACCTAAGCCGTTTCCACAAAGAATTTGCAGTAGTCTCATCAAGAACATTCAGAAGAATGGCATCTGCTAGACAGATTCTGATGAGACCCTTAGCCTTTTGATCCCTGATCTCCCAATCCACTTGAGATATCACTGCAGGTCTCACATCAAGTGAAGTAGCCTCCCATAGATCACGGTCTTCAAGTATGTCTTCCATCTTGAGTTTCCACAACTCAAAATTAGTGCCATTAAATTTCTCCACCTCCATTCTACTGTATGAGGAACTTTCCATCTCAATCTGCAAATAAGATTCAGAATTATCTACACAAAAAACTCCCACTCAACTTGAGATTAGCTCAAAAAACCCTACCCAACAATTAGGATCAAAAGTTGATCTGGCTCTGATACCACTTGTAAGGTAACTCAGGTGTGAAAACATCTTCATACACTAATCTCTGAAGGAAAGTATTGTGTAAATTCTTTTAAATCCTTACAATTTCAGATTCATTAACTACTTTAACAATGATATTGCAGCCATATACCATGCATACAAAAAATAGAGAATGACACAATGATTTACCCTGGGGAAAACCTTTCAGTAAAAAACCCCCGCACACCAAAACCTGCACAATGCATTATCTTCAACACAACAGTTACAAAACACTTGCAATGCAAGTTCTTTCAGGAGACAATCAACACTCAAAGACAAATCTAGTAGCACCAAATCATACCAACAATACACTCTTTTTCTATATCTGTCTGCAACCCTAAAAAATGCTTATATCATGTGCTTTCCTTTTTAGGGAAACTTCCAAAGATAGTTGTATTAGGGTTTTACCATTCTGTGAGTGTATAATATTCAACTTTATCAGTTGCTACATGTCATTGCATGTCTTCACCCATCATTGAATCTTCTAGAAATAGCTCTTACGTGTCATAGGAATCCGTCATAACCATTTCAGCCATGATCTCCTTACATACAATTCAAGATGCTGACACATCAAGTGGAGTGACAGATCAACATGCCAACTAGACATGTACACTCACACTTAATTACATTATTTGCAAAAAAATACATTTTACAAAACAACAAATAATAAGAATAGGAATTATCCAAGGTTGAGACACCTTATTCCTAACAAATACAAACCATTAACTGATTTAATGTCTTGCATCATCTTCAACTTAACATTATCAAACATTCAATCAGTTACATGTCATCAATCTCTCCCTTTGGCATTACTAGTAACATACTATATTATCATAATATACTATTTCTAATACAATATGAAATACAATTGTTGAGATTCATTAAATTACCAAACAGTTTGTTTTGATAACTGATAAAAATGTCTAATCACCAGTAAGCTTTGTGTTAGCTTAGATTTGATTCTTGCAGCTTTCTAGTTTCTTCTTCTGATGTGTTGTGTCCTCTATTTGTGTCAATTTCTCTCTTTTGACTGTTCTTTTTCTTTGATGTTGTTGTCTTTTATTTGTAACTCTTATTTTTTATAAAAAAATTCTCTCCCTATGGATATGATCTCTCCCTATTTGGAGTAATGTGATAATGAATAGTTTCTTATGATAATATGGATACATTCTCTCCCTTTGACAACAATTCCAAACAAATATTTTACAAATATCTGACATTAATATCAAACAACTATTGTCTTTTATCCATAATATATTGCTTGAATTTCCCTTCTCCATCATCAATATAGCAATATGCTCTTGTGCTCGGTTTTGATATATACTTTTCTGTATATAGATGTAGCTTTGAATTTCATCTTTTGCTTGCATCAACAAGAATGATATTCTAATAATATATAGGTTGATGCAGCCTTCAGTCTTTTACTGACTGGTAGACATGGGTTTGAACCCTAGTCTCTTTCTCAAGTACTCAAATGTATCCTTGCGCAGTGGCTTGGTGAAGATATCAGACAATTGTTCTTTTGATTGCACATATTCAAGTATCACCTCTTTTTCTTGAACTTGTTCTCTTAAATAATGATACTTGATGGAAATGTGTTTAGTCTTTGCATGCATGATTGGATTCTTGGAAATATTTATTGCACTGGTGTTATCACAATAGATAATCACTGGTTTTGTGACCTTCATATGCATACCTTCTAGCAATTGTTTGATCCATGCAATATTTGAGCAGTTTGTAGTAGCAACAACATATTTTTCTTTTGCAGTAGACTGAGAGATGCATTCTTGCTTCTTGCTAATCCATGTGACAAGTTTTTGACCCATAAAGAATGCTCCTCCATTTGTGGTCTTTCGGTCATCAAGATTTCTGGCCCAATCAACATCGGTAAACACTTTTAGTTCAAATTTGCCTTCTCTTCTATATCATAAGAAAAATTCTTCAGTATTCTTTAGATATCTTTGAATTCTTTTTATAGCAGTCATATGTGATTCCCTGGGGTTAGCAGAAAATCTAGCAACAATTCCTACTGCATGTGCAATATCTGGTGTAGTGTGTACAACATACATGAGTTTTCCTATCATTGATCTATACAGAGTCTGATTTACCTCTGTTATCTTGTCTTCCTTTGTTAATTTGCATCCAGTAGCCATCAGTGTTCAAATAGGTTTGGAATCTTCCATCTTAAATATTTTAAGGACTTCTTTGATGTATTTGGATTGTGTAATGAAAATACCTTCACTTTGTTGAATGATCTATAGACCAAGGAAAAACTTGATCTATCCAAACATTGACATCTCAAACTCTTTGCTCATCTCATCAGAAAACTATTTGCATAGCATATCATTGCCTCCAAATATGATGTCATCAACAAATATTTCAGCAATCAAAGTGTTAGCATTAGTATCTTCTTTCAAATAAAGATTACTATTTTCACTAGTTCTCATGAATCCAATACTTACTAGACAGGAATGAAGTCATTCATACCAGGCTCTGGGACCTTGTTTCAATCCATACAAGGCTTTGTGAAGTCTACATACCATGTTCCTCTTGTCTGGGTCCACAAACCCTTCTGGTTGCTCAATGTATACCTCTTCTTCAAGTATTCCGTTTAGGAAAGATGACTTGACATCCATTTGATATACTTTGAATCCTTTGTATGCAACATAAGAAAGTATAATTCTTACTCCTTCTAGCCTAGCAATGGGTGTAAAGGTTTCTCCATAGTCTATACCTTCCTCTTGTACATACCCCTTGCATACTAGTCTTGCTTTGTTCCTTGTGACTTCTCCATTCTTGTTCAATTTGTTCATGAATATCCATTTTGTACTGATGACATTCTTGTCATCTGGTCTTGGCACAAGTGATCATGTCTAGTTTTTCTCAATCTATTCAATCTCATCATTCATAGCACTTATCCATTCTTCATTATCTAGTGCAGCATTGACAGATTTTGGCTCAAACTCACAAGTTAAGCAATTTGAGTTTAAAGACTTACTTCTTATTCTTGTACTAGCTTTCTTATCTCCTATGATCTGGTCCTCTAGATGGTTCCTTCTTACATATCTTTCAAGTACAGGTACAACTCTTTGTGTATTAGTTTGATCTTCATTACCTTGCACATCATTTTTATCATTATCCTGACTGTCGGTAACAACATTTTGATCGTCAGTTGCAACATTCTATTTTTCTAGATTTAAGCACTATTACTCGGGTAGAGTTATGGGTTCTTCACACTATACAAACTTGTTGTAGTCCTCTAGTTCTTTTGTGCTTTCCAACTCATTATTTTCTACAAATTCATCAATCTTCACATTTGCACTTTCAACTATTTTGTTAGAGGCCTTTATTAGACATTTAAAATCTTTGCTCTTGGTAGAATACCCCAGAAAAATAACTTCATCACTTTTGGTGTCAAGAATTCCATTTCTATCATCTTTTAAGACATAACATTGACTACCAAATATTTTGAAGTAAGTCACATTGGATGTTTTGCCATACCATAGCTCATAAGGAGTCTTCTTTGGGTCCTTTTTCAATTGTACTCTATTAAGTGTATAGATAGCAGTGGTAATAGCTTCCCTCTAGAATATTTGGGTGATGTCCTTCTCTATCATCAGTGTTCTTGTGCAATCAACTATTGGTCTATTCCTTCTCTCAGCAATCCCATTTTTCTATGGTGTTCTTGGTGCAGAAACCTATCTTTTTATACCATGCTCATTACAGAAATTAGTGAATTGATATAAATTTTCCTCCTCTATCTGATCTCAAACATTTTAGATCCTTACCACTTTGTTTTTCTACCATAGCCTTATACCATTTAAACATCTTGAATGCTTCAGATTTTTCTTTTAGAAACATGACTGTCATCATTCTAGAGTAATCATCAAAAAAGAGAACAAAATATCTATCTCCATAATATCTCTTTGTCCTCATAGGTCCACATAAATCAGTATGGACTAATTCTATAATATCATCAGATGTATGGGTTTTACTTTTGAAACTAGACTTTTTTATTTTACCATTTTGACAATTTTTTGCACATGATGTTGTCTTGTTTTGTCATCGTTGGTAAGCCTCTTACACTTCTTTTCCTTCTTATTTTCATCATGTTGTCAAAGTTTTCATGACACAATCTTTTGTGCCACAACCATATGTCTTCGTTTCTAGTCATCAAGCAAGTGGGATTAGTATCATTTAGATAGAATAAGTTACCTTTGGTCTATTCACCGGTACCAATCAGTTTTCTTGATTCATTGAAGATCTTTGCCTTCTTGTTCTCAAATGCTACTCTATGACCTGAATTATTCAGCTAAGAAAAACTCAATAGATTATAATTCAATCCTTTTACCCAATAAGCATTTTCATATTTAATTAGATTATTCAGCATTATTGTTCCTTTACCTTCAATTTGACAAGGTATATCATTGCCCATTCTTACTGTACCACCATTATAGTATTCAAAAGTATTAAACTTTTCTTTGTCACCGGTCATATGGTGAGTGCAGCCACTATCTATAATCCAGATATCATTCTTACTAATCTTAGATATGAGTGTAGTTTCTTCATACCTTTCATCTTCATCTGAATCATCCTTCATAGCTACAAATACTATCTCAATGTCATCATCCGATTCAGTGTTGTTAGCACTTTTTCTTGCAACACTTTAACTAATGGTGACAGTATACCTTGTATACTTGAATGCAACCTCTTTTAAGCAAGATAAAGGCTAATTTCTAAGGATTGGATAATATCCTTCTTCATTTTTGAGCTCTACAGACTCAGGCAGGTATTACCTTTTAAAGATTACTGATATTTCATCCTATGTATTTGGTGGATTATTTCATTCAATGATTATGTACCTAAAACCTCACTATAACAACTTATAGAATACTTTAGAGATTGTAATGATTAGTTTGAAATAGAGTATTATAAGCCAGGCTATAGTTTTGATAACATGAACCAATGAGACAAAGATTTGCATCCTTCTTCCTTTTGTTTTTAGGAGGGATAACCTAATGATTCACTCTCTAAAGAATCAACAAAATGGACAATATCCTGCTGATATAAGTCCTTGATGAGTTCAGCTCATTTGTTTCAGTAACAGATGTGTTTTAATTGAAATAATTTTGAATATTTTTGAAAACTTGGATGATGATAGATTATCAAACCAAGACCTAGAATAGTGCCTATCCTTTGGGTTACAGAGTCAAAAGCTTAAAGTCTCACAAAAACAAAATACTTTAAGTTGCCTTACAACCTACATGCAATTCGGATAAGTTGCCTTAGAAATTATCTAGTTACCTCTAAAATACTGTATCAAATCTTCAAATATTGATATGCTTCCCAAAACCACTCACAAAACTTAGTTCTTTACATGAAAGAAACTTGTAAGTAATCAAATAGTTACCTTGTAACCAAAATGCTTCAGACTACCTTACAACCTTAAGCATAAAAAAAAGCATACATAGGAAATAAAGAGACAACAATAGAGAGAAGAGTAAAATTGCACCGTATTTTATTGATGTAATCCTTCTTTCATACATGAAAAAGTTTTGAAGCTTGAAAGACATAGACACAAATTTAGAAAGACTGATTTTACAATATATTTCATCCTCTTGTTAAGAATACAACTCTCTTCTATATAGCTAGGTCTTCAACCATCATGGAATCCTTTTTAAAAGAATGCTACAAGCTTCGGATGGTCTCAGAAAACCTAACCCTAAAACAATAGAAGAGACAAAAGAGAAAGAGAGAAAAAGCAGTGGAACGACCAAGTCAAAAGATAAAAATAGATATTCTTTGTTCTTCTCCTGATCTAGCGACTTCATTTTGATAGTATACATAGTAGCTGGTAGTATTCATGTCGATTCTGGATGACCATGCATACATATTCACCTACACTTTCCTTTTGCAATAACTGACCTCTTTATCTTCAATAGTGTGGCGCCAAGTATTCACCCTTACTCATTGTCCAAGATTTATTCTTCAACTACTGGCTTCTTTCTCTTGGGCATGGTCATCAATTCCCATTCTTTCACTTCATCATCTGATGGCCATTTGAAGTCTTGAGTACTCTATATTTGTACCTTTTTCCTATCCCATCTAGCATCAGTGATGTTCTTAACATCTACTAGAAAATTGTTGATGTCAATTTCTGCCTTGAAAGCTTCATCCAATATCTTATTGAATCCTTCTATATCCATATCTATCCCCAAAATAAATGCCTCATCACTAGGCATTTTGATGTCAAATTAATTCCTCCAGGCATCTAAGGCCTTTACTTGATCATCATCTCCCCTTAAGGAACGAACAAATCTATTAAAGTCATCAGAAAAGAGGCTTGATTTAACCTCTATTTGATTCAATTTGCCTTTAAAGAATGAGAGAGAAATATTGACCCTTTTGATCTCATCTTCAACTTCTTTCACTATCTCTAGAAAATCTGATTTAGGGCTTGCAAAGATGCTAGCTTTTCAAACAATTGTACCCTAGTAGACCATTTAGTAAAATAGGGGTTTAAGATAGCCAGATGCCCCATCACCTCTGTATGCAAAGCTGGCAACTTATTATAGGCATTGAGTACAACATCAGTTTTATCCTTCACGATTTCAATTCTATGTTGTAAAACACCTCTTAATGCTCTCAAAGCAATTTTATTTTGTTTCTCTCCCTCAACCTTTTCCTCAACCACTTCTTTTGACTTTTCCTTTTCTTCAATTTGCAGAGGCTATGGTTGTATAGGCACACACATCACCTCAGGCTTCTCTTCCAATTCTTTCATCAATCTTTTTATCACCAGATCTTGCTGGTGCACCTGTATACGACACAACTCTCAATCTTTAGCCAATGCACTTGCCTCTTCTAACAATGTGCTACACTTATCAGACAACTGTTTAGTTTTGTCCTCATTTAAGTGAGCCCAGTGTGTCATGATTTGGGATATTTCCAAATCCCTTGTATTCTTTATTGTCCATACCATCTGACTACCAACCATATTCTCCTGGATGTTCACCACTTGGGGATTTTGAGCCTTTGGGCATAGGCTCCACATTGCAAAAACTTGAGACTTTGGGCCATACCCAAATCCTTTAATTACATCTCCCATTTAAACTTCACTGGCCATTTTGAGATCTGGCTATTTTCTAATCTGGTCAATTATGAAGGCAGATGCAAAATCCCATCCCTTAGCCAATAATATGCCACTGCCTAGCACCAATTTCCTAGCCTCCTCAGGTGAAATGTCTTCACTTTCATGATCATAAGACTGCAAAGCCACTAAAGCCTCATTTGTTATTGTCTCCTTACCATCAACTGTCATTTGAGCTCTTATCTTTTCCTTCTTGTACCATCTCATGAAGTCTTTAAAATCTTCAGTTTTGACAAAGTTTTCATCATTCAAAAATTCCTACTGATGGATCATTCTTTCATCAACACAGGCCTTAAGAGGCAATTCAACCTTATCCTCCAAATCAGGTTGTTTCTTCTTGCCTTCCCTAATTGATTTCCTTAGGTTATGATCATATAACCTATTCCTAGGTACTAGGGCTTTAGCCTTATCCCTTTTCTTATCTTGCCCCATGACTGAAGATTGACCTATTTCTAATTTCTACCTCTTAGCAGTAGGCTCTTCCACATCATCAGGTTGTGTCACCACTGTCAAATCAATAATGTGGCCCTCTGTTCCTTGCAGTTGTGGCACTTTAGAAATATTTTGATGTGGTGGAACATATCTAGTAGGACATTCATAATCACTGTCACTACTACTATCATATTCAGACTCTGAGTGATCCAGCCCTTGGGCACCTTTCTTGTCAAGAACAGTCTCAAGTTGTTCATTAAGCACATAATAATTGTCTATCATGGCCTTAATCTTATCAAAATATGGGAGATCAGGGTAAAAAACCCCAAAATCCATCCCATTTCTCTTGATTTGTCTTTCAAGATTTAACAGCTCTTGAATCCTTATTCTCCTTGTCTGAATTTCATCTTCATCCAAAATGTTCCTTGTTGCATCTTCCTCTATGCACTCACAGTGGACATTGGTATTGGGAATTGTAGGAGTATACAATTTTCTCACCCCTGCCATGAAACCTTCTGAGTCAATATATCTATAAGGAGATACCCCCATTCTGCATCCCTCCAGCCACTGGCCCACTGCATCAATAGCACCTTTGCCAATTGTAAAATTAAAAATCTTGAATTGTCTAGGGGTCAAAGTCCCCTTCTTGTGTGGTGCAAAATGCTCATTGTTTGTTAACAATAGCTGCCATATAAACTCCATTGTAGCCACTCTTATTGGTAAATAGTAAGGTAAGAGATGAGGTGCATGAATACACCCATATACCCCGATAATAGTATAATTTTCTTCCAAGAAGAAATCACCCCAATTATGTTTTCCCTCCCACTTATCAATGTAGTCACATGGCCTTAACAGTTGCATAATATTTAGTGGGACCCTTGTTCTACTGATGCCTAGACTTTGTACTATTGGATATACAATCCAATTCTGGAAAGCACAATAATCATAGTCCTTAGACGTATAATTCCAAACCCTCACTCAAAATTGGATAGGATTAGGTCCTTCCTGGTAAAACCTCTGAGGGGCCAAATTGTCCACATCCATGATTACAAAATTAAAGTGCAACAGAAGATGCATGAGGATGGAGTAGTGTAAGAACTTGGGATCCTTATCCTTTGGATCTTTCATCTTCTTCTGAGTTGCAATGAAACCCTCATGCATCTCATCAATGATATGTTGTATGTAATCATAACTAGTGTTAGAGTGCACATCCTGTAGATCCAACACCATCATCAAAATGCCAGCATTGATATTCTCTACTTCTCCATCTATCCCTAGAAATCTACATAGGACATAGGAAACATACTTAATGTAGAAGTGTAAATCCTTATAGTAATATGGGCTTGTCCTAGACATAGGATCTAAATACTTCCTCACCTCCTTCAGCATATGTTTTTTCAACTATCCTCTAGCAATACCAGGCTTTAAATTATATCTTTGTGCCTGCTTTGTCATGTCAATTCTGGTAGACATAGTACTATATAAGCCAAAATCTTGCATGAATGAATTTCTATTAAAGATCAGCAGGGTAGTACCATCATTCCTTTTAATTTTTTTGGACAAAACATCATAATGAATGGCAAGATCTAGGAACAAGTCTACATATACATAGACATCAGGAACAATTAATCTAGCTAAACCACAAGTCCAAGGGTTTGACACTGGGATAGCTTTATTAGAATTCTTGTAAAATTAATTAAAAAGTGAAAAACCTATTGTTCCCAGAGTGTTAGCATCTCATATATCATGGTAATCATCTATGAGCACATTGGCATTTTCTCTTTTGTTCTGAGTTGAACCAGGAAGTAGTCTGACGAATTCATCAGAATAATTTGTTTTTTCCTTTGCGTCCTCTTCTACCTTTTCACTTCCACCACTAGTCGAAGCTACACTAACTGCTCTGCTCATGTTTACCGTGCTTGAATCTCTTCTTCTTTACCGATACTAAAACAAATCTGACTCTGAGATTCACCTACTCCCTTGTGCACAATTCTCTGGAAATAATAAGTTTTAAGCAACAGAAAACCCTACAATTCTCTGATTTTCTCTCTTTCAGAATACTTAGCTCTTCTTTGTTTTGAAATTCTAAAAGCAAGATGAATGATAATGAAAACACCATCAGCCCCTTATAGTAATTGTTCAAAGTACACAACTCATAATTTGGAAAACATCAATTTTGTCTTTAATTCAACATACTGTGAACTTGATTGAAAACCTATCCATAGTTCCATGAGTGTGACAGGAAATCAAATTCATAAAATTGAATCCTCAGAAAAATGTTATAGAATTCAAATGAGCTGACATGTCTTCCTACGATTGGCTAACTGTCATACATCTTAGCTACCCTTTTTTGCACAGTAATCAAAATCTAAGCTTGTCATTGGTCAATGAGTGATTCACACTGTCATATCTGATACTGCCACCTTTTCTTAATATTTGGTATCAAGCGACCATGCGACTGCATACAATTTCTCTATCGCTGACCCCAGTCTTTAACCCATGGTTTTTCTAGAGACACAGCGACTATACAACTTTCCTTACCCTTTTTAATCAAAGTTATCATTTGGTGATCACGCGACAATGAAGAAATCAAAGTCGCCAATAGTTAGCACTAACTCACATCCTTTTCGGAGACTATGTGACTAACCATCACTTTTAGCTTTCATGGTTATCTCTTAGTCGCTAGATGTTTTCCTTCCTTTGCAAGACCCTGTGACTGCCCTTAGTCACCCGATTGCAAAATGCAAATGTTAAGTGTCAAAACCTTTTGAGACAACATGACAGGTACTATGCCCTTTACTTTATCTGACGACTTCACAACATACCCTTAACCACTGAGTCATGAGGACTTTTCCTTTTGGGCTCTCTTATTCTCAGACTTTGCAACCACCATAGGATTTTTAAATGACTCCATCTAACGGCTCCCGCACAATCCCCAAGTAATCCATTATGCCTTTAAAATCTTCAAAGGCTTTGCGACAAACAAAAGCCCTTAATGAGTCTCGTAGTCGCTGAATAAGTTTTTACCTTTTGGCGATCATGTGATAAGTCTTTGAAATCCACTTACCCTTCTGACACATGTCTCATTTCATAATGGAAAGCTGAGTCATTTCCTGAATCTGGCGATAACCCAACTGTGATTTATCCTAAACTGCATATGGTTAGTCACAAAGTTTCAACAACTTTCACTTTACTGGCATCCTTTCTAGAGACCATGCGACTAAAGCTTTGCACAACATACTTAACCTCAGACCCATCTAGCGATTATGCAACATAAAGAGATCGTGATGTCTTGTGATAATCCTTTAACTGCTGATAATTTCCTGTGACATCATGACCTATATGTGGGTCCCTTCATATACTGCTGACCTATTTACTGATCCCGCGACTACGCTATACAAACTAAATCGCAAAGTTTGAAAATGCCAAAGGAATATTCTAACTTTGAGTGAGACTACGCAACACAAGATAATCATCAAGTCTGGGAGAAAAATGGAATATGCCATTCAAGTTATGTGACTAAGTGATCAGAATGTAACACATGACTTAAGTGAATCAAAAAGGTAACAGCAAAACATAAGAAAAAAATACCTTAGGGTTTCTTTTCAATTCAAAACACCAAACAAGACCTAGGGTTTCAAGGTTTTTTGCACATTCTCATAGATTCAGACTTGAAAAACTAAAAACTTTGACAGGGATAAGGCACAAGAACTGAGAGAGCTCTTCTTTAAACACAAAACCAGAGAGAGAAGACCACAAAAATTAGGGAAACAAGCCAAAACTAGGAATACAACCAACAAGTGTCAATATATTCGTCTTTGCAAGTAGCTAGATAGCTAGCCTTCTTGCCTTTATCCTTGTAGCCTTGGGTATCATTTCTTTCTGATCATTGATAACCTCTATAATCTTTGTTATCACCTCTATCAGATTTCTTCTCAAAAGATCTGTTATTAATTCTGTCATCTTTTCTCTTGTTAGGAAATCTTGTAGCAAAGTGTCCAATTTCTTTACAATTAAAACATACAAGTGGTAACTTGCCTTTGTATTTACCTTTTCCTCTTTGCATTCTTCTTGCCATGAGTGCTTCTATTTCATCAAGATCTTCTTCTTCCCTCTCACTTTCACTATCTCTTCTGGATGAGTGTCTCTGACCAGATTTTCTTAATCTTATAGAAGACTTAAATGTAGACTCTAAACTTGGTAAGACACTATTATCAAAGTTATTCATCTCAAATGAAATCAGTCTACCAATTAGGCTATCAAGAGTGACTATATTGTTTGCTAGAGCTCTCATTTCTTGAATAGCAGAGACTCTAATAACATATACAAGCAATAAGGTTCTTAAGATTTTACTTACCACTGTCTCTTCTTCAAGTGTACCTCCAACACCTCCTATAGCATTGACTACTTCTTTTATTCTTGTGTTGTACTGTGTGATGTTTTCACCTTCTTTCATTCTGAAATCATCAAACTTTCCTCTAAGGCTTTCTACCTTGGCTCTTAGAACATTTGTATCACCTCCATGTACAAGCTTTAGTTTGTCTCACATTATTTTTGTATTTTTGCAGTCTTTGACATCTTCAAATTCAGCATTAGAGAGTGAGGAAGAAAGCTCTATATCCATGCAGTTATGCTCATGCTTCACTCTCAATTGATCAACCGTCAATGGTCCTATGGGCAACACATATTCAGTATCTAGGTATTCAGTATCTAGGTATTGAGTAATATCATTTCCAATACCTAATAAATGGAGTCTTATCCTACTTTTCCATGAAGCAAAGTTGTCTTTGTTCAACTTGGGCACATCTCATCTGTTCATCTTGTGATCTTTACCTAGGTCTTGAAACCTTCCTTCTAAGCACACAAGCTTTGATACCAATTGTTAGTAATAACTG
>MU223779.1:108745-120606 GCA_018584345.1 Thuja plicata | reverse complement strand
CCAATACTGAGCATCAAGCACAGCGTTATTGAAGGAGTAGAGAGAGACAATAGAAGCTTCAAGCTTCGGAGGGTTTGCATTCATTTTTCTTCCTTTTCGTTGTTTGTACATTTTATTGCTTGCGTTTTGATCATTCGTTTAGTAGTTATTTCTTAATAGATTTGCATGCACTTGTGAACCTTGGCTACTAACCCTTGCCCTTGGAAAGCTGTGGGAAACCGGAGAGAGAGGCGTACAGCTTTGTCTTAGAGTGCATTACAAGGTTCTTAGAAATATTAATGGCAATTGTGTTATCACAATATATGAAAACTAGTTCCATGATCTCTTCTTTCATACCTTTCAATAGTATCCTCAACCACACAATATTAGAGCAATTAACTACTGCTCCCACATACTCAGCTTCAACTGTAGATTCTGAGGTGCAGTTCTATTTCTTGCTTGTCCATGAAACTAATCTTTTTCCCAAAAGAAATGGTCCTCCTATGGTGCTTTTTCTATCATCAACATTTCCATCCCAATTAAAATTAGTATAAACTCTGAGTTCAAATTTATCAATCCTTTTGTAATACAGACCATATTCATCTGTTCCTTTCAGATATCTCAGAATCCTTTTTCTACCATTATATGATTTTCCTTGGGATTGGAAGAAAATATAGCAACAATTCCAATAGCTAATGCAATATCAAGTCTACTATCTACAACATATTACAGTTTTCCAATCATTGATCTATATAGTGTTTGATTTACTTCTTTTGTCTCATAATTTTTGGTTAACTTTTGTCTAGTAGCCATGGGTGTACTCACTGGTTTTGAATCTTCCATTCCAAAATTTTTTACTATCTCTTTGACATATTTTGATTGAGTAATATAGATACCATTCTTCATCTGATATATTTGTAAGCCAACAAAAAAATTTATCTCACCAAACATAGACATCTCAAATTCAATTTGCATCTCCTTTGCAAATGCTTGGCATAACATATCTTGTCCACAAAATATAATGTCATCAACAAAAAATTCAGCTAATAAAGTACCTTTACTTTGCTCTATCTTCAAATACAAATTTTTTTTGTCATTGGTTCTTGCAAATCCAATCTTTATCAGGTAGTTGTGCAATTTCTCATACCATGCTTTGGGTGCTTGCTTCAGTCCATATAGTGCTTTGTGTAACTTGAAAACCATATTTCTTTTTCTTGGGTCAACAAATCCATCAGCATGTTCAATGTATACTTCTTCTAATATCCCATTTAGAAATGTTGACTTTACATCCATTTGATAGACTTTAAAACCTTTGTAGGCTCCATATGCAAGTAAGGTTCTTACTCCTTCCAATCTTACAATTGGAGTGAATGTCTCTCCATATTCAATTCCTTCCTCTTGTGCATAACCCTTGCATACCAGTCTAACTTTATTTCTTGTTACCTCTCTATGTTCATTCAGCTTGTTTTTTAATACCCACTTAGTGCCAATTACATTTTTATCATTCGACATAGGTACAAGTGTCCAAGTATTGCTCTTTTCAATTTGTTCAATTTCTTCATTCATGGCTTGAATCCAGTCTTCATTTTCTAAGGCATCTTTTACTGTTTTAGGCTCAAAATTACATAACAAGAAGGTATCTTCTCTAAATTTTCTTATTGTCATGACTACAGAGTCCTTTTCTCCTATGATTTGATTGTGTTTATGGTGCCTTCTTACATATTTTTTCAAAGTAGGTTATTTCTCTACTTAAGATTGATCATTCATGTTTAATTCAGGTTGAAACTGTGACTCGGCATCTCCATCAAATAGCTCGGCAGTCACTTCTTGTTGCTCGAAAATTTCATTCTGTGACTCGGCAGGTGCGGACTGTTCCTCGAAAACTTCATTCTTAGTTTCAGGTAATTTTTTAGAATCTTCCTCATTAGGATAGGTGAATGATTTGTAACTCTCAGGCTCAATCATCCATTCAGCTTCATTTCTTTTTGCATATTCATCAATTCTAACATTTTCACTTTCCACAATTTTGTTAGTGTTAGAATTCAAATACTTGTATTCTTTACTTTTAGTTGAATATCCAAGAAATATGCCTTCCTCACTTTAGCATCAAGTTTTCCATTTCTATTATCCTTCAGTATGAAACATCTACTTCTAAAAACTTTAAAATAGCTTTCACTAGGTTCATATCTATACCATAGCTCATAAGGTGTAGTATTTGTACCTTTCTTGACTTGTACTCTATTAAGGGTATAGACTGTTGTACTTACAACTTCTCTCTAATATTTATGTGCAACATTTTTCTCCATCATTAGTGTTCTGGAACAATCCATGATAGATCAATTTCTTCTTTTAGCTATACCATTCTGTGGTGGTGTCCTAGGAGTAGATATCTGTCTCTTTATCCCTCGATCATTGCAAAACCTATGTCAGATCTCAGACATTTTAGACTTTTACTGTCTCCTTTTCAACTTTTGCCAAGTACCACTTAAACAATTGGAATGCATTAGATTTTTCCTTAAGAAACATAACAGTCATAATTCTTGAGTAATCATCAAGAAATAAGATAAAATATTTGTCTCCATAGTAACTTTTCTCACCAATAGGTCCACAAAGGTCAGTATGAACCAATTCTAGAATATCCTTAGAAGTATGAGTTTTACTCTTAAAACTAGATTTAGTCATTTTTCCCAATTGACATTGCTTGCACATTGCATTTTTAGGTTTCTTTAACTTAGGCAGCCCTCTAACCTTTTTCAATTTTCTTATGCTTACCAAGTTATCAAAGTTTACATGACACAACCTTTTATGCCATAACCAAACATCACTATATTATGAAATCAAGCATGTCTCAATAGTTAAATCCAAATAAAACAAGTTACCTTTTGTTTTCTCACCACTTCCAACTAATTCTCCATTGGCATCATAGATCTTTGCTTTCCTGTGATGGAATTCAACTCTGTAACCAAAAGTATTCAGCTGTGCAACACTTAATAAGTTATACTTAAGATCATCAACCCAATATACATCATCACATCTGATTTTGTCAGTCAATTGAATTGATCCTTTCCCTTTAACACGACATGGTGTATCATTTCCAAATTTAACATAACCACCTCTACATTGATCTAAGTTTTCAAATTCATCTTTGTCACTGGTCATGTGATGTGAAAAACCACTATCAATAATCCAATGATCACCTTTACTCATATAAGAAATTAGTGCAGTTTTCTCAACATCATCAGAATCATCTTTCATTGCAACATACACAACATCTAGATCATTTTTATCAGATTTATCAGATTCATTGTCAGAAGCTTCTTTAGCTATATAGCAAGATTTCTTACCTTTGTCTTTGTAATCCTTGTACTTTCTAAAGTCTTAGTCATCCTTTCTGTCTTTATACTTGTTGTCTCTTCTTTCATCTTTTTCATTCTTATCAAGACATCTTGCAGCAATATGACCAACTTTGTTACATGAAAAACAAATAATAGGAAGATTACCTTTGAATTTTCCTTTTCCTCTAGATAGTCTTCTTGCCATAAGTGCCTCAAGTTCTTCTAGATCATCATTAGAAGTGTCACTATTACCATCCACACATTTCTTTCCTTTGTTTGATTTGTTGAGGACCATCTGGGACTTGAATGCAGATTCAATGGCTTGTGGGGTATAGTTATCAAAATTTGACATCTCAAATGCAGTAAGTCTTCCTTCCAAACTTTCCAAAGTCAAATTATTGTTAGGAGTACATCTCAATTCTTGAATTGCAGATACTCTAATAGCATAAATAGGAAGAAGTGTTCTTATTACCTTTCTCATGATGGTGTTATCATCAAAGGTTCCTTTAGCTCCTCTAATAGCTTTTACAACTTCCTTTATCGTACCATAATATTAAACTATATTTTCTCCTTGAATTTTCATTTCATCAAAATTACCTCTCAAGATTTTAGATTTGGGTCTTAGCACATTTGTGTCACCTCCATAGATGGTTTCAAGGGCATCCCACATTTTCTTTGCGCCTGTATAGTCCTTTATGTCTTCAAACTCATGATAGTTCAGGGATGATGCAATCTCCAACATTGCTTGATTATGTTCTTTCTTTTCTCTTAACTATAAGGAATTGAGAGCTCCTATAGGGGATACATATTCTTGATCAACATGATGTTTAGTAGAGTCACCAACACTAGCCAAGTGAAATTTCATTAGACTTTTCCATGCAGGAAAGTTATCCTTGTTCAACTTTGGTACCTCCCTTTTATACATCTTGATCTTTTTCTCCAAGTAACTTCAAACTGTTTTCAAGAGATCTAAGTTCTGATACCAATTGTTAGAATGAATTAAGAATAAATGAGAAGGGGGGGGGTGAATCAGTTATCCTCAACTCCAGATGTTCCCATTTAAAACTTTATACCAATTTGAACAATTCAGATCTGCTTGGCAGCAATAATATAAAAGTGTGCAGTTTACTGTACTAATGAAATAAGCTTGCACAAACTTAACACTAAAACACAACATAAACATTCACAGATTTTGACACCATGATTTAACGTGGAAACCCAATATGGGAAAAACCACTAGTAACATGCTACCAAAATTTCACTCTTCTGAAGTGAGCTCTATTAGGATCCAACCCTGTTAAAGGTTACAAAACAAATTGTCAAATGTGACTTGGTTAAAGGATTTAATCACCTTGTCAGGAGTTTTCTTATTAGAGGACTTAGAAAATTCCAATCTAAATGTCACCTTGCTCAAAGGATTTATATAATGACTGTTAGGTCAACCTAGTTAAAGGATTTAAACTGATATAATGGTTAGAAAGTAATCAGAAGGTGTGATATGATTCACACAACTTACTTTGCCAAGCCAAATCCAATTTAGCTCTAATTCTAATTTACTGAGTGGCCTCCATTCGCATTTCAATCTTCAAATCTTCTTGGAAATCCATCAAGCAATCTCTCTCTTCTTCTCTACTTAGCCTTCTTTACTAGATCATGCTAGTTAGTCAATTAACCATGCAATCCTCTTGCATACTCTGCATATACATCTCTATCCATGACTAACCCCTTGAGGTTATCATATACCTCTTCATCTAGGTCAGACAAATCTTTTGTCGCTTAATCAATATCATAGATCTTAGGTTAGGTCAGATCCAACAGATCTTTCCATCATTACATTTAATTTATTTCTCCAATACAATTACCAATTAAATCTTGAATCCATGTGTTAATAACAGTTTCTCATGCATTTAATCAGTGTGGACCAAAATTAACTATCCATAATAAACTTCACATATTCCAATAAATTCACTTATGTCAGCCAGAGATCTCAAATGTCATCAATTACCAAAATACTGTTGCTCAGCCAACAGTGTGTTATTTTGCTCAGTCACCTCTATATTTCTTGGAATTTCACTAGTGCTCGACCATCACTGGCTTCTCTCGGCATCAACTTCACATTGTTCGGCATCAACTTCTCAATAAACTGTTAGTGAAAGATAAAAAAACATATCACCTTGCCAATGTGCCAAATGATCAAGTACCCTTGTGTTTACCCATAACTCAACCATTCCCCTTGGTCTTCTTGTTATCCTTTTCTTCAAATCTTCTTCATCAATCAATAGATATGGTACTCAAACATATAGCAATAGTCTCACCAATTAAAGTTTGACATCAATAACAAAACAACAATTGTTTCCATTGTAGCTTTCCAAACAATCTTTCCAACAAGTCCAAGAGGGACTACTAGGGCTACCTTCAAGGGTAGACTTATGTGATGAAACTTCCCTATATATAGCTTAGGTTATCCTATGTGTGTCGGTTACCTCTTCTATTGTGTATATTTCCTTACTATGGTTTAGAGAACTTCTAGGATCTTCCTATGTATTTATGTATGATGTATGTATACCTTGATGTTTTCTTCTTGTTGTATACCCGTGTGAGTGGGTCTGTTACTATCTCCTCAACATGGTGGGAGTGGACCTTTGGTTCCACACAGTCGAGTGGTAGTGATTCTTATTACCATTTAGATTCTGATGGTTCTTCTTCATGCTTGAATGATCCTTATTGCAATTATATATTATTTCTTCTTAGTCTTCTGGACACTTGTTCAGTTTCATGATTTGTATACTTGTACCATATGTGGATATTGGTTGACATCTTTTGGAGGATGTATTGTATTGTATTTTTATGTATTATTACATACCCTATGACTTGTCCAGTGGATGTTGATTCGGTTGTATACCTTAGGTATCAAATGTATATGTGACCTTATTATATGAGATGTATGTTATTGGATTCAGATGATGTATCCTTTATGTTAGTGTTTCTTTTTGTTATTCATAGATTATTTTACTTAAGTAATTATACGTCAAGGAACCCTCAAGAATTTTTATCTATGTTTGAGATGTACTTACATGTATGTCATGTTCTTCATTTTATTGATTCTGTGTTGTTAGCATTAAGATCCTAGAAGTTATCTAAACCACAGTAAGGAAATATACACAATACTAGAGGTAACCGACACACGTAGGATAACCTAAGCTGTATAGGGAAGTGTCATCACATAAGTCTACCCTTGAAGGTAGCCCTAGAATTCCCTCTTGGACCTTGGCCTCCAAGTGATTTTATGTGGCTCAGTAATCCTTTCATGAAGACAAGGATCCTAACTCTCCCATCTTAGCATATAATAAAGATCAAGGCATGGGTAGAGACTCAGACATCTTATTAGTTCATTTTAAAACCCCTTTAATATTTCATATTTTCACTTATTAAGTAACTTGCCAATGAGATACCCTAGTAGCCACTTAGAGCCCTGGACCCATTACAAGCCACTTCCCCTTTATACACTTAGTTATCCTACCTAGGCTCATAACCAAAACATAAAGGTAGAAAAAAAATTCAAATTGCATCCTACCCATATAGAAGCACATTGGTTCTCAAATAACCATAACAATTAATAGTAACCTCATAAGATCATAAAGTACAACATAACCGAAATAGGTTGGGTATAAGAAATCAAGACCATGAAAACATCACAGAAACATGTACTGACATCATATAAGATACCATGAAGAAAATGAAACCCCAAAACCTCTGGTTTTACATCCTAAAGGCCATCTATCCCAAACAGATACCCAACATCCCATACAAGGAAAGCATACCTAATTTATTTCGATAATCACTCAAAATTCATCATGGCATGATAACACATTTTAGAAAGCACTAATCAATCATACTCATAACATAATGATGTATACATCTTTAACATGATCTAATTCAAAATTCAGTGTAACATAATTACAACATTGAGATAACATTGTGATAAACAAATTTATAACCTAATATTATGCAAATTTGTTTATTATTTAAAATTACTAACCAATTACAATTAATTCTTGAATGAAAGTACACATTAAATCCACTATAAGTTAATTTAAAAAATCCCACCTATATAAATTAACATATTTAAATAATTACTAAATTTTAAATAAAATTACAATACATATAAAAATACAAATGAAATATTTCCTAATGATAGTCATTCATCTTAATATTTAGATATTATTACCAATCAGGTAATCATTAAAAACTATAGATCTATATAAATTATAATTAAATTTCACATATTTTAAATTATAAAAACTAAATAAGAAATATTTTAAAAAGTTAAAAAAAAATAGAAAATGAATTTAAAAAAAACAAAAACAAACTTGTTTGTTGAGGGGGAGCGGATCCTACGCCCCTCCCCTCTCCTAACTTCCCATGGCTTGCAGTTCTTGTAAGGAAACATGGGCCTACCAAAGCAAACGCAGCTGTTGTAGCCCTTCTGTCGTAGGGGGGGGGGGGGGGGGGGGGGGGGGGGGGGGNGGGTAGGTGGGTGGAGCCCACTGCTCCCCAAACATTTTTCAAAAAAAAAATTTATATAAATTTTTTTTAAAACAATATTTTCTTTTATAAAGAATTTTGTTTAGCATTTTGTTTTCCAAATCCAATTTTATTTTTTAAAACAATTCCAAAATCAGAAAAATAAAGGCATTTTCTTTTCTTTTGGTTTTTAGCCCTGATGTCTTTTCTCGGCATATATTATTTTTTGACTGGTGAACTTTTTAATCCACTGTATTTTTTCCAGAGAACATATTTTTTGAAACCATTTAATTTTTTCAATGGGTAAGTTTTCTAAGACATTTTTTTTCTTCCACTATAGTTCCGATTATAGGCTAATTAATTTTTCCAATTTAAGGGTCTTACATAAAGTATTTTCTCATGAAATTTTAACAGCATAACCCTACTATGCTAAGTTATATTTTTCTCTATAAATAATAGATCTAGGGTTTCAAGAACACCCAAATTAACAATAACATCAAATAACTCCTAATCAAGGAAATAAAATCAAACAAGCACAAGGAAGACAAATTTTTACAAGAATTTAAATCAACAAAGGGTTTTTCAAACCCTACCTCAAATTTAACCACAAACTTGACAAAGAAATCCTTTCAGAAATAGAGAATCCCGAAGCCTTAGAATTTGATTCTGGCTATAGATCTGAAACCATGAAGCCTCCAAGAAAGGATCTCCTCAATTCCTCAAAGCCTCCAATCACACACAAAACACAAAATAGAAAGAATACACAAATGCTCTCACAAAATTTCTCCTCTCCTAAATCCTTCTCTGAAAACCTATTATGACCAAATGAGAAGAGATTTATCCTAAAGAGAATCAACTTCCACCTTTCCAGAAAATCTCCCCCAAAATAGACACTCCACTAAACTTAGTTAACTCAACTTTCAAAATTGAAAGAAAATAATAATTATTAATTAAAATATCCCTTTTATTGTGCAACTCAACTTTGACTCATTAAAACAACTTGCATTTTGAATTCAAACTCCAATTACAATAATTACCTTGCATATGTAATTAATTAAATAATAAATTAAATAGATTAAATATTTAAAGCACACTTTTATCCGTACAATTAAATATTTAATTATTTAATAAGCATAAAAGATAAAATATCTCAAATTTCAAATTAAATATTTAATTAAATCCAAATATGAAATATTTGAACTTTAATTAATTTTCCAATTAAACATAGGTATTTAATTAATTTTCAATTAATTAAATATCCTCTATTTAATAATCAATTTCATAAATAACATGATAAATCACACAATATCAATACACTCACTGAAATCAACCAAAATACTCCAAACACACACAAGGATGGGATCTATGAATTTACGTCAACTAGACGAATCTGGGTAGGGTAGTCAAACTAATACTCATCCAATATTTAGGATAATAGGCTTGGGGTAGGATTTAGGCCTGAATACTATCTCCCCTCTCTTACCATTGAGATTATTGTGATAGGGCACACTCACTCCTACCAATTCAGGGAAGACATAGTCCGGTACCTGCAAACCTGTCATCACAAAGATGAACATACATGCATATATAATATAGAAAACAATGGTTCAGACTAGTTTTTCATGTGGATCTCGCCAAAGAAAGTAACTACAACTCTCTCCCATACCATATCAAGCACATCAAACAGTAATGAAAAACATACAAATGATCCATGAGCATACAGAAATAGGGTCAGTATTGTTAGAAAACCATAATCCAAATGAAATCCTAACACATACATAAGCATCATAAAATAACCATAAATCACATGTAAAATATGATATAATACACTAAGAAATGGATCAATAATATAAATAAATGTAATACATAAATATCCTCAAACCATCTGAATTACACTATACATACATGAAAAGTCCTAAAAGAGTTCGGAAACCAGAAACTGAAAAGAAAACTAAGAGGTGGGTATTACATAAGTGACAAGACAAACCTTGTCATCAAGCCTTAAAACTTGGAAAAGTTTATGCATGGATTTTTGAAATATTGTATGAAATTCATCAACATCCTCATTCTGATGTTTCTTGATGTTATTGAACTCATTTAACATAAAGCCTTGATTTTTCTTATCGCCATATTTTTCCTTAAACAACTCTTTAACTCATCCATAGACCCTACATAGCCAAAAGACAAACCCCTAAACCAGTCCCTAGCATCCTCAACTAGAGATTGAATAAACAACTTCATTAATACATCCTCATGCACTATTTCATATTCATTCATCATATCGATAAAAATTTTCAGATATTCTTCACAAGTAATAACATTATTCCCAGCAAACTTGGCATGTTTATCTCTAATTTCATTTGGAACTACATTTGGATGACCAAGAATTGATGACATGTAACTGATTGAATGTTTGATAATGTTAAGTTGAAGATGATGCAAGACATTAAAATAGTTAATGGTTTGTATTATCATTGATGTCAACTTGATATCATATGTACGATCATGTACATAATGCCAAAGACTTCAGAGAATCAATGGAATAGAGATTATGCTTTCAGCAAAGCATAAAATTCAAGTATTCACTAAGTGACAAACAACACCGACGGAGTGCACACCATCGGTAAAGGAAAAGAAAAAGTAGCAGTGATGCCCGATGAGTAGAAGATAGTGTTACCTAATGAAAAAAAATCCTATGATGCCCGACGGATGGAGATCCCAAAGCTAACTGGAGTTGCACCGACAGAACTGACAGTTGTCACTGATGACTAACTACAGACTTGACCGATAGAACATAGAGTTAAGAAAATGACAAAATATCTAGTTGGCAGAGCTTAAGGATAGACTTAACTAGTTTTTTTATTATTTTTATTTTCCCAGAGCTAAGTAATTGATTTAAAGAATATTTGTACAGTTGGAAAGAAGATAACTAGGAGATAAATCAGGAGTTAAAGCCATAAATCAGATTGGCTGGATTGTTTTGCACGCCAAGAATCAAGAATCAAGAATTAAGGAACATCATGTCTAAATAAGAGACAAGCATAATTCAATTCTATAATCACGAGAAATCAAATACATGGAAGGGGAGTGAATAGAAAGAGGATGCTGAAGACAAACTGGTGAAGGATAACTTCATACAGTCCTAATCAATCACGCTGAAGGAGAGCTAAAAAATTCTTTAGACACAGATGAATAGTGAAGCACAACATCATAGAGCAGAAAGTGTGGAGCACAAGGAATTGAATTGATACATTGATCAGAGAGGTATTGTACTTAAATAGATCTAAAAATATGTAATTCAAGTTTCATTAGAAACGGGTCATAATTTTTTAATTTAACCATTGAAGCATCGAGTCTCTTAATAGAGCAGGACTTAACCATCTTCTATAATTGAGGTATATCCTAACAGATTGCCAAAAAGGTTGATTCATGAAAGTATCATTGAATTTTCATAAAGCCTATTGACTGCCTAAGAAGAAGGTTGATTCAAGGATGGTAGCAAGATTTGCCTAAAGCCTATTAACAGTCTAAGAAGGAGTTTGATTCAAGGATGGTGTCAAAATAGATGCCAGATACTAAGTGAAAACCTCTATGTATAAAATCCTCTAACAAGGTCGCACTTAACAATGTGTTTGTAACCTTTAATAGGGTTGGCTCCTAATAGGGCTCACTTCATAAGAGTGAAAATTTGGGGTACCGGTCCCAGTGGTTTTTCCCTTAATAGGGTTTCCACGTTAAAATACATGTGTTATGTGTGTATGGTTTATTACTTTGTTATTTTATATTTCACACATGCATTTCTGGATTGATTTTTGTACTCTGCATATTTATTGAGTATCAGTAAATAGTTTTACTGCTTATCGATTATCAGGGAGAATAAGGACAGACAAGGTAAATTGATAGATAGTTAATTATTATAAGTATTTCATGGCATGCATCTTGTAGGGACTTAATAATCTGAGGTGTATTGATTGGTGGTTAAAGATTCAAGGATAAATGTTTGAGGCCATTGATCACCCCCCC